>ML804628.1:232519-255797 GCA_009831015.1 Picea engelmannii | reverse complement strand
CAATGTAAGCGGTTACTGCACATAAGGTTTGGCGCATAACAGAAAAACAACAAGCAATAGAGGTACGATGGACAGGGGGCACTAGAGGAACACTTGGAGAAGTGCAGAACACTGTGGAAATTGACACCCCCATAGGAATGGCCTCATCATTTTATACACACTCTAGAGGGCATACCATCAAACTGGTATACAGACCAGGAATTGTGCAAAGGAACTGCAACCTAGACGATATTGCAACCGAATTTTACAATCACTTTTTCATTCGAGCATGAAAAGCCCAACATAGATGCAGCTCTTAAACATATAAGAGGGATGATATTCATCAAGGAACTAGAAGCCGAACTCATAACAGAAGAACAACAATGGAACAAATAGACAGTCAAGGAACTGTTGTCATGTTACCATGTACACGAGGACGCACCAGAGGAAGATGATCTGCGTGATATTTAGATCGAGGAAGCGGAAGGCGAAAGAGAAGTGGAGGGTCCACCTATAGAATTAGAAGTCATTGTTGCATCGATCAAGGTGAAGAAAGTCAACATTGGGACAGTCGAAAATCCCAAAATAGCCAGCATTGGAGATTACTGGGATGAGCAAACAGTAGAAAGCATAATAGAGTTACTGTGTGAGTACAACGACCTGTTTCCCACAACATTTACAGATATGAAGGGTAAAGCAGGAGAGCTAGGAGAAATGAAGATACCACTCAAAGCTGAAGTGAGACCGATCAGACAGTGACCATACAGATTGAACCCAATATATAAGCAGAAAGTCAAAGATGAGATCAACAGGATGCTCGAAGCTGGAATCATAGAACCAGTGGAAGAATCAGAATGGATAAGCCCGATGGTAGTTCAGTAGAAAAAACAAGGAGGGATAAGGATATGCGTCGACTTGAGGAAGTTGAACGATGCATGCCTACATGACTCGTTCCCTACACCTTTCACAGATGAAGTGTTGGAGAACGTAGGAGGACACAAAGTTTATTCATTCACTAATGGATTCTCAGGCTACCACCAGATCAAGATAACACAGGAAGACAGATACAAGACCACATTTGCTATAGAATGGGGATCCTTTCAGTACACAGTCATGTCGTTTGGAATGAAGAATGCACCAGCCATATTTTCCAGAGTAGTCATCGTCGCGTTTAAGGAATTCATCCACCAGTTTCTAGAGGTATACTTGGACGATTGGACAATCTATAGTTTGTTGAAAGAGCATGTAGAGGTCTTACGGCTGATGTTAGAAAGATGTAGGCAGTGCCAGATATCATTAAACATAAAAAAAAATGTATATTTGGAACACTGTTTGGTATACTATTGGGCCATATAGTATGCAAACAAGGTTTACTAGTAGATCCTACAAAGATCGTAATAATTGTTAACTTGCCACCACCAAAAACAGTCTGTCAACTAAGAGCAACATTGGGACACACAGGATACTACAGAAATTTTATCAAAGGATACACGCAGATTACCGTGCCAATGGAAAAACTATTAAGAAAAGATACAAAGTTTCAGTGGAACGACGAGTGTCAACACGGTCTGGATACACTGAAAGAAAAGATGGTCACCGCACCAATACTAGTATTTCCAAACTGGGAGAAGACATTCCACACCCATGTAGATGCATCAACCATAACACTTGGAGCGATCTTGGCGTAGCTAGGAGTGGGGGATTTGGACCACCCCATAGCATTTGCGAGCATAAAGTTATCAGAATCAAAGAATAACTACAACACTATAGAGAGGGAAGGCCTAGCTATGGTCTACACACTACAAAAGTTTAGACATTACTTATTGGGAAAACACGTTAAGATGTTCATAGATCACTCGGCCCTTAAATACCTAGTCAACAAGCTAGTGTTGGGGGGGGAGAATTTGTCGATGGTTACTACTATTTCAAGAATTTGACTTTGAAGTAATAATCAAGCCAATAAAATTGAATGCAGGACCTGACCACCTATCAAGGGTCACAAACGGGGAAGAACCTACAAATTTAGAGGATAAATTCCCGGACATAGTTATTTTCAGTCCAGATTGTTGATGAATACTTTGCAGATATCATCCAGTACTTGAGCACGGGTACTGCGCCGCAGGAATACGACACCGCACAGAAGAAAAAACTGGTAGTCTGGGCTGCAGACTATCAACTGATAGCAATACACTTATACAAAATGGGTGCAGATAGCATCTTGCGAAGATATGTGTTAGAGCATGAAAGACCAAGAGTTTTAACATAATCCCACGAGGGAATAGCAGGAGGGCATTACACAAGCAAAGCTACCACGCAGAAGGTATTGCGCGTAGGACTATGGTGGACAACCATTCACAGAGACTCGAAGGAGTACTGCCAGAGATGCGATGTCTGTCAAAGGGTTGGTAAACCCAACAGAAGGGACAAGATGCCATTACAACCACAGGTAACATTACAGGCATTTGATAAATGGGCAATAGACTTTGTGGGACCAATCAACCCACCAAAAAAAAGAACAGGAGCAAGGTACATCATCACCGTGACAAAATACCTAACAAGATGGGCGAAAGCCACACCAGTGAAGGATTGCAGCACAAAAACAACATCACACTTTCTATTTGAACAAGTAATCACTTGATTTGGGTGCCCAAGAGTTTTGATGAGCGACCAAGGCACACACTTCATTAACAACACTATCAACGCTATGACCGAAGAGTTTGAAGTCCATCATCATAAGAGCACACCATACCACCCACAGGCAAATGGCACAATAGAAGCATTTAACAAAATCCTTGAGAATGAACTGACAAAGATCTGTAATGTTAACAAGGACGATTGAGACCTCAAAATACCAGCAATATTGTGGGCCTACAGGACTACATGCAAAAAGTTGACAGGGCACACACAATTTATACTGGTATATGGCCAAGAAGCAATGGTGCCATTAGAATTTCTACTACCAAGCTTGCGCGTAGCAACAATTACACACATGACGGAACGAGGCGTAGTACAGGAGAGACTAAATCAGTTGATGACCATGGAGGGAGTTCGGATCCTAGTGGGATTCCACCAACAAGTTCAGAAAGTAAGGGACAAAGCTTGGCGTGACAAACACATCAAGAAGAAAACCTTCAAGGAAGGCGATTTAGTGTTGATGTATGACACCAAATCCATTCAACACCCAAGAAAACTCTGAATGCATTGGTTAGGACCGTACACAGTAAAAACTATCACAGATGGGGGAGTTGTATAGTTGAAGGATTTAGCAGGCGCAGAACTCAGAGGGATGATCAACGAGAGTCGACTGAAGTTGTACAAAGACAATCGACCACCCACAACTTGAAAATCATCGCACAGTTAAAAAAAAAAACCAGGATATTAAACAATACCAACAGAGGCACAGTGCGTCGAAAGAAGAAGGAGCACGCACACTTAAGAACACAAACTCGGTGAGGACAAGGCCAATGGCCAGGTCAAAAGGGAAACAAGCAGGAAACATAAAGACGACAAAAGTAGTACGAAACGAAGAAGTTATGCAGAATTGAATGTCAAAAAGGACCGATGGGATGCCACATTAATCGTGCCAACTAGAGACGGCGAGGGAGAGTAATGGAAAGTACGAAGGAACCAGAGGTTCATTGGATCCATCATAAAGGTAACTTCTTCAAAAAGTTTCATACGATGCCCATACAAAACACGGACGCAGGACCAAATAGTTTATTGCGAGACTGGAAAAGACAAAGAGCGAGAAAGCATATGAAGCACAGAGCGCAACTCATAGAGGTTACAAAGACCATTGAACTTAGCCAACGCTCGACATTCACCACTATGGCATCACCAAAACAAGTAGAGTTGACCTAGACTGCAAGACACTCTAGAGTTAGAACCAGGGCACAAGTACAATCGGAGGAAGGTGAACAACAACCACTAGAGATTGTCAATATAGATGAAATACCCTCACCAAACATGACACCGATAAACCCCACAACCGTGGTAGAATAAATCCAACAACCAACACCTGAGGGCATGAATGTGGATATGCCGGAAGAGGCACAAGAGCAACATAACTAGGGAACGAGAACCCTGAAGGAGGCGCAACCAGAGAACCCTGAAGTAGCTCCAAGAGTCAATGGGACAACTACAAATCTAGCAGCAGCAGTCGAACCAGACGAATCCCAAACAACCGTGTCAGACCGCCCACCGGAAGGAACAATGGAAGATGTCACGGGCTGACCAAAATGGTTTTCCAAAATACGACCGATGGAGGCTGGAACCTTGAGCCAGCCACTACCAAAGAAAGACAAGCAACATGTACCTAGGTCACCTCGCAAGCAACCCATCGTCGCCCTTGTTTTGTCACATATACCAGATGGGGTACGGGTAAAATCAGACTTGCTAGGTCATGTCAAGAAACTAAAATACTCAGACCACGATGTAATAGACATGAACAAGTTCCTAGAGTTCTCAAAGAAAGTATACTTACAGACTGTGGGCGTGAATGCAGTTGGGGAACCAATTGATCAACCACTCTAGTGGGCAACAAGATTGGAGAAAATGTGGATTTTAGGTCTACTAGATCTACCACACTTTGGCAGAGGACAGTACACAAACAATTGCACCAAACAATTGATGGCAGTCGCACATGGCGGGGATATATGGTTGGACAAGCTCGTCTCGATAGACGTGGAGCTCATTGCACACATTTCAGGGCTGCCATCCCGGGGCATGGATCCCGTGCAATTTCTCGACGATAAAGCAAAGGAGAAAGCACTCCCGGAAGAGATGAAAAAGAAATACAACACTAATAGGGGGACGCGAGGAATCATCATCAAAAGGATCAACGATGTCGTGACACAAATGGCTGCAAAAATCTTGGCCTGCAAGCTACTAAGAAAATGTCGCAGGGAGGAAGTCCCGACTGGGGTCGTCGCAGTTGCAACACAATGTGTCGAGGGCACCATGGTTAGCTGGGCACCTTATCTATTGATTTTTTTCCTGGATGATTGCAAGGATGCGTAGGATCTAGGAACCAAATTTCATTACTCATGGTTACTCATGTTGATAGCTATCATGGGATGGAAGGAACCGAATTACACATTCTTCGCCACCAGACCCAAGCCAAATTGTGGAGCGAGGTATTTATCACTTGGCGCCATGTTAGATGCCAAGCACAGGAAGATGAACGCAACTGTATTCAAAGGATACCTTCACGACCTACAGGAGGCCATCTCTAACCTTTGGAGAATAACACCACATGCTGTCACATACTACCAAGACATCGCCAAATTCAAGGCCACTCGACATGTGATATGGATACAGGGGCGGAAGGACCCCAATAAGCAGTGGCTACAATTGCGTTATTGCATCACGGAGGGCGACATCGACATGGTTATCCGAGATTGGGAGGACGACTGGAAGATTCTAGTCCTCACTCAAGAGATACCGACAAAGACAACAAAAGAGGAGACTGGCTAGGCAGAAACACAGACTCAGGAAGTCCCAGTGCCCAAGAAACGAAGGACGGGCCAGACCAAAGCAAAGCAGACAAACGAAGGGATAACTAAGATAGGGACCCAGAAGGGGAAGAAAAATAATACGCAACCGGCCCAAGAACAACAGAAACATGCCGAGGAAGCACATGGCACTACACAAAGTCCCAATTCACAAGAACCAAGCCTGAATAAGAGACCAGCTACTCAGACGTGAGGTGCACGCAAGAAGATGAATGCGCATAGAACACCTTTAGATTACACGACCACGGAGGACGATGCAGAGATGATAACCCAAATGGTTCATGATGGTACATCTGAAGACTTTGAGAATGATGTGCGCCATAGGAGCAAAAATCAAGAGGAGTTGGCAGACATGAGATAGTTCGTCAAGCAGATAGAGGAAGCGCAGGCAGCAGGTAGTAGCATAGGAAAAAGGTCGTCAACATTACAAACAAGAAAAGAACCTGAAGCAAGGGAGCGAGATACCGTTCACACAATACCGCAACCGAGTGAAACATTCCACATTACACCCAGCATGCTGCGCATGGACGAGATCGTGGGGCAGACAACCCTAAAGGACTTAGCTCAACTCCAACTGGTATTGCTGCGGATACCATCCAAAGCTCTACACAAATTACAGGTTAGCGTTACCCAAGAGGTACAGTCTCGCACACGCACACACTTAGTCGAATTACAACATGCAACGGAGAAGCGGGACATGCTGGAATTAATATGTGAGCAAGCTAAGCTTGAGACCCAAGAAGAGAGGGAGCGTGTGAACGAGCTGGAACGAAAAGTGGCAGGAACTTATGAGAAGATTCCAAAAACCGCGCAGAGGGACGTACTCACAACAACAAAGAAGGTTGATTAGATTGCACAGGAAATCGATCAATATCAAAAGGAGATTGAGAATCTCCGTGAGAAGCTCACACCCACCACTCCACCAACAGTAAGGGAGAAAAGGAAGCAGGAGGCAACAGAGCAGCTACAGGAGATAGAGCAACAGGTCAGCCCAACAATCGTCTTGTTTGATCAAGCAACACAACTCTGGACAAATCCAGAAGAGGATCAACAAGTCCAACAATGGGACAAGGAAGAAGAAAGGATAAACGCAGCTATCCAAGACCTCAAGCAGAGGTAGAAAACAATGTCCATCATGGAGCATGTCAAAGGGGCGCAGGATATGAAGAAACTGCAGGTAGAACTCACCACTGTGTAAACACAGAAAAAGGAGCATCAGGCTCAAATGGAACCGCTTCAAGAGCGCGTAGTAGAAGTCATTGCACAGGCATAGGAAGCCAAGACACATATAACACAGAGCCAGGCAAAGTGCCCAGGGTTAATCAGTGATGAGATTGCAGTCCAGACAATAGACGCACGCAAGGAGAAGACCGCGCAGGCGCAAACACAAGCAACAAAGTTCAAAAAGAAGTTCCAGGCCATCATCAGGGAGATTGATGAAGCACACAAAGGTTAGGTGGTTCGGGACGAGCCACATGTCAGTGTTGGGGGCCTTGTTGGAAGTAGGCCAAAGCAGAAAGCAAGGCAATTTTGGGAAAGAAGGCATGCACGAGGAAAGCAACAACTGGAAGGAAGAACAACACACGCGCATGCATGAAAGACCTAACGACATTAGGGTTAGGGTTTTGGCAATGTATTGTAATGGCTGAAGGGCTAGAAATGTATAAATATAGTTACCTAGGTCTTACAGAAGAGACTAGTTATTATTATTGAGAGAGATGATTGTTGTAGTAAGCTGATAGAGATATAGAGAGACAAATACAAGGAAGCAAAGGCTATGTAATATTCTGATGTATGACCTACTTTTGTAAGCTGTTGAGCTAGAGAGGATTGAGGAGGGTAGATATTGAGGGTTAGATCGTAGGATGAGGAGTCTGGTGCGATCTAGTTTGCCTCATAATAGATCTTAACCTGGTCACTGCGAAGAGTTGTAAAGCGCGCGACATAGTAGTTTGGAACGACTATAATAAAAGAGCTAAGAGCCAGATCTTTGTGGACGTAGCCTAGGAGAAGTGAACCACGGTAACATCTTTGTTATGTGATTGAATGCATGTGTGTCTTTATTGTCTTTTAGTAGATATTGATAAGCTAAATGAATGAGTTATTATATTTCCTTCATAAATCATGATAACAATGTATTGTGGTAATAAGTTACAATAACACTTTTAACATATAGTTCTCAGAGATTCCCTACTCAATCCTAGGATGCAAACACATGAGTATTGTAGCCACCCATTAAGACTATCTCGGGTGAGACGACGTAATGCACCCTGTGTGTTGTGTTGCCTTTTGGTTTACCAGGAGGGCCAATAGTTTTAGAGGCTTTGTTGGAACCTCGAACAGACATGAACCCTGGGTCACTCAATACGAACTCAGACATGATATATAGTAAGTAAAGAACCAAAAAGGACTYTAGACTCAAAGGGAAGGTGGTGGGTTCTCTGAACTTGACTTTTCTTACCCTCATTCCAAAAGATGCAAATCCCACKACCTTTGATGGCTTTCGGCCTATTGCACTCTGCAAACCTCTACTATAAACTTATCTCAAAAATCATTGCATCCAGGATAAATCCCTTCCTCTCACGATACATCTCCAATGAACAACTGGGTTTCTTWAAAGGTCRCCAGATTCTAGATGCTATTGGCACTGCCCAGGAGTGCCTCCATAGTATTAAATCCAAAAACTCCAAGGCGCTCATTCTAAAACTRGATCTCAAGAAGGCCTTCGATTGCATAGATTGGGATTTCCTTAGAATAATCCTAACTTAGATAGGATTTAGCTATCATAYGATGAAGTGGATTATGAGCTATGTGGTGAGTGCAAACTTGGCCATTTTGATTAATGGGGAGCCATCCTCTTTCTTTCRCAGTGGTAGAGGTCTGGGACAGGGYTGTCCCCTCTCACCTCTTCTCTTCATTCTGGKCATGGAAGCCTTGAGTCTTCTTCTTAAACTTGGACAAGCTGATGGAAAGATCACTAGAATAAAAGTGTCCAGAACTATCAAGATTCTACATCTTCTCTTCGCTGATGATGTCCGTATCATGAATAATGATTCTTTACAGGAATGGAGTGAGATTAAAGAGATTTTAAATACTTTCTGTTGTGCCACGAGATTGTCGATCAATTGGGAAAAATCGACATTTCACTTCGCAAATCTATAACAACATACTCTGGAACAACTTAAAGGTATCTTCCCTCGTAACTTCACTCATCTTTCCACCAGACTCAAGTATATGGGGTATATTTTAAAGGCAGACTCCTATAAGCTGGCGGATTGGAATTGGCTCATCGCTAAAGTTGAAAAAATGACTGGCCACTGGTGCACGAGGTGGCTCTCCCTTGGTGGACGATTCACTCTCATCAAAGTTGTTCTAGAAGGACTGCCCGTGTATTGGATGGCTCTTGCAGCCATTCTTGCTATGGTAATCACAAAACTCCACCGCTTGACTTATAATTTCCTCTGGTCGGGTTGCTCGGATCACTCTCGACAACACCTATGCAATTGTGAATCCTTGGCAAAACTCAAACAAAAAGGCAGATGGGGGATCCACAATTTATTTCATTTTAGCCAAGCGCTTACGACCAACTCTCTCTAGTGAGTGCTGACTTCTCCGGGCATTTGGCATTCCATTATCAAAGACAAATACCTTTCACAATACACAATTATCAGTTGTCTCCTAACCGATATGGCTACCTCCAGGGCATTTTCTTATTTTTGGAAAAATCTTATAAAATCCAAAGACTGGTTATTGCGTGGGCTTTGTTGGCTGTTGGGATTGGGCCACTCCATCACACTTGGCTGCGACCAAATTCTTGGTCTGGGAGATGCCTCTTTACTTCCACCACAACTTCTAGTGCATTTACATTCTAGAAACATCTGGTATCTATACCAAGTTCGAGATCGATCCTTATCGGCTTCACTTCCTGACAGGTGGATCTCCAACACATCACTTGAACTCAGTGCAGAGCTCACTCCAACTTGGAACTCTTTCTGCTCGGCCTTAACACTCACTGGTATCCACTTAAATGATATGGATGATCACCTACAATGGTTCGGGGGGGGGACCATTCAGGAAATCTCACTGTGCAGAATGTCTACATAGAGATTACTCACTCGCTCTGGCCAACAAATATAAAGGGATGGAGAAAACAATTTTGGCGCTGGCATCTACCTTCCAAAATTAAACTATTCTTATGGTTCATGACCGCATATAAGCTGAACACCTAGGATATCCTTCAAATAAAAGGATGGATAGGACCAAACATTTGCCATCTTTGCTTCAATGATGCTCAGTCTGCGGACCACCTGTTCATCAAGTGTCCTTTCTCCAGATTGGTTTGGGAAAAAATCACTTTGGTGCTTCATCTTAATTCTACTTGGGAAAGACCATCTCTCTCTGTTTGCTTTGATATTTGGACACATAGGGAACACAATTTTAAACATCTGCCACCTCTGGTATGTTGGTCCATTTGGCTGATCAAAAATAAAAAAATCTTCGCAAATGAGACCCCATCCATAAACACAACAATACACAAAACACTTGGTTTATTTAAAAGTTGGAATCACATTCACCCTTGTAAGCCAAGATTAAAGAACACAAAGAGGACACATAATCTTGAGGATATTTCAACTAGATGGTTCGATGGAGCAACGTTATCGAATGAAACACAGAGTGGTGCTGGTGGACTGATCAGAATTTCAAAAAACACATCCCATCGATGGACTTTTAATTGTGGCCCGGGTACCAACACCAGAGCTGAGCTATTGGGCGCTTGGGCCACTCTATATTTGGCTTCTAAACTTCACATTGAAGCTCTTCAGATGCTTAGGGACTCCAGAATTATTATTGAGTGGTTGAACAACATGGGTGATCTACAAGCCATCTCTCTCCTAGCTTGGAAGGCAACATTAGATTACTTCTACTCTCTTTTAAAAATCTTAGCTTCAAACACATCTACCATGAGCACAATAATTCTGCTGATCAACTATCCAAGACATCGTTTCAGAAAAAAGAGGGCATTATAACTTACAACCTCTGGATAGATGGCCATGAGCGCCCCCCCGCCCCTCCGTCCCACTTCATATCTCTATATTAAGTTCTGTCTATTTTTGCCTCATTGTTTTCTCATGTTTTGTGTCATTATAGACTATTTCTGATCTTCGTCTTCTTTTGAAGTTTTTTGACTGCTAGATATAACAACTCTCAATATGTAACTTGGTTTTATTCACTTTTCTTCTATGAACTTTCACCATCTGCTGGTCGAGAGACCACTATTGGCAAAAGATTCATTTGACAATTATGACAACTTAGCTGTGCTTTGTAACATCTCTTGACTAGAGAACACATTATATTTATTAATATAATTGAGAAATTTTCCTCTTGGAAAAAAAGAGTAGTTTACAATTTAAAAATAACAATTGCATTAAAAATAACAATTGCATTAATTTAAGATTGAGATGATTTTAAGGTGCTAATTCTATTTTTACATAAAAATATAGCTATTACATCAATTTCAACAAAAATTGCTTAGGGTGCTGATTCTATTTTTACATTAAAATAACAATTATATTAGTTTAAGATTAAAATGATTTTAGGATGTTCATTTTTTTTTTTACATTAAAAATAATAATTACATCAATTTAAAATTTCATAATCTAAACATTCTACATTGTGATCATTTTCCAAAAAATTTCCAAATTTATATCACCATAATATTCCAACAATAAAAACCAAAATTTCAATTTCAACCCAAAAAAATGTTTACCAAATTTAAACCGTCGAGTATTTTACATAATAATCCATATAATCACTCATAATGATTTATACATAATAATCCAGATAATCCGTCTGCGAATAATTTGGAAATTAGAAATTCTCTATGGAAGCAAGATTTGTTGAAATTTAATTCCGGGATAATATGATGGACAGATGTGGGCGAAGATGGATCATATTCAAAATAGGAAGTTAACAGTTAACAAGACGGCTCAAAATGTGGACATGACATGAAATGCTAGGAAATGGTCACATGTAATGCTAATGAGGGAGTAAGGAAAACCATCTTTCCGTTGCCTATCTGTTTGGATTCTACATCATTTTGTGTCTGTTTCATTCTACAAGTGATTTGCAATACAGGCAAACAAAGCAACGCAAAAGGCAGCCGGGATATATAAAATATATATATATTTCTCTCTATATATTTTGTTGCAAGGAAGCTCTGTGGATTGCGATTCTGCCGGATCTCGTTGGCACCGCCTCCTCAGCTTTTAGCACTTATCTGACCAGGTGGGTGCCTCTCAATCTAACCCTTTTTCAATGCCTTTTTGGTCTATGGCCTTTTTAGTACGATTTGGGTATGTTAGTTCCTCTCGTTTTGTGAAAAAAATATCAGGGTTTTGAGGGTTTTTGTGATTTTGTACTTGGGTTTTGGGTTTTAGGATGTGGGCTCATCTATTCTTGGCTAGTCTGAGATGGGATTAGATAGATCCTGACTCGAAAGGCAAGAACTTCTGGTATTGCAGGGATTATTGAAAGGAAAAAGTAATGTCAATGGATAATATTAAGGTTAGGCCCTTTCTCGCACGCATAAAGGAACATACAGCCCCTGTATCTCTTCTGCAAGTCTGTGTAATCTATGTATTTGTGTGTATCTATCTATGTATATATAGAAAGGATTATACTGTCACTACTGCTCTGCGCAACTCTGCTTTTGATATATCTTTTTATGCAGAGTTTCTAGGACATCTTAATTTGTTTTTCTTCCTTGTTTTCATCTTTCTTTTTCTCTGCTAAATATGGAAATTACAGCTCCAGGTCTTGCTCATGGCGGGTTGGGTCTTTTTACGTTGGATTTCATATGTTTGAATGATTTTCCTTTTTTATATTTTTAAAGGTAGGGTTTGTAAGTATGGGGTTTCTTGGTAACTTGGATTATGAGGATATGGATGTGAGTGCTGATGCAGGTGAATGTTTTGTACTTCTTTTTAGTCGAAGTCATGATGCTTGGATGCTATCTTAGACTTGCCCAATTTGTGCATTAGTGATTAGTTTTATGTGCCAATTGTTTTAGGAAGCACTCAAGTGGGCGGTTTTGTTTTTTTTCCCTGGTTTGATACGGGGTTGTGCAGATGTATCTTTAAAAATGCCCATTGGGGTAATTGAGTTATCGGTGCCAAATGCGTAGAGGTCTTTTTTGGCAATTGTAAGAGAATTTGAATGTTTTGATAGTTGCTCTATGGTGTTGTCAGACCTGGGTGCATGGGTTAAACATATTTGCCTTGATACTTGTATTGACAAAATCCTATATTGTAAGTAGAGGGATCAATTTGGCAGGATTGGGTCTCATCTGCCTCACTGCTGTGTTTATTCGTTGGCCCAGGTATTCACTTTTTTAACATATGAATATTTTCTCTGTGTTTCTTCCGTTAGATACCACTGGAATCACTCTGTACATCTAGATACTAGTATTTTCATAAATAACACTACCTTGTAATTCTAATTTACTAATGGCATTTTCTAGAGCGTCTTATTGCAAGTTGTAATTGTAGTATACCTCGGAGTTGCCTTTATCATTTAAGTCCGGCTTGTAGTGTTATCAGGTTTTCAACAGAGGGATTTTGAATTTGCTTTTGTTTGCTTTGCGCTGTTAATGTTGATGCACGTTTGTGGTTTATTTTCGTGCCTCTTGGTGTGAGTTGGTGAGACAACAGGTTTAATTATTGATATGCCCCTTAGCTCTTGACTGACTATTTTATTTTGTATTACAATTTGAGGAGCATAATGATGTAGAAATGTCCAGAGAGACGCATTGGCTAGAAAAAAACTTTCATATATGCTCATCTCCCTGCAGCTTTTCTACACGGTTTCTGGATCTTAATTTTGCATTTTCCTGTTTATCTTTTCTTTTGGATGCCTATCAGAGTTGCTTTGCATGATTGATTTTCGGCATTATTGTTGTAGTTAAGTCTACCTAAAATTTTCTCTCTTTTTTTTCGGTTTTTCGCCTGGATATACTCTCTAGGCACTTAATTAAAAGGGTTTGAGGGCTTTTGCTGTTATCATTTTAACTCTGGTTTCATAAGTTTCAGTATATGTTCGTCCATAACTTCATTCATCTTCAATAGTTTTAGTTTATTTGCATTTTCAATTACAGTTCAAGATTTTTATGTGGCATCTAGCTGTTTTGCATGTGTCTTTCATGCCCATCATTTTCTTTTGATCTTTTGTGTCTAAACTTTGCAGATAAGGCTCTGTAAAAGAGGGTTCTGAAAATAGACTTTTAAAAGACATCTACCAAAGGTCTAAACAACTCATCTATCCAAAAAGGTGAAATGGGTGACACAGAAAATGCTCTCCCTTCCTCAAAGAAGAGGGTTGCAGGCAGACAACTTTCTAGGGATGATGATCCTGATGCGGAGGAAGATGTTTCTGGTCAAGAAGTTGGAACTTTCCAGAGGGCCAGTGAAGAGGTCCTTGCATCTAGAAGAATTGTGAAAGTCCGTCGCAATCCAACAACTTCCGGTGGAGCAGCCAATCCTTTTGCAGCCCTTCGTTTGGTTCCCCCTCCTGCACCATCTTCTGCTGCAGGTGAAACTGTGGCGAAGTCTCCTGAAACTACCCTTTCTACAGCATCTAGTGAGCAGCCTTCTATTGTGCAAGAGGAAGATGTACCTAAGGCTGAAGATGACACTAATATAAGAGAAAACCCAAATGAGGCTACAGAAGTGCCTGAGCTGAAGGCAGTGGATGCAACTGTCAATGAGGCTAAGGAAATACCTGAGACTAAGTTAGTTGATGCAAATGTGAATGAAGATGATTTGAAAGATAAGGAAGAGGCACAGCTGGAGCCAACAAAGGCTTCTAAGGAGAATGGGGAAGAAACTAAGGATGGCCCTGAAGAATCAGTAGACACACAGCCTGTTGAGGCCATTGAAAGTAAGGAACCTAATAAAGAGGAAAGTCCCAGGGAAGTGCCTAAAGATGGTACTCCTGAGAAAGAGCCATCTGCTGCTGTTAACTCATTCCAGCAACTGTCTGGAACCCGGAATGCATTCACAGGTATATCGGGTACTGGATTTTCCAGTTCCTCCTTTTCGTTTGGATTATTCTCAAAAGCTGGTGATTCCAACACAGCGCCCTTTGGCTCTGCATTCAGTCCAGGCACCTTTAGTGGTACAGGATCATTTTTAGGCGCAAAGGCACCTGCCAGTAATGGGACATCACCATCAAGTACTAGCAATGGTGGTGCTTCTGTTCAGCTATTTGGAGGGCCAACAACTGACAATGTTACAATTAGTGGAAGTGGTTTGACAGCTTTGCAGGAAGTGCCAGTAGAGACAGGTGAAGAAAAAGAGAATGCAGTGTTCACAGCTGATGCTGCCTTGTTCGAGTATATAAGTGGGGGTTGGAAGGAACGAGGCAAGGGTGAACTTAAGGTCAATGTTTCTGCCACAGAGACAGGAAAAGCAAGACTTGTGATGAGGTCCAAAGGTAATTACAGATTGGTCCTTAATGCCAATTTATTCCCAGACATGAAGTTGACCAGTATGGACAAGCGAGGTATCAGTTTTGCCTGCATGAACAGTGCTAGTGAATCCAAGGCAGGCCTTTCCACATTTGCACTGAAGTTTAGAGATAGCTCCATGGTTGAAGAGTTCCAGAGAGCTGTAGAAGCGCACAAAGGCAGATTGTCAGGTAATTTGAAGACCCCGGAAAATTCTCCTAAGGCTTCTGAAGATTGAAGTTATTTAATGTCAAGTTCGATTCAACTATCCATACATATTTGGTCCAGAGTACGAGCACCTTGTTAGTGGCCCGGTTTTTGTGATCATATCGGCTTATGGTCTCTATTTTCTTAGATCTTATAGATTTTAGTTAATTCTTGCTATAGATACTTTAGCTCTTCAAATTAGGAGCAACATTCATTCACTTGGTCAGATTCTATCCTGTGAAAGGAGGCAAACTTTTGGAAAACATGATACTTTTCATGGGTAGTTGGAATCTGTTTCAAGAGGCTATTGTCGAAAAAAATTCTCTGAAGTGGTTTAGAAAACAATATTTTCACTTGTGAGTATTCTATGCTGATTTTCTGGCAAGCTTGCTTCCTTAATTCATGTTTTGGAGTCAATTCTCATCTGAAGTTGCTATGATATAAAATGTACCATTTACTGTATAATGAGAGATGTTTATACAGTAAAGTCTATGTTTTACAGGAGTCAAATTGCTGTATGTTTTCAGTATCATTAAACAGGAAAGAGTATGCATTGAAGCATGGAACTAAAATGTGTGAAATTGACATATGCCGCTGAAGGCACTCTTATATATTAGGATTTAAATATATAATTTTTCTTACCACCTGACAGTAGTTAGATTCTTATCATGTTTGTCAATGGTGGTTAATCTGCACAGTTATTTAGAGCCCGTGTCATAAATATCCAAATTATTGGTGTCTTTATCATTGCAGGATATCTTGTTTTTTTTATCATGATAGCTTTTATTTTCTGAAAAGTTAAGCAGCTGTTCCTATATTATATTGGTTGCTTAGCGACAATGATTTTCAATGTTCTTTAATAAAAATACTCATGTCCTGGAAATGTGGCACTTCTACTAGGTGTGCATGTTCTCGCCATGGCAGTCTGCCATGCTCATTGATAGAAAATTTAGTTATTTGATTTTATTATGTCTATATTTTACCATTTTGGGTAATAATGACAAAACTGGTCTTGTTTAGATATCACATGCCCTTTTCTCTCACGGAGAAGAGTTAATTCCAAGCACCAGGCTTTTAGCTAATGGTTGCTGGCTCAGTGCAGGTCTGTTTTTTGGTTGTGCAGGATAAGTAGATGTAGGAGGGTTGAAATATGATGTCCTACCCTGCACAACAACATTTTATAATGCACTTTATAAATATCTATATATAGTAGATCATATATACTATTTATATTAATCTAAGTTAGTTGATCACTTCGTCCTGCCTTCAGGATCCGTGGATCCCTGTTTCTTTCCTGTATCCAGATATGGCCAGGATCCATCCAGGAGATGGATTTTGTGCCATATTCTGTAGAAATGGCGTATTTGAAAAGAAAAACCAAAAAACTCCTCAATTGAAAAGAGGGCAGGCTTTATACTCAGAAGTACGAAGGCAGAGCATCATCTTACACTGCAAGTGGAAGGGTTTCTCATGTTTTGCTTGGTGTGAGTCTGGATTATTACAGGGGCAGAATTTCTTGTGTTAAGCAATTTGATTTCAAATCTTTTAGAGTTTATATTTGATTCATATTCCCTATGCCCAACAATTTGTTAATGGTCTGAACTGTGTTCATGCCAGCTATCAGTTTTAATCCTAGACTTGCATAATTCATACCCAACTAAATGATATGCAGGTCTGATCTGCGTGTTACATGCCCAAAAAATCTGATTGGAACGTCTGATCTTCCTCTTTCTTGTCCCCAGGATTCTGTCCCGAAGGGTGTGTTTTGTTCTCATGCCCAGCCAGTTGATATAGAATCCTGTTCTGCATTTATACGTGCCAGTTGGAATCTAAGTTAGGTTTTCGGGCAGTCACTGAAGAAGTCTGATTTGTGCTCAGCAAGCTGTTACATAAGTGTAGTTTGTATTTTCTAATGCCCAAGACACTGTTACAGAGGTCTGACCTTTGTGTAAAGGGAAAGATATGCATTACAGCTCTATAAACTTGCCTCCAGTTTTGTATTTTGACAGCTGGGTGCCCTTTCTTGGGCTTGGGCATAGGCATATTGATTTATACTGTCTCTAGATTGATTGAAGGTACCGTCTGTTTCATTGTTTTTTGCACGGGTGCACACACACATATATTTGACCACCATCTTCATGTTAAAGAAGAGTCTTTAGAAAGAGTTTTGTGTGTCTTTAGGAAGAGTTTTGCTGGACGGCAAAACCACAGAAGACATGCTTATGTGGCTGAATTCTTCTAATCTCAATGAATCTGTTTTTATCTTTCTTGAATTTGGTACGAAGTTATTGTTTTCCTTATACGAAGTTTAGAACATGGGGGTTTCCGATTTGCTTGGACACTTTGCAGTAGAATTCTGAGATGAGCTGTCGAAGTAAGTTGATTGTGTTTGTATTCTCTCTTTATGGATATGGATATGTTAGTTTAACTGTATTTCCTTCTGGTAACTACCCTGAAGTTTAACTGTATTTCCATCTGGTCACTACCCCGATGTATTTAGATGCAGCTTCTTGGATTCCATATTCTGCATATGGTTTGTTGTTTGGATAGGCGTTGCCACTCCCAAACATAGCTCACTTTTAATTTTTTTAAGATTAATATAGCCAAAATGCAAGGGGATTGTTATATCAACATTCCAGGCCTTAAGAGAACTGTGTGTAGGGAGCAAAATGTTTTAAATCCAGAGCTAGACCCATATTGATTCTCGAAGCATTTGACTCTGACCTACATGTGGGGAGCTAAAGATCTTTGCATTGGATGCTACCATTGAAAGTTTGCAAGAGTTGTGGATGTGATTTAATTTTCTTATAAAATTGTTTTACTTCGGAGTAGTAAAGGCTATTCACAATTTTTGGATTTGAGGGATTATACATAAATCTTTGCCTCTACTCTTCGATTTGGAGCCATGTGGTTGCACAACATTAATTGTGCCAATGAGATTAGGATGTAATAGTTGAATGATTTGAAGCTTACAGCATTACACATTTTTAGTGCATCTTCCCTATCATGCACAGAGCATTGGCTCTGCTAAAGTTTAAACACTAATGCTATCACTGAACCGTAGTTCACAGTATCAAATCGTGACAAGATTGTGGGCTTTTTATTTAGAGTGATTTTCATTATCTAGCTTGAACCATTTGATTCCTCGTTAAACTGTACAAGATAATTGTCAGATTGTATTAATGTGAGTGTAGAAGATGGAGAAAAGAATGCCAAAAATACCCCCACACAGGCATAGGAAAATAGCTATCCCCATTGTTGCTGTTGTTGTTGGCGTGACTTGGCATTCTCATGGCGGCCAATTTTGGGATGAGTACCCACCTCCTCGATCGGATAGGCTGCCCTTCTATTCTCTGTGAGTCGTGACTGATCTGTCAGCATAATCATCTTCTATGGTGTGCTCATCAAATACCACGTTTTCAAACACACTGCTGAACTTAATGGCGTTCCAGCTGCTAGGTTCCTTTTCCTTGGAGAGATTAGTTTGCTAACTAATGGCAAAATGCCAAAGGTGTTGCAAGTGAGCAATATCACATTGGGGAGAGCAACCATGTTTATTGAGATCGCTTTGTCAATTTGAGTCAATCCAAATGACAAATCAATCTAGATGGTGAAATGTCTCGGTTTGCTCCATTTTGTAAGCCACATCAAGGTTGATAGAGATTGGTGACAATTCATGGCAATTCAAGACTGCATGATGGTCCCTTGAACACAATCAATGGATGAAGTCTACTTGGACAATACGTGGGTGGATGTCAGATCTAAAAGTCTAGAAGCAGATTCAAGAAATTTGTGCAAACACGTCATCTTGATTGTGTAACTGCTTTGTGAAAGAAATCAAGATCCCTTTCCTGCCATTAATATCTTTGATCTGGATTTATGAGTGGAATGAAAAGAATAATAGACTTGATACAATAACACAGAGATACTGAGAACAACAATAGATATCCAGTGAACAATAACTTCTATTGGATAAATAAAATAGGCTGAAACTATAAAACTGTAGAACTGAAAACAACTTGCCCAAATGGTGATAGCTATCTCTGAGAAGAGATGTGGCTGCTACGTGCATTTGTTTGAGCAGAATGATTACAATGAGGTTCTAGAGGTCTTTTTAACATTACTCATGACTGCCAAAACCCTAGACATAAAAAAACGTAACCGTAGGAGATGAAACACCAAAAGTTATGTGGGCCTTGATGGGTAAGTTGGTACCTCAACTTCCTGGGGTCGTAACTTTTGCGTATGACCTCCATTTTAGGTGCGTGATAGCCCGTTGGAAAAGTCTTTTTGAGAACTACACATTATGCTGTCAAACTGACTCCGTCTACAGTTTGACTGTGGCAAGCCAAAAAAACATTGTTTAGGGCCTCAAAACGGCCTTGGAACTACAGAAAGATGTACTGACATGAAAACATCCAAAATGAGCCAGTTGGATTAGGTGGACAACCACCAATCTCCAGTTGGAAACTATGTAGGGCTTCAGACAACCCTGGAAGTGTAGAACCCACAATTACAAGGAATTATAGAAGAACGTGTTGAACTAAAAATTGTCAAGAGGAGCTAGTTGGATTAGGTGTGTGGCCCAGTGTTGTACGAAGCGGGAGCGAAGTGGGGGCGTTTTAGGAAGCGGGAGTGTCAGAAGCGTCATTTTCCAAAAATCCTCGGAAGCGAAGTGTCCTGGAAGCGTTTGTTATATATATATATATTGCATTTATATTCAAAAAAACATGTAGAAAGACAAATTAGCTGTAGAATATATGAAAACATGCATATTTGTACATCAATATAGATAGAAATGGCATCCATACTACATAGTTCATCAATGATTAATTATTTGAGCATCAACCATCTAGATTCTAGGTTCTAGCAATTACAAACTTACAAACCAACATACAAATTTTTAATCCATATTGATAATAGAAAGTAGATCATAAACTTATGAAATGAAATCATATATCCAAAAACTGTCAACAATAACATGAGTCATGACCAAATAGTTATGTTTACAAAATAGGCCATCTACACTGAAGCATGAAGATCAAAAGGTCCAAAACAATAAAGCTTAAAGTTTAAAGTTTACAGATTAAACTGAGCTAGTTGCCAAATACTATGAATCTATCATTTATATACTATGACATATAAAGTAATGAAAAAGGAGAATCATCAAATTGTAAACAACTATCCCATCCTCCTTCCACCACCGAGGGTACTGTGTGGGCCTCCATGTGGTGGTAGTGCAAAAGTAGATACAGACGACTGTGGCGGAACTGAAGTTGAAACCCCTATTGTTGTAGCTGGAATCTTGGACATGGGGACCTTGGCATTGGATGGGGGTGGCATCTCAACATGATCATCATCGTCCAAAAAAACACTCTCCAATTGCTCTAAAAGCAATACTCCATCCTCCAAATTATCTTCCTCCGGATTGTTGTCCCAACGCCTCAAGTTTTGATCCATCTATGCCTCCTCACAGTAATGGGACAACAATCGCAAGTTGTAATGAACATAGACCAAGCTCTCTTCCCGACTTACATTCAACCTGTTCCTTTTAACGCTATGGATGAAACTGTAGGTGCTCCAACACCTCTCTACAGAAGAAGTGTTCACCACCTGTGAAAGCACCCGTGTTGCCAAACGTTGTAGCTGCGGGGTAGTACCGCCATGCATGTTCCACCACTCCAGAGAACTCAGATTCCCTCGATCTCTAATTGCATGGTTGGTCCCAAATGCACCATTACTAAGGATGTAATGGCTCAATTGTCTCCTTATGTTGTCACACTCCTCGTCTGAGATGAGTTTATCTAATGCTTTCATATAAGGTGCTTGAACCTTTGGATCTTGGTGTGGTCTTTTCTTGGTCCCACTACCAGGTGTTGGTGATGAAAGCCATGATACATGATAGTATTTAGGTGTTAACACATATGCTAAGGCACATAGTGGAATATTTAGCATTTCCCATCGTTTATCCACCTCTACATGAATATGGTTATACAGGTTGACATCTCTAGGCTCAACAATGTCTTTAATCTGCCTTAGCATACTATCCATTTGCTCATACACCTCCCCAATGATTGGTGGATCTGAATATGCAAACTGGATCATGTGATAAATTGACTTAGTCAATTGCAAAACAATCTGAACCTGTGACAAAAACTCATTGTCAAGGATTGTCTCCTTCACTGTTGTTGCACCTTCTCTATCATTGCTCAATTTATCCCATGCATCACTCATCACCATAACACCCAAGGCTTGTCTCACCTTCAATAGGTGCCTAAAGGGGAGGTAATAGCTAGCAAATCTAGTGTTTGCAATCTTAAGTAGCTGCAACCTAGAGTGTGCTATATAAGTAATTGACCCTTGTATGTCCGGTGATAAATTTGATGAGTTGCTTCCCTCTCTTGTACAACTGATTAATCCATCCACATTCTCTATGCTTGACAATATCATGCATCAAAAGGTTCAAGGTGTGCACCAAACATCCAGACCAAAATATGTGTGGACGAACTCGCTCAATGATTTTACTTGCTCCCTTACAATTTGCTGCATTATCAGTGATTACTTGAATCATATTAGAATGACCAACATCATTAATTGTTTTCAAGAGGAGATCTGAAATGTTTTGGGAAGATGCAATAATTGAAGAGGAGTCATGTGCTGTAAGAAACATTGCACCGGTAGTAGAAACACCATGAACATTGATCAAATGTTGGTTTCTAACATTTGTCCAACCATTTGATACAATGGATACCCCATTGTCTGACCATTCATCTGTAAACTGTGTTAGATCTCTTTGAATTTTTGCTTTTTTCCTGTCAAGTAACACAGTTCTAGCTTTCTCATAGTTGGGGCTCTTGTATCCTTTGAGGGCTTCGTTGATTGCCTTGACAAGATCGTGCCAATAAGGGGAGGGAAACACATTGAATGGGATACCACAAGCATAGAGAAAACATACCACTTTTGCATCCACCTCATCCCTACCTCCATTATCAAGGAAATCTGCTATTGTTCTCTTGAACCAGCGGTTCCAGAACCACGATGAGATGGAGATGTGTTGCCACCAAATCTAAATGAGGCATCGAATTGAAGCTTTTGTTTTTTACCATACTTTTTTTGTGCAACTTCCTCTATCTTTATATATTTTTCTCTCTGCTCCTTGGATATATTCGGGCAAACTATGATCCCAGTGGACCCCTTGTCATCACTCTCCATTACACCACAAAGATGCCTCCTTAGATGGGTATATGAACCGGTATAAGGTTTTCTATCATGACAATCACGATGACATAAAAATTTAATGCTTCCACCACCTTTCCCCTCAACTTTTGTTACAAATTGCCACAAGGGTCTCAATAAATCTTTGCGTCCTACATTTCCCTCTTCCTCTTCAAACCCTTCACCAACTTCATATTGTGGGTCATCACGAGAATCGCCACTATCATCTTCTTCCCTTCTATGCCTTCTCCCCACCAAAACCATGAGAACCAAAAAAGGAATGATAAACCAAAAGAAAACCATTTCCTTCATGTTTTAAATGGACAACCTGCAATAAAATGAGAGAGATGAAGGAATGGGAAAGAGTAGGAGAGGAGGAAAAAAACATTAACAAAGTTAACCCAAGGAAACGAGGGAGTTGGGGTTTGGGCTTACCTCTTTAGCTCTTGAAACTTGAAAGTTGAAACCTTTGGAAGATGGTTGCCTTTGTTCTCTCCTCCAAGCTCCTTTTTGCTCACTCTTCCAAGCTCTCCTTTGCTTTCTCCTCCAATTTCTCACAAATCTGCACTCTCAATCTCTCCTTTGCTCTCACCTCCAATCTCAAGATGAAAGAATGAAGAGAATGGAGGGGAAATAGCTCCTTTATTCTTCTCCTTTCCCCTCAACCCTAAGCCTAAGCTAGGCCCCACCCTAACTCAAAAAAAATAAAAATGAGTTTTTTAGGTGAAGTTGCGGGTCCCCTTGGAAGCATGTGGGCCTTCCTTGAAAGCGCGTTTCGGACTAAGCACTTCAAAAAGGGCAGGGAGCGTTCTAAAATCCCCCGAAGCGCGCTTCAGCCTGAGCTTCATGGATGCCTCAGCTC
>ML804628.1:188840-212248 GCA_009831015.1 Picea engelmannii | reverse complement strand
TTTGTGTTCATTGTGGTGATGACTTGTTGATGATATATTGTTGATATATGTTGCTGATATGTATTCACATCTAACTGGTTATAAATGACAACAATGGGTAATGAATAAATGTTGAATGCTAATTGATGAGTTTTTTGTGCAAGAGGGAAGTTTTTGGAAAAAAAGCCTCACACTCTTTCACCCCCCTTCTAAGTGTGGTAGGTGTGTCCAACAAAGTCAAATGTTATTGTTGTAACAAGTTGGGACACCTTGCTTCTCATTGTCTTGAGAGAAAGAAGAAGAAGAAGAAGGAACAAGAGGGGCCTAAGACAACTGCTACAACAACCATGGAGGACTTTGCTTTCGAGTATGACAGGGAATTTTCTTTGGTGACCCTAGTTTCCAATGTTGGTAGTGGAGGATTTGGGGGTGATGTCAGATGGATTGTGGATAGTGGAGCCTCTTGCCACATGACGAGAATCTGGCGAGAATTCCTAATTATCACAGAGACAGGTCCTGACCGACATGTGGTAAATGAAGGTGGTATGGCGTGAGCTGTACGTGGAGTTGGAAGGGTTAGATTCCAACTCGAGTATGGAGGATTCCTGGAGCTTGATGGTGTTCTCTTTGTTCCAGGGTTGAGGGTTAAATTGCTCTCAGTCTCAACTTTGGAGGATGTAGGATATTGTACATTGTTCAAGAGGGAACATGTCTTTATCTACAGGGAAGGAGTGGACCCGATAGAACTTCAGTTGATCGGTGATCGGGTGGACAGGTTGTATATGTTGCGAGGACAACCTTCAGTGTATGATTCAACGTTGAATGAGGAGCATGAGGAGGATCCCGAGACTACGGTGGGCCCAAGGATTCAGTCTTGCATTCCAAGAGAAGAGAGTGAGTCTCTTCTGAGTACCGGTAGGAGGCTCAAATGGTGTGGTCGAACCAATGCTCAAGGTGGAGTGGATGCTCCAAGGAGTTCAGGGTTTCGGGTAGTTGTCAGGAGAAGATCTTCTAGTTCGAGTTCTGTGTAGGTGTTGAGGATGGTTCCAGGTTCAGAGGGAGCTCCTACTGAGCACAGTGTAATGTGAGTAGATGATGGATATGGCAACGAATACATCCCTCGCTAAGAGGGAGTGTTAGTTTTTATAGCTCGGGAGGTACTCCGCATATTTGTCTTGTATGCGGAAGTAGTCTTATATTTGCACTACTAGACACTTGACTTTATAATGGGTTTTTATAAAGTTATGATAAAGTGGTTCTTTTATTAAAGTGACTTTTTAATAAAGTGTACCTTCTAATTTAAAAGTGACTTTATTTCATAAAGTGCACTTATGTAATAAAGTGAAATGTACTTTAATATTTTATGTGATTCATTTTGGAGGGAATGAATCATGACTCTTGATCTTGCAAAGGCAAGATTAGATCTTAGCCTTAGGATTTAGGGTTGGGGAAGGTGAAAAGACATTTTAGAGGGAAAATGTCATTTTCAGAGTTATAAAAGAATACATTGGGTAGTGTGCAAGACACATTGAGAGGAGTTTGAGAGATTTTTAAAGTAAGCTTGAGAGAGGAAAGAGGGAAGCAAAGAGGACACATTTTCCAAGAGAGCTAGAGCACAAATCCCAATGAGGATTTTCTGTTTTGTGAGTGCTGAGATTTCTATTGTTAGAGAGGCCATATTGTATGAATCCGTATACTTGTACAATTTGTACAATAGTGAGGAGGGCACACAAATCGAGGCTACATTGTTGCACAAATTTCGAGGTGTTGTTAGTATTTTCTGTTGGTGAAGAAGGCAACAATTTGTTGCTGTTCGTACAACAAATTGGCATAGATTTTAAGGTGTTGGAAAGGGCAAATCTGTATAGTTGTATGGATTTTTTGGGCACGAAAATCGAGGCATAAAAGTTTGGGACAATTTTTGGGTGCTGTAAGTGGTTTTTCTCTTGGTTGGAAATGTGTTATTGCCGTTGTTATGTACTTTCATGAAGCTAAATAATAGAATCTCTCTTTCTCATTGGGTTTCCCCACATCAGGGTTTTCCCTGGCATTGCCTAAATTTTTGAGTTATTCATGGGTGATTGAATGCTGTTCATTGTGTTTATTTTCACTGCATAATTACTTAGCAATGCGTGTTTTTTCTTATGGTAATTTATGAAAGTGGGTTTTAGACATTTCAGAGTTCATGCAAGACAATTATCTCTAGGTTGCTAAGTGTATGACAAAATATTAGCTTGCTGATTTTTGTCATTAAAACTTACGTATATAAGAATATCCATGCACAAAGCCCTTCCTATCCCTGATCAAACGAACAAAATTTAACAAAATATATTTAAAGTAGTTCAAGGTAGACACAATTGTCTTGTTTTTAGACAAGGGACGTTACTTGCATGGTTTTAGAAAAGGGACGTTACATTTGAATGAACCCCATCTGGGGAGCTCCATCACATTGAAACTAAGAAAACATTCATATGCTCTGTTTGTATTGTAATGCTTTTCAGGTTGAAATTCAATAAATTTTTGTGAAAAGATAGTAATCAAATAATTTCAAAGAGGGATTCGAAAACGAAGCATATAAAACATTGATAAGAAAAGGATTTTACTGTAAGTCATGAAAGACACACTAGAAAGAGAGAATCAGTATTGCATCAGTAGAAAACCAGAGAACAACAATTCCTAGTACTCTGTAGTCATAGAGAAGCTACCAGATCCTTATACCATAGAGCTCTTACCAATCATAGAGAAGCTACCAGACCCTGAAGACCATAAGGATCTTACCACAAAGCATATTAGAACAATATAACTGAAATATCAATGTCGATCTGAATATCATAAGTTGACGATATCACCTTGCCTCGATGATGTGGCTCTTTCACGCCAACTACTCCTTTACTTCATGCTCATCTTAGCACCATCTCACACCTTTGACTACATTTCTCATGGATTACTACCATGGAGGAACTACCAGGCAGTTAAGACTAGAGGAGCTCCGATACCATGTTAAGAAATAGAACACAAGCATGACACAAGAACTTGGTAGAAAAGGCTTTAAGTCATATTCTCATCACCATTCACGTTCTTAATATTCATATGATACAATTTTATAGTACATGAATGAAACCACCTCATAAACTAGATTTACTTTCATAGTGACACCTTATCAAGAGATAAGGCTATGAGGAAGAAAAATATGAGCTAATACGCATTTAGGATAAAAACTATCTCACAATGTGAAATACATAAAGGTGGTGTAGGAATTCATTGTTGTTTAGGGACCTATAGACTAACATGGTGTATGCCATCGGGGCGACATATTATGCAAGGTAGTGAGTAGGCAAATTTTTCTTTGACTTTTACTATTTTGTAGGGATTTGAGCCTAACACATTTGAAGAAGCCAAAGGAAGCCCTAATTGGCAAGCTACCATAAAGACGGACTATGATGTGTTGAAGAACTTAGCAAACCAGATTGCACACACAAAAACTATATGTTTATTATTCAATCAGACCCATATTTATACAAGAAGTTTTCCCTCGACAACATAACAAACTCATGAGGAAATCTCTCAATCACACATAAATAGGATCTGATAGTTGGAGAAGATTTTCCCACAACCAATTAGATCTACAAAACCAAAACCAACTCTACTAAATTAAGCATTAATTCTAACACCCTTCCTTAATGCTTACATCACAAAGAACAACACTGAAATCAAATACACATACGATCTCTGTCTGGTCTGGTCTTCATCAACACTTCTACCCACTTTGAAATCTCATGGATTTCGCTCTTTCTCAACCATCAACTTCGAGCTACCACTTGATCCGTTTAAGATATAATTGCTTCTGACCATCGATGACGTATTTGTAGGACTGACGATTCTTGACATACCCCGAAGAATAGTCTAGATATTGAATCATTCTATTGACATACTTCCACTTGTCGAAGTACATGGTCCGCCACTGTATTCGTCAGTTATATAGGAGAGTAGTCTAGATACTAAACGTATCCAACAATCAATCTTACAAAGTGACCTATTACAAACTCACAAACACAAACTGTACATATAACCAGTGGTTGCTGTTCTTGGGTTACCGAATCCTCCAAGAACCACAAGCTGTAACAGTTATGTTAGTTTTAACAATCCAAAAATAAATAATCAAAACAAAAAAAACATTTATCACTGATTACTTGCTGCCTCTTCTTTTAAAGAGTTAATATAACTATTTAAAATAAAAAATTGGTTAAAAAAACATTTCGTTGTTGCAGATGGTGGCTTTAAGCAGTACACCAACATAACTTTGAAGGCTTCCCTACATGTAGTTGGTTCCCTCCCTTCACACGACTTGGCGACTCTTCCACGCAACAATATATCAAAAGTAGATTTGAGTTAACTCTCTTAAGAATGGAGGGCGACCACTCGTCGGCTCTTTCGTTGACCAGATAGGTTGTTTAACAAGACTCTACGTGGAGGTTCCCTCACAAAGGTCACGCGCTCAGGTTTGAATCCACTTTTCAATCACAGACAACAATGTGCTCCTATCGCTGGAAAATCAGACCTGTAAACGATGACATATATCAAAGTAGCTCCAATTTGATATGGCGATGATGCCATCATTCACTGGCTTTAAACAATCTTTTAACTGATGCAACAGATCTAGAAATTACAAAGCAGGGGAATGCTTCCTTGATCCATCTTCTTCAAACAAATTCGCCTTTTGTATGCTGATGGAACCCGTGCGGAGTAGTGCGCCCTTGGAATATTTTCATTCAAGCTACAAACAACCAATTAGTTCCCTTTAGGGATCTAATGTTCTCAATTTGCACATATGGGATGATTCAATATTTGCAGTGAAACAAATCTACAAATGGCTGCACAAAAGTAAACACTTTCTGCAATCACTATGCGAACATCGATGTCTGTTGACTCGCAGCTTGCACTAGTGACAATGGGCAATGATTTTATTCTACATCATTGTGTACACACAAAAAAATAATCCTCACAAAGAACTAATCTAATTCTACTCTCCTACAATAGATTGACAATCTCATCTGTCTCATTGTTTTGGACCCTCGCGTGAGGGAGTTAAGTCCAGCCTAGCTCTGATACCAACTTAACAAACCAAATTGCGCCCACAAATCTATATGTTTTATTATTCAATCAGGTACATATTTATAAATAAGTTTTCTCTCAAAAACATAACAAACTCATGAGGAAATTTCTCAACCACACACATAAATAAGATTTGATAGTTGGAGAAGATCTTCCCACAACCAACTAGATCTACAAAACCAAAACCAACTCTACTAAAGTAAGCATTAATTCTAACAGAGGATAGAAGATATATCTTAGAGATTCTGGATTCAGAAAAAATATTTTGAACCCACTTTCTATGTCAAATACTACTGTGGTGATGACAATGATCATAATTGTCTATGTCGATGATCTTGCCATCATTGGAAGCAGTGCCGACATGATTCAATAGGTGAAATCTGATATTTGTTCTGTTTTTGAAATGAGTGATTTAGGCTTGCTTCATTATTGTTTAGGTGTAGAGTTTTGACCATCTGATCGTACTATCTTTGCATCACAAGTCCACTATGCCATAACTCTCTTAAACAAATTCAAAATTATTGAATGTAATCCTACATCTACACCTATGGAAGTTTGGATAAAACTCTCGGCTTACACTGGCTCACCATCGATTAATGAGTCATTGTATTGGCAATTGGTAAGAAGTTTGATTTATGTTACTACTACTTGGCCAGACCTATGTTTTGCAATAAGTTGTTTTTCTCCATTCATGTCTAAGCCTCAAGAGGTGCATTGGAACGCTGCAAAATGAGTTATTTGATATGTCAAAGGGACCCTTGACTTTGGCATTCTATATCAAAGATCTGTTGACTTCATGCTAGTAGGATATATTGATTCCAATTGGGCTAGATCAATGATGAGGAAGTCAACAACAAGTTATGTGTTCACTCTTGGTTTAGGGGTAATTTCATGGAAAAATAATCCAAGACCTACAGTGGCCTTATTCTCCACTGATGCAAAATATAAGGCAATTGTCAGTACAAGTTGTGAGGAAATGTGGTTACGAAAGATATTGGTTGATCTTCAACTTGACCAAACAACACCAACCTCACTTTTCCACGACAATCAAAGTGTCCTCAAGATGGTGAATAACCCAATGTATCATGCTAGAACTAAGCATATTGAAGTTCAACACTATTACATCAAACAATTGGTTGATAATGAAGCCATTTGTCTTTATTATTGTCCTACAATAGAGCAAACTATTAACATAATGACAAAACCACTTGATAATGTTAAGTATGTCAAATTTAGAGATAAACTTAAAATTATATCCGGTTTAGTTATTAAGGAGATATTAGATTAATAAAATAAGAAGCTCAATAATGACACCAACAGATTCTTCTTGTTGTGTCCAAGATATTGGTCTGTAGTTCTTATCTACTATAAACTTGAGAATAATAATTTGTTAGAGGTGCCATCTGACTATATTGAAGCCAATGCAATGTAATTAATGGAACTAGTGAATTCAATTGATGTGTTGTTTAATCTTATATTACGAAGGACTAAAGAAGCACAAGTAATGTAGTCATCCAACAACGAAACTCGCTTAAATTTTTTTTTTTGGTTATATAAAATTTAATATCAACACATGTTAGAAGGGGATATGACAAAGCATCTCTAAGCTTGTTGACACTAGGAATTTGTTATATTCCTAATGCTTTGTATACTAATTGATTGCATGGAGCTATATACATTAGGTTTGACTCATCCTAACCTTTCGACAATTATAGAGAAGTTCAAGACGCCAAGGATTTTTTAGAGTGGCGTGTTTAACTGGAGTTTATTGACAATTATAGAAAAGTTCAAGACTCCAAGGATTTTTAGAGTGGTGTGATTAAGTGGAGTATACTATGTTCTAGTGGAGTATATGCCTATAAAATACTCCTTTAAAATTTTATGTTTTAGTATAAATCTTTTAACATGTTTATGTTCATGCTTAATTAGGTCAAAACATATTTGAATAGAGTGATGGACAATTTTTTTTGCAACTTGGATATGTAAACAATGTAATGTAGTTGAGAACTAATGGAATTAGTTATTTTATTTGTTCATATCATATGTTACAATATTATCTGTTTAGAAAAAAAAAATGTGAATACCATAAAATCAAATCATATGGAAGTTTTTTTTATCATTCTTCATCATAAAAATATAGCTTCATTCAATTAGAAAAAATAATTACATTAAAATTCTTATCATATGTTACAATGTTACCTGTTCGGAAAAAGTGTGAATACCATAAAATCAAATTATATAGAAATCTTCTTATCTCATCATAAAAATATAGCTTCATCCAAAATATTTTTATTCTCTTTATTAGAAAAAACAACCACATTAAAATTCTTTCAATTATTCTTAATAAGCATGTATACATACTATAAGATCAATCATTCATCAATCTCTCTAAATTTGGTAAGAATCAAATGAGTCATCTAATTACTTAGAATCCATTCAAACTTCTTACATTTTCTATTGGGTAGTATCATTAAATACTTAAAAGTTTTTAATAAGAAATTATAATTTTACATAAGTTGTTTTTTCATAATAAATTTTATTAGGCACATGTTATGATATTTAGCTTTTGTTTGCTCAATGGAAGCCCTTCTTGTATAACCAGTTTTTTTTTTTACTTTAATTGACCCTGTTTCAAAAAATAATCCATGTAAATAATATACTTTTGTTGGTATGATTGGGCAATTTAAGAAATAATTAGATAAACCCAACCTAAGCAGAAGCGGTATGAAGACCATGATCCAACCTAGGAAGCAAACTAGCCTTCGGAGAGAGGTATGGGATGGGTAAAAGAAAAATGCTTTAGGGCAGCTAACTGTCTCCTAATGAGTCAATGCTGGCTTAGCGAGGATGACTAATCTGGGTAGTGGTGTTGTCATAGCTAAGTTTTTGGGTAAAATTGAGAAAACTAGAAGAGAAGGGGTAATGTTTACTAAGTAAATTAGGGACTTGTATAGTTAATGTTCCTATAGATATTTAGGTACTAATTTTAAGGTTTTTTTATCACGTATTAGAACAAAAGAAAAATCTAAAAAAATAGAAATGAATTAAGTAAGAGGAAAACTAAACTAAGTTAATTTCTCTTTTTAGCTTTGGGTGATCTACATATCTAATCAAATGCAAAGTAAACATGAAAATGAAGGATGCAAGAATCGAAATAAACTTTTAGCTTTTCTCTAAAACCCAAATGCAAACAACAAACAAGAAGCATTAGGGTTTATTTCCAATTACTTTTGGTGTGCAAGCAATTGGAAATGAATAAATGAAGTGATGAATTGACTTCCTAATGGTGAGTAGAACCCTTAACTAGGTTGATCTTAACTAATAATGCTCTTGAATTTTGAAGCAAGAGGAAGCAAACAAGCAAAGGGGTTCCCTTCATGTACTTGAGTTCATAAAAATTCTACTACAATAGAAATAGAGAGGGGTGTGTCCTTCATGTACTTGAGTTCATAAAAAATCTACTACAAGGGAAGACATTGATTGAAGTGTGGAACGAGAGATTGTTAAATCCATCATAAGACATAATTTCCAATCCCAAAAGAAAAAGGGAAGCACCAAACCATCAAGTGGAGGCTATGGACAATGATAGAGACAAAATTGAGAGATCCAAGGGTATGCGAGATATAGTACAATAATCTACAAGAGCATAGAGTAAACTAAAAAGAGCTAAGAGATACAATCCAAAGATTGTATTTAGGAGCGAGTGATATAAACACATCTCTCTGTTAGGTTGTGACATCGACACGATCCATATAGGTATGGAAATTTCCTTTGAATGATTAAACTACAAGTGTTGACTCCCTAATTGCAAGGAAAATGAATCCAACCACACTTGACAAAAAAAAAATCAAGTCCTCTATACCGTAGAGAAAATGGGTTGTTAGTGTAAATGCTAGTGATATACACGATAAAGAAATCACTGCTTATAGTAATCAAAGTAGAAACATGGGTAGAATAAAGAGTTAGAGTTGGCTAAATTTGGATAATAAATAGAGCATGCTATCCCCTCGGAGTGTAGGGCAGTCGATGCTTGAGTGTGTTGTTAAAGCACTATGTTATGTGAAGTCATCGGTTCGAAACCCCGACTTACCTTGTGTGTCACGTATGGGGCATCATGGACACACCTGGAGGTTATAGTGGTAGTAGTCGGATAAAACGACCACGTGTCATGTGATTATGTGCCCGACTAGTTGCTGATTTCGCTAGTCACAAAAAAGAAAAGAAAAGAGCATGCTAGCTAAAAATGGGAGGCACATGTGGTCCGCAAAGTGAATTACTAACTAACTTGAGAAATATTTGGGTGCATAGAGGCCCAACAATGCCCAAGTGGGCTACACAAAGACCTAGGTAGGGTTCATGTGGCCAAAATAAATCAACTAGAGTAAGAGATGAAAGAAAATACCATGTGGGACCTCTTAATGATCCAACAATGATCAAATGTGGCTCTAAAGCTATGGCATGGACCCAGAGTCATTTAGTTGAACTATAGGAGGGGCACTCAAGAGGAGGGACTTATCTCTTGTAAGTTCACCATATGAGTGTATAGGAGTATTTGTGATCACCCTGGGGTGGAAATTTGTGTCGTTAATGCACAATGCATAAATCTAAACTATAAAATTTATGTATGGGTAATCTAAAATGCAAACTCTATACACTACATTTTCCCCCATGGAAAGAGTAGGGATTATGTGAAGCACATGTGTTGTGACTTGACATGAAATTCAATCGAAACCTTTAAGTAGTCAAGTAAATGAAACATGATAGAGAAAAGGAAGTCGACAACAATCACAACTACAATACATAAACTACTCTAAGAAGATAGGAAATCATGAACAATATAAGAAAGAGGAAGATGATTGAGATGTTTCTCGTATGGCATAGGTAGGAGGCTATAATGCCCTAAAATAGGGAGGGATTATTGTGTGATAGAGCTAAGTTTGTCATGTAATATGGAGACCTACTCATCCCTATGGCGATGTAGGTTCAAATTGCATATGTGCTATGCGTGGGTGCATGGAAAAATGTAAGAAAGTGATGCAACAAAGGAAAAAATAAAGGCAAGTGTTAGTGGATCACATAATGATATTGAGAGGGTCATGAAATTGAAATCGTAGCATGGGAAGACAAAAATTGAAAGAACAAGCAATTGGTAGGGAAGTAAATGATCCTATCTACCATTCAATCATGCAAACAATGAGAAAAAGGACATATGTCAAAGTAAAGTGGAGAGGGAGTCGTACCCACCCTTTCTTGATAGTGTAGGAGACATGATGAACATGATCTTGGTAGGGTGTGTTGGAAGCCATCTATGAAACATGGCACTATTAGATGTGCTCTAGTGTTCATAATTTCTTAGGGAATGTCAATGCCAAGGCGAGCAACAAGAGATCAAAGTGGGCTCCTTCGTGGCTTCACTTGACTTTTCTCAACGAACCACCCTGCCTCCAACAACGAATGTAACCTCGACAAATATCAAGCTCCCAACCATTGGAAACCTTCCCAAAGAGGAATTAGGGTGAAAGGCGATTTCCACATATGGTGGGATCAATCATGATAAGCAATCAACTATGTGGACGCTGCAAGTGTAGGATGCATCTTGCCTTGTGAGAAGCATGGATTAAAAGTAGCTTTCCCCAAGTGGAGTAAGCGTGGAAGGCACCTTACCCTATGAGGAGTAGGCATGAAAGGTACCCCGACCCAAGAGGAAAAATCATGAGGGGTAGCTTGATCCAAGGGGAGAAAAAGCATGGAGTACAACTTACCCTAAGAGGGGCTTGAGTGTAAGAAAGTGGAGGAAAAGGGTCAAGGATCAAAAGAAATAGGTGGATCTAATTGCATGGAGGCAACCATGGGGCCAATAAATGGAAAGGGGTTCCATTTTGGGGGGAAACAAAGGCATTAGGCCAAAAGGGGATTATCAAGAATAAAGGCCAAAAGATCAGAGCATAGAACAAAAAGAGAAAAAATCAACCTCAAATATGTGCTTAGGAGGTCAAAAATTGCCTAAGACATCATTTTCTATGGAGCACTGACATTAACAATTTTTTTGAGGTGTTAAGGTGGTAAGGACCTTGAAAAACCCAAAAACACTTCCTTATTAAAGCATTGAGGAGGTTAAACCATGAACACATTTTCATTTATTACAATGAGGAACTGATAGGAGAAAACTCTCGTTAGAGAAGTGACAATGAATTGATTGATGAACCATGGGAGACTGTGGTGAGAGGACATTGCATAGGTTAAGTCAAGGTAGGGTTTCTCTGTTGAAATCATGTCAAATTCATGTTTTTTCACCAATACCGTAGATGTCCCCATTTTATCATGATGTAAACCTAGGGCATCAAATTTCTCCTTGATTCGTTTAGTAATCGATCGAGGATGAAATTGGTATCGAACGAATCCTTGTGAAAACTTGTTGTGGGATATGGCCTTGAAAGATGAATTTGGGGCATGATGCAAAGGGTGTACACGAGTTTCACAACTCATGGTACCACCTTGTGCACAATAAACCATGAGTGTAATGACATTATTACATCTTTAGTGAGGTGAACGATATTTCCTTTAGCGGTTTGGAGGGTAGATCGACTCATGGATAAATGCAAGTTTATAGTCATGTTATCACGACTATAAATAACATTTATGTGAGAGAATGCAATGTAAACATTGGGGAGACTAATTGTACCATTTGTTGGAGGGATAAATTCTTATTTTTTTGTTGCAAAATTCAAAATTGCATAGAGCATCGATGAAATTTTTTGTCATGCATAGGGACCAACGAAGGACCAACCAGTAGATTGAAAACATGTCACAAGATTGGCTTAGTGGCCAACCAAGAGAGGGATTGCATATGGATGCACCTGATGGTGTTTAGATTGCAAGGAGGGGTGGGTACTACAATATAATGGCTTTATAGGGCTAGATAAACCATGTTGTGTAGGGTTGACCATTGCATATACATAGAGCTTGTAGGGTATTGGGATGACCTTGAGTACATATGACCATTACCCACGAGGATGCATACATCCTATTAGGATTTCCAGTGAGGGTGGCTACATTGACAACTTATGTGTCAATTAACTATGACCCAACATGCGCTAAGCTAATATAGAGGGACCCAAGGGACAGGGCATTGTCGGGTAATGAACAACACTATATATAATCTAGCATTGCTTAATGGTTTGAAGAAGGTAATCATGGGGGTGATGGTGTCTAGGATCATTCAGAGCCAAACAAAAAGACCATTTTTGGTGGAGACATACCCACTAGTATATGGAGTCATAAGAGGTGAGAATTACAATTGGGATGGGTTTGTATTCCCCCGAATATAGGAGTAGATGTCACGAGGCACTGAGACATGTAACATCCCTAGTTTTATCCCCACAAATTATAATCTAATTTAACATAGTTACCAACTTAATGAGAACTCTACATAGTTCTCGTTTTTTTTTGGGTCAAGTTTTTACCCCGTTTTTAAAAATGGTGCTACCGGTAGCACCCTCCCTCCATTTTTAGGTGGTTTTTTGATATTTTAAATTTTATGATACATAATGTTTCCACTTTTTTTTTAAATGTTTTTTTTTCATCTATTTTCAAATTGTCCATTTGTTTTTGGTTCTCAACAATGTTTTTTCATCTATTTTCGAAATTTTCTATTTTTTTTGGTTCAATGGTGTTTTTAATCATGTTTCCATATGTTGCACACCATTTATTTTTTTTTAAATTAAGTTTTTTCATATAATTATGCGTCCTTAATTAATTTATCGTTCCATACTTTTTAAATATAGTGGAAAATATCATTTTTAACACATTTTTTTTTACCTTTACTTCAATACATAAAAAATAATTGTAGTTAAATAACACTATTTTTAAATATTTACCAAAAAAATATAATTTTTTTTTTTGGGATAAATTAAAAACTAAAAAAACTAAGAAAACAAAAAGAATTGAAAAAGAAAAAACATTTAAAAAATAAATTTATATTAAAAAAATCATTAAAGAAAAACATAAAAAACTAAAGAGGAAAAAAAACCATAAAATTAAAAATATATATAAAAAGTAGGAGAAAATGATAAAAAAAAAAAGAAAAGTTTATGGAAAAAAAAACTTTAAAAAGGTGAAAAAAATTAAAAAATTAAAAACATATATTGATGATGATGATGATTAATGTCTACTAAGATCTAATTGGTCTATTGGACCTTAAGAGGGTAAGTGATTACTTGTGATTCTTTAGAATTTTGTTTCTGTGCTCGAAAAACATTAAGAGAAGCTTTCCAAGATCACCATACTTTTGTTGAGTTAAGAGGTTAGGAAGGTTGTTAGTGTGATCAATATTTTGAAAATGAGATCTAATATGGGTATAGGCTGGACAATCTAAGAGAAAGTGTTTTTCATCTTCAACCTTCTTAGTGTCACAAAAGTGACACACTCTTTCATCCCATGACATTTTAGGAATTGACCAATGCCTAGTTTCACTATGGAGCTCGTGAGAATTTGTTCTTATCTTATCAATGCTTATTTTTTTCTTTACAGTTGGCAAAACAGATAGATAATTTTGATCTTCTAGATTAGGGTTGATTACATCTTTATAATACCTTAGTTTTCTTTTTTCCTCTAACTCTTTATCACACCACATTTTTTTCTTAAATTTTGATTTGACGTTTTTTTTTAGTAGTATATTTATTCTGCAAAATGGTTTCTTCCATGATTCCCCAATAGTTTAGCCAAGACCACACGTCTTTATGCCATCCTCGCTTGAGTCAATAGTAGTTATGACTTAATATACAATTTTAAAACATTTAAAAAAAACTTTAAAAAACATTAAACTTACAAAAAAATTTAACAAAAAACTTTAAAAAACCTAAAAAATACAAAAAAAATAAAAAATAAAATTTATGTTAAAACCTTAAAAAAATAAAATTTAAATGAAAAAACATTTATAAATATTAAAACAAAATTAAAATATTTATATTATATAGTTCATATAATATGCAACTCTATAATATATATAGTTACATAAACTTTAAAATTACAATTTTTTTTTTAACAAAACAAACTTAAAAAAAAAATGTAAAAACCTTATAAAATAAAATTTAAATGAAAAAAAATTCATAAATATTTAAAAAAAATTAAAATATTTATATTATATTGTTACATATAATATATGTAACTTTATAATATATATAGTTAGATATATATGAAACTATATAAATATAAAGATTTTTTTTTTTTATAAGTTTTTTTTACATAAATTTTAATTTTTTGTTGTTGTTATTTTAAGGTTTTTAATTATTCTTTTTAAAATTTTTTATTAAAGTATTTTTTGTTTGTTTGTTTTTTTCACCTTTTAAAAGTTTTTTTTTATCATAAATTGTTTTTTGGCGATTTATTTATTTATTTTTATAAAAAAATATTGTTTTTTGGGGAAAAATTAAAATTTTTCATTTCTTTTTAGTTTTTCATTTTTTTTTTAAAATTTGAGTTTTGAATATATTTTTTAAATGTGTTTTTGTCTTCATTAAAACAAAATTGTGAAGAATTTCTCCTTTCTCTTCATTTATTTTTTAATGTCAATTAAAAAAAAATTAGTTAATAAATTTTCAAGTGACCTTTTATGATCCAATTTATTTTATTTTATTTTATTTGTGTAGGGATTTGTTTTCAAGGCCACAATTTCAATTAGGTCGTAATTAGCTGCAATTTTAACGTTTAGAAAAAATATTTTTCTTTAGGTAGCGTCACATTTTTATTTAGGTGTTGATTTTAAGGTTTTTCTAAGCCACTGTTTTATGTTTTAAGGCCATGCTTGAAAAAAAATTGTAATTTTGATCTGGTTAGAAAAAGTGGTGCTACCGGTAGCAACACTTTTTGATTTGGGGGTTGATTTTAAAGTTTTTATGAGCAACCATTTGATCCTTTAAGCCCATGCTTGAAAAAAGTTGTAATTTTGACCCGATTATAAAAAATGGTGCTATCGGTAGCACCACTTTTTGATTTGGGGGTTGATTTTCATGTTTTTTATGCAAAAATATGGGTTTTAAGGGTTAGAGTTCTCGTTTTGAGGTCACGGTTCTCATTAAGTTGGTAACTTTGTTATTGTATAAATGCAATTTAGGCTAGTGAGTCGATATGTTTGGGGCGAAGGGACCACATTGATTAATATGGTCGAGGGAAGAACTATGTATTATGTACATTGAAATAATTAATAAAAATAATAATCGCTAGTTGTGATACGAGAGGGATGGAAACGGTGGGGGAATATGATTCCACAAGAGAGGGGGATAAAGGGGAGTTCAAGGGAAAATCCATGTTGTAAGTTAATGTGCCATTATCATCTAACCCTTCTTTGACTTCTTAGACACTCAATCATTGAATTCATGTAATATGTTGGGTAAGGGAGTCACCTCACAAAGTTATTGAGAGCATGGGATTGAGTACAATCAACCTTGGGAAGAGTGAGAGTCAAGCAAGCATGAGAGAAGAAGAAAATTCAAGTAGGAAGAGGGGACAATTTTTACATGGTTTTGGGGCAGTAAGAGGGGAGCTGGGTGTTGGGAAGAGAACTAGCCATGCTAGCCATAGAAAGACAACTTATTGGACTGAGTTTCATGTTGAAAATGAGGTTGGCTGCCTGTAACAACTTGGTGGAGTTGTAAGATAAAGCGAAGAATTAGGATATAGGCATGTAAGTGCATTTCTTGTTGAGGAAATGGTTCAAGAGCCTTGAGAAAGCTGTTGTGAGCACTCCTGGAACAACAAAGAGTTCTTGGAGTCTCCAACGATGAGATTCCTAGCCAATCGAGTGCATTGGAGCCCTAGAGGGATTTGGGAAGGCTTGATGGACTATGTGTAGTGAAGGGGGATCCCATTCCCTGGGTTATGTAGGTTGAGGCAAAGAGAGTTGGTGGATTGGAACTGTTATTGGAGTAGAACCTAGGTTTTAGGTTGCTAAATGTGGAGAGTGGACAAACAAGAGGGCCATACCTCCTTTGGACTCATATCCTTAGCTCGAGGGTGGTTTGTTGTTGAGAAAATGAAACAACAACACTTATGGCTAGGAGGAACATCCCTTGTATGCAACCAGTTGGTTTAACCATTAACAAATAAGTTTTCTGTTGTGTTTTACATGTTTAATTCTGTCAATGTGTAAAATGTTAAATGAATGCTGTTATGTTTGCTGGGTATGCATGCATTTATGGAATTTTACTATGCTGTTGCATGCATGAGTAATTTAGTATGCTACTTGTTGTTGATCTTATTTGCATAGAGCATTTAAATTGATTTTTAGAAAGCGGGTATTTTACAATTGGTATTAGAGAAAATTTCATGTTTTGCTGGTAGTGGGTATGTTACATATTGGTATCAGATCTTTTGGTTCAACACCAGATCCGTATGGGCCAAAGACTAGTGCAAATTGGATAAATTCGCTATTGTAACATTTCAACTATGATGGATTTGAGGAAATTTGTGAAACCAGAGTGAAATCCCTAAATTTCTAAGCAAAATTTTGGTTGAATTTGCACTAAGAATGGTTGAGGAGATGATCAATGACATCGATTTACAAGTTGCATAGTTAAATTTGGATTGCAAGGTCAATTTTGTGTTTTAATGGTGACCAAGGAGTGAGTAAAAATCAATGGTATAGATAGTGTTTGAAATTAAAATTCAACCACTGAGATTAATTTTTGAATCAATTAAAATTTCCAAGTTCACCGAAGAAAATTTTGGAAAAATTACGAAATTTTTGGTTTCGGGATTTTTGAAAAATTCTATACATATGATGACATGGACTATACCTGTGAAATGGACTGATAGGTCCACATTATCTGTGCCATGGTGGCAGAAGGAAGGGGTCATCCAATAGAGTTTGATGAATTGACAACCGAGATCACATTTGATTTTGAGATCGACGACTTAGATTCATCCTAGATACTAAGCTTTTCAAAGTTTAATGAAATCTTATGAAGTAGCCTTTTCGAAAAATCATAGATAAAGAAAATTGCCAATCACTGATGGAGCGATCGAAGTTCGGTGAAATATTATGAAGTATCCTTTTCAAAAAATCGTTGATCACCGATGGAGTGATCGAAGTTCGACATAATCTTATAAATTTAGTTTGTCGAAGGAAATCACCGATCGTCGATGGATTTTTTGGAGTTCGACAAAGTTTGGTGATGATGGGGAATCAACAATCTAGAGCACATTCAATGGTTGAGATTCATTTGTGGGCTTGGAGAAGTTTAGTGGATCGAAAACCAATATTGCACTTGATTTTGAGATTGATGGCCTAGATTCATCCTGGTTTTGGTCAAAAACTTCTAAGTTTTGGGGTTCGGTGAATTCCTATGAAGAAGTTACTTTTTCATAATTTTTTCGTAATCATCAACCACGTGCCATGCCATGTTATGCAAGTTTCCATTGTTGAGGAAAATGTATGGGAAACATTACTCAATCATTTTTAGATCTTGCTTAGCTAGGACAAGATTGTTGGGAATGCCACCCGAGATTTATAGCCTCAAAACATTCACTCAATCCACAAGTATTAATTACAAGGATTAAGGTTGATTTTATGATTTGTATATGTTGCGATGTAAATTTTTTTTTAAACAAGCTATTGGAATGTATACATATTTTACAATAAAATAAACATGGAGACCAAAAGCAAAAAGATGAACCAAGTCATGAAAACACATGTATGAGACAAAACAACAATATGATTTTATTTCATTATGAGATACCAAAAGTGTATTTCTCTTTACAAAAACCCGCGAGGGTATGGAGCAAAGTCAGATTTAGAGATCTCTGATGGGCACCATACAAAAAGACTCTGACAATAAAATAAAACTGAAATTAATGATCTGGATCAGCTTGCCACAAACTGATACCATTTTGACTCTGCAAGATATTCTTTATCAGCCATGAAAATTAATTCACAAACAGACAAGAATACACAGACTATCAAGGATGAATCAACACCTCTAAAACAAGCAGCTGAAAAGTATGATTCAATCTTGAACCTTGCTGCCTACAATAAGACCCTGCTGTCAACAAGAGGATTAGGATTTCAAGTAAACTAAAAAATGAATGAAAACTGATCTTATCTCATTTAACTAAAGAGAAAACCTTAGTCTTGTCTTTCTCCTTCTATTCTCCCCTTGTCTCTTCATCCAATTCAACTTTTATTCTTTCCCAATTAGTTGAAGTAGATCAACTACTTTCTTTAGTTAAGTCAAATTAACTTAACAATTAGTTTGGGAGAAATAAATAATAATAATATATAAATAAGGGTCTTAATTAATAATGACTAAATAGGTGGAACCCCTTGTGACTCCCATCATTTCTTCTTGTTAATCATCAAATACAAAGTACAAAAAAAAAAATCATTTAGACCATATAACACCCTTGTAGCTCCCATGGATATCATTTAAACTGAATATTAAATATCAACAATAATTTATATCATATCCCAAAAGAGAATATATCCACATTATCCACAAAATATCCAAAAATAAGGTTTGCTGTCCAAAGTATGCTGAAAACCTTTAAACATTGTCCTCATCACTGAAAATCATAAAAATAAGCATTTAGAATCCATATTTGTTGCTTTGCGAGGCATATTTCCTCTTTTCACTGCTGTCCCTGACTGACTTTTCTTGAGTGGCCCTTGGTTGGTTAGACCCTTGAGGCTGTATTTCGCTGATCACATGGGAGAAATCATCTTTGAGGTGGAGGCGTGATGAAACAAATTTAGAGGACTCAGTGGATGGACAAGAGGGGGAGGCCACTGCTTTTCCTTTGTCTTGCATAGGTTGTGGGATATCAATTTTTAAGCTTTTGCTAGCATGCGAGGACTGTACTAGTGAAACAACATGAGAAATTTGAACATTGGGATTAATTGGTGGTGGTAAAGGTAAGGAGACAACATGCCATCCACGATGGTGGGAGACAGTCTGGTGGACAATTTCTTGCCAACCGTCATTAGCTGGGACTTCAGGCTGCAAAGACACATGTGGAGGAATGAGAATGCTAGGAAAATTATGAGGATGCTGTAAAGGGGGCCTCTTTGGTCGGGCATGCAAGATACCATGGCCAACCAAATTAAAAAAACCATCTTGAAACAATTGGTTCAACTCTTGTGGATCAACATCGAAATGAATAGAAAATCTAGGCCTTCTATGGCCTCGATTCCAATTTCCTCTACCTTTGTTATTTTGGCCATTGCTGCCTCTACTGAAAAAACTCATCATGTAGCAATAATTAACCAGTAATGAAATTATTAATAACCCATACATGAGACTTTGATTACATAAATCAAAAGTTGGCTCTAGAATTTACTTATGAGACACATACAATCCATCCATAATATGTCATATATTAATTTCCACGTGAACAGGGAATTGACAGGGTCCATGGGAAATATGGAGGGCTTGTATTTAGCGAAAAATGATATCATGGAGGGGAATTAATATAAAAATATTGTTCAAACAATCAATAAAGCAATTAACGGTGTATCTAAGCAAATCCAGAACATCAGTCCTCAAACCTTCCCATATCAATTTCCTTTCATTTCCACACAAACTCCTTTTCAAAATAAATATCACAGAACAAGGGATGAATAAGTGAAATTGGGGTCGTGAAGGGGGTGTATTTAGCGAAAAATGGTAGAATGGGGGGGGTATATCATGTATATTGTTCAAATTATACATCAACCGTGCAATCTATGATACCAATTCGCAATCAAAATTTCTTACTGTTCAAAAATTTAAAGTTTAAACAATACTCTGTTTAAAAAAAAACCCCCAAAACTGGTGCCTTCTTCACAAAACTGCTCACTTGCCTTTGAAACTGTATTACACAGTAACCAATTGCTCAGAAATAAAAATAAGCATAATAACAATACTGCATTTACATACCAAAATTGAAAAGTGAACAACATCATAATCACTACAACTGATACAACATACAGTCTTGGAGTGAACAGGCTACAACCCATAATGTCAATCATCAACAAAGTTCTTAAAACCCACAAGGTCCTGCGAAGTGCCCCCAAAAAAATCCTTGTATATAACGATAATTTTAATCGAACCACAATTAATCAAACTTCCTCATCCTATTTCATTATGGTTCGTAGACTTCATTTGAGCATCATATAACTTATACACATGTGTTTTTTGTAATTACAATAAAACATGGCAAGTTTATGTTATAACAATAATTCACACATTGCTATCGCCCTCATAAACTTCATATGGACGGACTGTAACTTCAAGTGAATAAGTGAGTCCAACACTTCCTCCACACTTGCATAGCAAGTGACCAATCAAAACCCGCTCCCAAACAAAGAGCACGAACAATGTTTTCATCAAATTTTGGGTAAGCAATGCCTTCATGATTATGCATAGGGTTCGACACAACAGTGGATAGTAGGTGGCAGAAGAAAGCATGCTGACAACCTGAGGGTTTGGCCAGAAAAGAGCATGAAAAATTTACTCCCATCACAATATCCCACATTAGTACTCATAGAGTCGGGACTATGGCACGGGCGTATTAGCCACAAAGACCAAAAATCTTAACATACAGGCATAATGTCCACAAAAAACCACAGGTAAGAGGTAGAGAGAACCCATTCTTGAACAGGGAAGAAAACTCAACAAGGAACCAGAGGAAAAGCAGGCCCAAGAGTATCCCCAACCACATTCATTTTCATAGCAAAATTGCAAACATCTACACCAGGTAAAGACACTCACGACTCTTTCAATGCCAATGGTCTCAAAACAACCCACACATGAAACTAAAATTTGCAAACAACAAATACACATTCCGAATTCATTATAATAGCTTTGGAAATACACAGACCATGAGAAAACAAGAGCCAACTATTGACTTAAAGAGCAGAGCGAATGTTCATGGATGGAAAAGCAAGAAAAACCCCATACTTGTGTAAAATATTTCTTAAGGAGAAAATACCATCTTGTATACATTCTCCATGACCGAGCAAAGTGGAGCAACAACAACCAACAGAGAAAAATGCAAGAATGACTAGGGTGGCGGGCTCGAGGTGAGTTTGAGTGAAGTGCATTTACTGCATGTCTCCCTTCACACTTTCATTCATGGATAGTATGATCCAAGCCCACTATAGAGCTCATCACCCTTTAGCATTCAAATCGATTAATGCAACCAACTATACCAAAGTTTCCATATGTTCCAATTTAACAATGCGCCAACCATTGTAGTTATCCCCATTTCACATATAACAACTTTCTAGGGATATAACCAATATTGCAACTAAGCCAATGCTCCAACCATTGTAGCAAGGGTCGAAGTGATCACCCAACTACACTATAAAACATATACAATATCAAAAATTAAAACTGAAGTGTAATTCCTTCATCCATTACAAGTAGCGTAATCATACTTTGAGAGAGATAATCAAGACAACATTATTCCTTGTTTTAACCACCTTGCCCATAACATCCTACCATAAGCATTTTAACCATGATTTTGAGGCAAATAAATTGTGGAGTTTGTGTCACAACCAAAACATAGGCAAACAAAATGTGAGTGTCTCTTCTTCGTCATAGTCCCATAAGTCACACAAGGAGTCCCACCTATTAGTATATTATTAGATATAATTAAATAATAAGGCATTTGCAATCATTTTCAAGAAGGTACCCTATGTTGCGCTTTTGAGCGTCAACAAACTGGTGACTCCACAGGGAAATCTGTTTCCAACAGATTAAGAACTCATAACATTCAGTTTCGTAGACCAATGAGCATAGATCATAATGATTATGCAACAGGGGGGAAAAATATGGCTTAATGGAAAAAAATGATCCGGGACTTTGGGAATAACTCATGAAAAGTGTTATGTATGAGGGGGTTTGGTTCTGTATGCATAACATTCGATTGGTCACAGTAAAAGTGTTTCTTTTTTTAAGGAGAAATTTGTTGATATGCTCTTTTGAATCTCAGGATGGAGGGAAGAAAGGGATAGCATAAAGTAGGGAAGAAAATCAACTCATCTATCTAACAACAGTACTGGAAGCCAAAAACAATTTCAGCGATGTATAAAAGGAGGATATCGTGACAAATGTGTAAAGATTATGTTATTGACCAAAAATACTTGCAGAATGGCACTGTTGTGGCAAAACTGATCCAAAATTTATTTCAGATAACATAAAACCACAGAAAATGAAACAATAGAAAAATGAAACAACAGAATTTGAATAATCAATTGAACAAAGAAAAATAAAACAACGAAACATAAAGCTATATACAACATTAATTTCCATATGGTGTTTATCATTCAAGCTGGTTCCACATAATGTTTCAAGTGGGAACCATTGGTACTATAGGAAAACAATTGCTCTTCCAAGTCTTTTAAACGATAAGAGTTTACACCTAGGACAAAAGCGATTTTGAAAGGACCTAGCCATAATTTTTGAAAATTCAAATGTCTTCCTCTATCAACATGGACTGAGTCCCAAAGCAATAATTTCTCATTTACTTTGAATTTGACAGCTTTTGCGCATTTGTTAAAATATCTCTTCATAGTTTGCTGTCTCCTTTTAATGTTTTCCAAGTCAAAAATTCTTTGTTATTCTAAGGCTAATAGTGCATTTATCCTCTGAGGGACATTGGAAGAACTTAATTCTTCAATTTGTAGCATCAACCATAGAGAAGAAAATTCCAAATCAGTAGGCAGAAAGGATTCTTGACCATAAACAAGCTGAAAAGGAGTGAAACCTATGCTTACCTTGGTGGTAGTGCGATCTTCCCAAAGGGCGTAAGTGAGGAGGGTGTGCCACTGATGAGGCTTATCTTCAATGAGCCTATTTATGATCCTAACCAGATTTTTGTTAGTAAACTCAGTGTGCCGATTTACTTGAGGGTAATAAGATGAGAAAATGAAATGTTTGACCCCCAGTTTAGCTAAAAATTGATTCAATTTAGCAGAAATGAAAGTGTGACCATTGTATGTAATAATCTCTAAAGTAACACCAAATCTGGAGAAGATATTAGTTTCCAAGAAAGAAATTACATGTTCGTCCTGTGAGTGTCTAAGAGGGACAACTTCAATCCACTTAGTGAAATAATTAGTGGCTGTCAAAATGAAAATATTCCCTATGAAAGATGGAGGATTTATAGGACCAATAAAGTCTAGGCCCCATTTAGAAAATGGAAAATCTGGGAGAACAGGCTGCAAGGGAATAACAAAAAGACGCTCTTTCCCAACGAATTTTTTGCACTTGCCACAAGACCTTGAAAATTTATAAGAATCTCAAAAAATTGAAGGACAATAATAACCATTTCTGGTGATT
>ML804628.1:173479-187837 GCA_009831015.1 Picea engelmannii | reverse complement strand
CCGACCTGACACTTTCTTATTTTGTAATTCTTTTCTTTAATTATCTTCAGGGCCTACATGTACTTCCTTCTTCAATTCACTTTGTCATATTCAAAAATTCATTTCTCCTCAACCATGAGGATCCATGTGACGTTCCACATACCACCAGAAACAACATGATGTATACTATCCATTCATGGGTGTTTTATATGCATGTGAATTGTCCTTCATGTTCAAATACCTTTATCAATCTTGCAGTCCAAAACCCATGACTAGGGTTGACATCAATGACAACAACCAATCTTCCAACAATGCACAACAAAATTTGAAGATCCATGAGTTTCCTGTAACAATTTTCGTTCTTCCTCATTATTCACACATCTTAATATACCATCAACAAATCTCCTGAACAAAAAGTCTCCTAAAATAATATATCTGGAAGATTCAAGACATAGCCTTCTCCTTTGATGAGGATATAAGTCATCTTGGAATTTCTAATATTGCAAGTAATACACCAGATTTTTATACCAGGGATGTTCAACTATAGAAAGGGTTTGAATCTCAATATAAAACAATTCCGAAATAGGGTTATCCTGATTGTCAATTTCTTCACTTGCTTTATCATGTTGAGATAAGTGAAGGGATAAGTCTCATCCCTTAATTATTTTCGAAGTCATGATGGTCAAATTATGCTCCTGGATTTTGGCAAGCCAATGTGCAAGCTTCCTTGAAAGATAGGTTTGCGAAAACAAAAACTTGACAGCATGAAAAGGGACTTTTACCTGCGTGTGCTTGCCTAGGATAATGTGGCAAAATTTATCTACAACTTTAACAAGAGAAAAGGCATGTTTCTCAACATAAGAGTATTTGAACTCGTCATCTGATAAACTTTGGCTTATGTAAGATACATGTTTTTCATTATTCTGGTCATCACATTGTAAGAGAATAGTGGAAACTGCTTCCTTAGTGGAATTAGTGTATATGATAAAATATTTCTCAAAGTCCAATTTCGCTAGAACCGGTGCATAACTAATTGCCTTCTTAATCCTTATGAAATCATTTTCGAAGTCATCTATCCAAGACAAAGAGTGATCTTGCTTTAGAATATTATGAATCGGTTTAACCATTAAGGAAAAATCAGGAACATACCTACGAATGAAGTTGATAATTCCCATAAAGGCTTGAACCTCCTTTTTGGAAGTGGGGGCATGAACGTTCAGAATATCAATAATCCTTTCAGGATCTATGGTTATTCCTGTAAAAATTATATGTCCAAGGAGCTTGCCCTTGGTGATGCTAAAAATAGATTTAGAAGGATTTGGAGAAATGCCAAATTTTCTGCATCACATGGGAACTTTTCTGAGATGACCAAAGTGATCCAATCGACTCTTTGAATAGATAGACAAATCATCAAGATAAAACTGGATAATATTACTGATTAGATCGTCAAAATATATTTGCATAGCTCGCTGGAAAGTGGCACCTGCATTAGACAAGCCAAAAGGCATGAATTCATAAGAAAATGTTCCCCAACGTGTAGTAAAGGTGGTTTTGTATCTATCAATTATTTTTACCTTGATTTGATTATATCTAGAGAAAACATCAAGTAAGGACAACATTTGTGACCCTGCAACCTGTTGCAAAATCATTTCCATATTAGGGAGAGGAAAATGATCTTTAACACTTTCTCTATTCAATGCGCGAAAATCAACGCATAGTCGAATCTGACCAGTTATCTTCCTAACATGAACTAAATTTGAAACCCACTCAAAATATTTAACTGGAAATATTATACCAACTTTCAAAAGTTTTTCCAACTCCTTTCTAATAGTATATTCAAGTGTGGGGTTAATGGGTCTTTGTTTTTTCCTTCCTAACTGGTTTTATCCCTTCCTTGATAGGAATGGAATGTTGTATGAGAGTAGGATAAAAACCACAAAGATCCTCGTATGACCATGCAAAAACATCTTGAAATTCACGTAATAGTTCTAGGAATTTCTCCTTTTCTTCGTCAGAACATTGGGCACCTAGTTTAACCATATTTGGAGATTCAGAGGTCCCAAGGTTCAAGGAAATGGTATCACCCACTTTCCTTTTTGACTCCTCTTCCTTACGTGTTTCTTTTTTTCTCACATCACTCGACATAAATGAACTCTCATTAGGAGTCAATCCTTTTGTAAATTTTTCATCTTTCATAGATATGATTTCCTTAGGCTTAAACAGTTCATTTTGTATGAAAGCACAGTTTCTTTCATCATTAGGAAAAACCTGCTATGATTCTACATTATCTGGAATGTGAGGACGATATAAATATTGAAAAGTACAATCAGGCCTTTGAGGTAGAACTTGCCGAGAAGGGGATGCCGCAAATACAACTAACCCATTATCCATTGAATTAAGTTCCCTCTTAACATGAGTGATGTTAAATGATAACATGTTTGATATAAGTGCCCAAACAACTTGGGTATAACATTTCATCAACTTATTTCTAGGAGAATAGATTTTACACACGAGGTTCACAACAAGTTCATAATCACCAAAAACTATAAGGTGACCACAACCAAAGTTATAGGAATTTTTGATGCCCAACAATAAGGTTTCGAACTCAGTGACATTGTTCGTGCAGGAAAACTCTAATATATAAGAAAAGTTATGGATTTTACCTATAGGTGAGTATAATATAATGCCAACTCCATTACCTTTGTTTGAGCATGAGCCATTGAAATGTATGTGCCACGTACCATCTTCTAGATCAATTTGTTCTAAATTTGTGTCACCCTCATCAACAAAGATAGAGTACACCCCTAGATCTTCCTCAAGATAATTTACATTCGGTTGAGGAATACTCTCTATGTATGGAGAAATTATTCCTTCTCTTAGGATTGCGATATTATTTCCATTCCGGGGAACGAATAAGTTTGTCCCACCAAGAGAAATATATCCACTTGTTAGGGCTTGCCAGTCTCTTCCTAGGATAATAGAATAGTTTCTTATTGGCATGTCGATTACTTGGATACTAAGGGTTTTCCTTATTTCGGGATGTGCACATAGAACTAAAGTTATGTCTTTGATTTTACCTATTGTTGACTGTTGCAAACTGTTATAGGAGAGCATGCTTTTATAATTTTCATTAGTACATGATAGGCCTAGCTCTTCCCTAATGATTTTTGACATCATGCTTGGGCCCGAAATGCCATCAATTAGGAAACAATGGGCTATCTTATCCATAATTTTTACAGAAATGAAAAATGGAGGGTTTTTTATAGGGTGTCTAAAATTATTTACACCTATCTTATTTACAACGGAATCCTCTTCTTTTTCCTCTTCAGAAATATTGGCTATGGTGGAAGCTTTTCATTCCATAAAATTCTTGATATTCTATAGTTGTTCAAGGACGAAAACCATGCCCAAAAGAGTAGCATTGGCCTTGATGTTAGCCAATTGGTTAAGAATGTTATACTTGGAAGAGGGAAGAAGGGAAGGAACCCCTTGAATCTCAATAATTTTGACAGTTTGTACATTAGTACCTTGGAAAGATGAGGCTGGAGTGGAAGAAGCATAAGATTTGTTCCTAGTATTTATAATTATGACATCTTCCGGTTTGGCCCAGTCTAGAACAAGAATAATGGTTTTGGACTTCTTTCCAAAGATTTTATCTCTAGCACTCTTTTTAACTTCACAAGTGATTTCTTTATGATTTTCTTCGCAAAAGTTATACCAACTGTGAGACATAATAGCCTTTGGCTGATTTTTTTTTCATTTGTATTACTAAAAGGCGTTGCAGAAGAAGAAGATGCCCCGCGGGTAATTGAGGGAACATTCCCCTTTCGTTCATAAGATATAATTCAATTGTTCATATCTTTCATAAGTTGTAGGAGAGAAGACATATCTATTTGTTTGACTAAGTCTCCTTTAGGGAGATCTGTTCTTTCAAGTTGCTCTTCATACTCCACGCAAGTGTGGAGAACGGAGCCAAGATTGTCAATAGCCTTTTCTTTGAGCCTATGATGATAAGGAGAGGGAAGCACATTATAGTAATTCATGAAGACATCTTGGTTTTGGGGGTGGATTAGTTCAGGGATTTGATTGTACAATTTGGTGAAGTGAAGGTTAAAGGACTTAATAGTCTCACCATCTTTGTAAGAAATATTGTTATATTCCCTTAATTATTCGACTGAGCCCTTGGATTGTCCATAATTGGAATTGAACCAATAAATCAACTCTTCCCAAGTGGAAAGGATATTTGGGGGGAGATCAAAGAAATCATTTGCTTCTTTCCCTTCAAGGGAGTTAACAAATAAGTGCATGCATGTATCATTGTCATTAGCCCCGATAATATGACAAGCATTAGAAAATGCCACTAGGTGTTTGTTTGTAAATACAATATTATTCCTTGAGAACCTAGGAAGATGCTCTTTAAACTTCGGTAATGGACGAGTAGTAGGTGCTATATTCATGGGAGAAGATACATGCCATGGGGTGGTAGTATTATCTTCCTCAAATTGGAAAAGCCCGTATTTATTTATAACTTTAGTAGGGTTGGTAGCTGATTGTACATGAAATTGATGACTATATAGACTACCAATTACCGATGAGGCCGAAGGTTGGGATGATGAAGCACCTCCAACACCACTAGAACCACTTGCGGATGCCATTTTGGAAGTGATGGGTAAGGGAAAAAAGGGTGCGCTGGTAGAGTTAGAAAAAGTCCTCCTTAGAGTGCTTTCTTGGGTCAACAAAATGGATTTCCTCCTTCCTATTTTAATGATAGGATTAGCTTCAAGGGACAATCCTCTTATTCTTCTAGAAATGCGAGGATTTGAGGACATGAAAATGAAAACCAAAGACTTAGAAGAAGGGAGGTTATTGCTGATTTCTAGGCTGCCTTTTCCTGGCTTCCCAACATTCACAGATACTTATATCTTGTTCAACTACTTCCCAAGAGCGTTCAAGCTCGGCTCGAGTACTAGCAGTTTATAGGATAGTATTGAATAAAGTCAAGGTAATACTAGTCTGGTCTTTAAGACTAAGTTCAATATTAGGCCGCCTAGTAGAAGGTACTGTCATGAGAAAATTAGTCAAAGAGTATTTAGAACAAAGCATAAAGATTCAAAGATAATCATGAATACAATCAACCAGATATATATGGAAGATATCCCTAGTATGGTCGCCAAATAAATGTTGAGGAAAAGGTATGGGACACCTTACTCAATCAATTTCAGATCTTTCCTGTCTAGGACAAGATAGTTGGGAATGTCACCTGGGATTTATAGACTCAAAACATTCACTCAATCTTCAAGTATTAATTACAAGGATTAAGGATGGTTTTATGATTTGTATATGTTGCAATGTAAAATAAATATTATACAAGCTACTATAATGTATACATATTTTATAATAAAGTAAACATGGAGACCAAAAGTGAAAAGAGGAACCAAGTCATGAAAATAAATGTATGAGATAGAACAACAATTTGATTTTATTTCATTCTGAGATACCAAAAGTGTATTTTTGTTTACAAACCCCTGCGAGGGTATGGACCAAATTCATATTTAGATATCTCCGATGGGCACCATACAAAAATACTCTGACAGTAAAATAAAACTGAAATTAATGCTCTGGATCAACTTGCCACAAACTGCTGCCATTTTGACTCTGCAAGATATTCTTTATCAACCATGAAAATTAATTCACAAACATACAATAATACACAGTCTATCAAGGAAAAAAATGGTTGCTGAGAACTGCCTAGGGTTTTCACTACTAAAGCCCCCCCGCTGCTGCTATGGCAGCCCCCGGAGGAGGGGAGCTGCCACCCCCTCCTTCTCTTGCAGCCTCCTTTCGCAAGCTCCTGGCCTACCAAGGCAAGAATATTCCCCTTGCTGAATCCCCAAGCTTCGTCAAGAAGCTCAATTCGATCCCCGAAATTGATCTACCCCCGGATCACCCAATGTGTGTAGCAATCTCTCTGTCAGACCATGGATTGGTTGGACAATTCATGGGGCTTTGGCCGTCAGCCCGAACCACTGATAACTAGATTCAAAGAAACTGGCGACCACTAATCAAGAGAAGTGTAACTTTCTATGCGGTGGGAAGAGGATTCTTCATTTTCGAATTCATATCCTAGGAAGACAAAGATCTCATCTTTGGAAATGGGTAGTACTTCATGGGCACACAAGGGATATACATGAATCGCTGGACACCAATCTTTGACCCGGTGGTCAAAGTACTCAAGGACGTCCTCGTCTGGGTCAGACTCCACAATCTCCCTATCCACTGCTAGAACCCCTCTTCGCTCCAGGAAATTGGGAATGGGCTAGGTCAATATATTGATAGAGTGGATCCTAAAGATCAATACTCCTGTGTGCGCATTTGTGTGGAAGTGGATCTAGAGGTGGGCCTTCCAGAGGCAATCAAATTAAAGGTTGGAGAATGAAATCACTATCAGAAGCTATATTACGAACAATTACCCTTCAAATGCAGAGGATTCCACGAATATGACTATTTCCAATGAAACTGCCCTAAAAACCCAAGCAAGGAGAAAGAAAATGGAGAAGCATGGCAACAACCAAGGAAAGGGAAAGCTTCATCTAGAGAAAAAGGACCAAGGAATGATAAGACAACCCCCGCATAACCCACGGAACAAGGAAACCAACCAAAAGTAAGGATAGAAAATAACTTCAGACAGCTGGATCAGAATCATGCAAGAACAATGACAGGAGAAGCTCCTTAGGAAGGTCCACCAGCCGAAGAACTGCATGGGAAATCAAACCTAGAAACCAGAGAGATGCCGACCCCAGAGAAAGAAGAAGAGAAAGCCAAGACTAGAGCAAGAAAGGAAGCGGATCCGGACATAGAGGAAGGAGAGGTCTCCTTAGAAAGTGAATACGAAGGGTCAAGTGACACCTTGGTCACCCCAAAGAAAGTAGGAAGAGGAAGAAAATCAAAAAAAGAAGAAAGAGATAAGGAAACATATAAATACGTCCTGAATGGCTCGCAACCAACAATCGGACAACTGATCAGTGTAAGACAGACAAGGAAGCACTCCAAGGATCTTCAAGGAGCCCACACATCCCCCCCCGGTAAATCATGAAACTAACATCCTGGAATTGTAGGGGGTTCGATAGCAAAATGAAGGAAGAAGCACTAAAAGCTATTATAAAAACCTCTAAGTCCAATATCCTACTACTCCAGGAGTCCAAGATGGAAGAGCAAGACTACCTCAAAACAAAAAAATCACTCTGGAAAATAAGCCAAGGAATAGCAGAAAGTGCAAGAGGAGCCTCAGGAGGTATAGTCACCCTCTGGAACACTATGAAGTTTGACCTAGTCAATTTTGAAGCAAGAACGCACTGGATCTACACCAGCCTCCTTCACAAAGAAACAAGCCAACTGACAAGTCTCTTCAATCTTTATGTGCCAGTCCTGTTAGAGGAAAAAATAATTTGTTGGGATTCTCTAAGATATTACTTGCAGCTAAAGGATCTAGATAATATCATTATCGGGGGGGGATCTAAATGTGAACCTAGCTCTAACCAAGAAAAAAGGTGGCTCCATTGTGCGAGACCCAGCAAGAGAATGGGTAGAAGATATCATGTTTGATTGGGAGCTGGAAGACATCAAACCAACAAAAGGTAAATACACGTGGTCAAACAAGAGGGTAGGCCCAGGGCACATCGCTGCTAGATTAGACAGGTTCTTAGTCTAAAGCTCCTTCTTACTTCTGGGCCTCACACCCTCCTATTCGATCCTCCCGCACAGTGTGTCAGACCATAAACCAATCCTCTTAGAAATCTCACTTGACAAGAATCTAGGACCAATCCCTTTCAGATTCAATCCAGCCTGGATCCATGATGAAGGCTACCAGAAGCTGGTTACCAAAATCTAGAATGACACAATAAGAGGCTCAACCTTCTTTGTTTGGGAAGAAAAATTCAGGAGACTGAAGGTAGCACTAAAGTCTAGGGTAAAAACCCGTTCAAACCCAATTTCAATTCGCCAAGAAGACCAAAAACAACTAGGGAACCATCAGCTTGAAATGGAAAATCAGGAAATCACCCAAGAAATCTTGCATCAAGAAGACCAACTCCAAAGAAATTGGTACAAAGCCTGTCGAGAGGAGGAAAATTACTGGCGACAGAAATCGAGAAGCCTCTGGTTGGAAGCAAGAGATAAAACACTAGCTACTTTCACAAACAAGCTGAGGCAAGGAAGCAGTACAAGAAAGTCACATAAATTCAGGTTCAAAACCAAACAATAACAAATTTTGAAATCATAAAAGCAGCTGCGGCAGACGCTTTCAAAACTCTCTACAAAGAAACTCAATGGTCTACAATTGACTCTAAAGCTTACCCCCTCTCACTCGTCCCTTCCCTCACCCAAGACGAAGTCAACATGAGTCTAACAAAGGCAATAACCCAACAAGAAATAAAAGAGGCACTTGATCAAATGAACCCAGACAAAGCCCCAGGTCCTGATGGTTTCACAACTAGATTCTCTCAACACAGTTGGGATATAATCAAATCAGATCTTACGAAACTGATCCAGAAATCTCAAACATGCAGCAAGTTAGGAGGAGGAACAAATTCATCTTTCCTTACTCTTATCCCAAAAGAAAAAGGAGCAGTCAATTTTGGAAGATTCCGACCAATCTCCCTTTGTAACACAAGTTACAAAATCCTCACAAAAGTAATAGCCACTAGAGTCAAAAAAATTCTCCCGACAATCATCCCTGAAAACCAAGGCGGGTTTATAAAAGACAGACATATAGTGGACAATATCATCCTAGTTCAAGAAGATCTACACTCCAACATCCGAAGGAAAGACAAAGGTATGATTATAAAGATCGATCTTGCTAATGCGTTTGACAGGGTAAGACATAACTTCTTGTTCAGAGTCGTGGAAAATTTTGGTTTTGCCCCAACATTTATAAAATGGATAAAATCTTGCATTGGCAATAAGTTCTTTCAAGCCTCTAGAGGACTCAGGCAAGGCTGCCCCCTTTCTCCTCTTCTTTATGCCATCCAAGCCTTAGTGCTAAGCTTCCAATTAGACCATTTCTAGACACATAAAAACCTTCTAGGTATGAGGATAGACCATGGGGTAAAGGACATAAATCATGCCCAATTTGCGGATGACATGCTTCTGATGGGAGGAGCGAGTTTGTAAACAACAAGGAAATTCAAAAATGAGTTAGATGTCTACACAGAAATCTCCGGCAACGCCATAAGTCTGATAAAAGAAATATCTTTGGATGGAACATCACACCAAGGGAAATGCTAGATATCTCTAGAATTCTGGGAATGGAAGGTTGGACCAATTGGGAGGCCTTTAAATACCTGGGAGTCCCAATTTTCAAATCCAAGCCAAAGGCTTCTCACTGGAACCTGCTGATAGACAAGTTAAAAAACAAAATAAACTCCTGGGGAACAAGCTGGCTAAATTTTGCACGCAAAGTGGTCGTCATCAAATCAGTTCTAGCAAGAATTCTGATCTACCAAAGCTCCCTGTTACTTTCCCCTGTTTCCATGATCCAGAAAATCGAAACACTGTTCAAAATATTTCTTTGGGAAGGAGGAAAGAAATTAGGGAAAAAATTGCATCTAATAAGTTGGGAAAAAATCTCCAAGCCTGTCTTAGAAGGAGGTCTTCATTTTAAAAACATCCAGGAACAAAATCTAGCTTTAGGAGAAAATATACTATGGAACCTAATCACAGGGGCCCCTTCCTGGAGTAAAAAAGCGCTTTGGAGGAAGTACTTTCGAGGCCCAATGAAAAAGTGCCTAGATTGCCCAGTTGTGGTGGAGAAAGGATCCCCAATCTTCTCACTGTGTCAAAAGTATTTGAAACACTTTATCCCTCAACTTACCTGGATACCAAGAAATGGAAAAGAGATCAACGTTTGGAAATACTCAATAATGGGAGACCCACCTCTAGGCTCGAGACAAGATCTTAACCAACTCAAAGTGTGGATGAGAACTCATAATTTAAAGAGTTTGTGGGATATCTCAGTTTGGGGAAATGATGAACAAAAATATTGGCAAAATTGGGAAATGGATAACATACCTCCAAACTTAGAAGATGACTGGAACACTCTGAAGTTCTACCTACAAGGGAAATCCCCCCTAAAATAAAGGAAAAAATATAAGAGAGGTTGGGGAACACGCTCTGGAATTTACACTACAACAGCTGGGTATCAACACATAGTCTCTGTCCCTAACGTCCCCCCAAATCCAACAATTTGGAGAGCAATCTGGACCACAAAATCTATCCCAAAGATAGGCATGTTTGTTTGGACCATGGCTCATAGAGGTATCCTAACTGGATAAAACTTAAAATGAAGAGGATGGGAAGGCCCTCATAGATGTCCCCTCTGTCTTCAAGAAGAGGAATCCACATACCATTTTCTCCTAAGTTGCGTTTACTCCAAGGAAGTCTGGCAGTTGGCCTTGGGTTTCACCTTCGAGCTCCCACAAGAAGCCAACATCTTGCTCCAAAATTGGAATTCCCTCTGTCCCTTCCAGACAACAGAAAAGGGCCAAATATCCACCCTTTGGAGAACTCTCCCTAAATTTATACTCTGGAAGATTTGGCTCGAACGAAATAACAAGATTTTTAGGGAGACCAAAAGCAGTCCAGCCCAAGTTGCAACCAAGAAAAAGGCCTATTTTTGGGAGACCGCCCCCTACTTCTGCAAAGTTAAAAACTCAAAGTCCCTGGAGCCAGAAGAGGAACATTAGATTGAACACTTTAATCTCCAATATCAACAACAACAAATAGGAAGCAAATCTCACTAGGAAACCTAGGAAATATGGAAGGAGGAGCAAGATTTAAAGGAGTGGAAGAGAAAGGAAAACAAACATATTTTGTTCTTTGACAAGGCTTCCAAAGGAAATCCAGGCCTGGCTGGTGGAGGAGGAGTCCTGGTAAGCCCAATAGGTCACCCAGAACTCAACTTTTCCTAGGGACTTGGAACAAAATCTAACAATAGAGAAGAAGCACTGGCCCTCTGGCAAGGAATAACTCAAGCAATTAACCACAACGTCCAAGATATGTTGATAATAGGGGACTCCAGGTTAGTAATCTAAGCCTTAATCCTTTGTAACAGATTCAAAAATGCAAAACTCCATCACATTCTAGAGAAAATCCATCTCCTCCTTGGAAGTCTTCATACTTACAAGCTTTACCATGTCCTTTGGAGTCTGAACATGTTAGCAGACGCAGAGGCCAACAAAGGAGCCAACGCTCATATTGGAACCTTACAAATAAATGGAATCACAACTAGAATGGACCTGCCTTGAGACTTGGGGAAAAAGACCAGTAGTTGAAAGGGGTGCGAGCTGGAAAGGCCATAAGGCACAAGAGACAAGACATAGGGAAGAACCTAAGGCAGGTAAAGACAAAGAAAATGTCATAATGGATGGACGTAAACATCATTTGGTCATTGAATTTTTAGGGAAAGCCTTCACTCCAAATCACGCGAATCGTTTAGGAGAGTCGAATCTGGAAGAAGTTGCAGATAAAAAGGGAAGCAAGGAAGGGCATCCTCATACCTAGGGCATACGAAGGCAAGAGAGGCAGTCAAGCAGAGGCAGAGTGAAGTGCACACACAACTGTAGCAGTCCGGGAGCAACAAGGAAGGAGAAGGAGATGGCGTCCATCTCGGGCAACAAACCCACTACCGAAAAAAGGTTGAATTCATTGGAAGAATACCTACAATGTCTCAAGCATATGATGCATCATCAACTGAATTTTCTCCAGAACTTAGAAATTGATGCTGGAAAGCGCTTGGAAATGATCGAAGCTGATATCACCACAACAAAATTCGGGCTAACAGAGGAGTTGGGGAAGTTATGTAAAGAACTTAGAGATCCTAAACAAGATTTCAAAAACAGAGTCAACAATCCGGAAGAAAAAATGAAACAATTGAACAAAGAATGGAAGACAGAGAGGGACCAACCCAAGTAGGATGATCCAAAGTAATTTGATCAACAGTTTAGAAGCATGGAATGCAGATCTGGAACCATTACAACAAATAAGACATTTTGCATAGAAGCCTGCGTAGTTAATGACTCTGTTACCTGCAGGAAAATAGTTGTGCTGGAAGGGTGGGTGGAGCATCACAATTATGTGTTTATCCTAACCTACCTGTCCTGAATGTCTTGCTATTTTCTAGTTCCAGTAAAGTGTTCTCTTTCCATCGCCTTGTAGGAAGTCATAGCCTCCAAGATTTGTAATTGATTAAGTAAAGTATGTCTCAATCCTTCTTTAACTGCATCAATGGCTTCGCCACTGTTTTCTTTAATTAAAAATCCATTACCCATTTTTGTCAAAAAAAAAACCAAAAAACACAGACTATCAAGGATGAATCAACACCTCTAAAACAAGCGGCTGAAAAGTATGATTCAGTCTTGAACCTTGCTACCTACAATAAGACCCTGCTGTCAACAAGAGGATTAGGCTTTCAAGTAAACTCAAAAATGAATGAAAAATGAACTTATCTCATTTAACTAAAGAGAAAACCTTAGTCTTGTCTTTCTCCTTCTATTCCCCCCATTGTCTCTTCATCCAATCGAGGTTTTATTCTTTCCCAATCAGTTGAAGTAGTTCAACTACTTTGTTTAGTTAAGTCAAATTAACTTAACAATTAGTTTAGAAGAAATAAATAATAAGAATATATAAATAAGGGTCTGTTGATGGGCGTAAGTGACACACTGTCAACTGGAAGGTCAAATCTGGACTGGGGTTATCTAAATAACTCAAGTCGTTTGGAATTAAATGACCCGACAAGTTTAATGGCTCCGTTGGCCAACTAAAGTCCTAAAAATAATAAAATAAATGAAACTAATCTAAAATCTATGATTCTAACAAATTATATATTACTTACTAATTTTTATTAAAAATAAACGTGAATATACAAATGATTGTAAACAATCTATATACAGTTTACACGGTTTACTTGAAATCTTGTGAAAATGAATGTTTATAATAATGTTTCAAAATAAGATAAAGTAAGAACATAAATCTTTTTATTTTTATTTTTAATATTTAAATATTTTAAACTAATAAATACTAAGTAAATACAATTGAAACAATGACACATAAACAATCAAAGCTAATTAATGCAATCATCGTCTCATTCCTATATACACAAATTTGAATAATAGAAATAAATGCACTTGCTAACCTCTCACTGATCAACAATACTAAGCTAAATTCATCTCTTTGTATCTGTATGAGTTCCTCTTAATCTGTGTCAAGTGTAAGCCTATGACAAAAGAAAGCATAATACTTCCTGAAGAAATTCAAGGAAGTGTTTCATATTTTGGAGCGAGTTTATAACGACATAAAGACAAATAATTATATATCTTGTGACCTTGAAATGTCCAATAACTGAAAATGAAAGAAATTTCAATTCTTAGGAATGGTGTTACCAGCTATCTAGCATCAGATATAAATTCAAAATACTTGAATAGATGATCAATCATAGATATAAACTGAACCAAAAGATAATGAACAACATAAAGAAAAGCATGATATAAAAAATTATATGCAGAATAGTATAAAGCTAATTCAATACAATTAAAGTTTCATATTCAAAAATTATACGAGAAACAATATTAACATTGCACAATCTACAAAAGCACAAAATCCAAAGAGTAAATTGTTTTCTCATATAGTTTCAACAAAATATGTTCATCATATGGTTCAGAAAGAACTTTTGGGATAATAGATTCTTAAAGATTGAAAGAATTAATATATAAATGATAGCAATTAACCATGTATTGATAAAAAATACTAAAGCTAATTTAAATCAATGCATAATCAATTATTCAAAGAATATGAAGATATTATAATGAAAACAAAACCATTTTACTCACAGGACAAAAGCCATTAAGCAACCTAGAATTCCATATTCTTCTTTGAAAATACTCGTCCATCCTCCCAAAGATTCCAACCATCCATTACTCCATTTGAAAAGAAGAAAAGTTTACAAAATAAATAATATACAAAAGAGAAAGGATAAAAAACTCTAAATTTCCTGGATCTCCATGGCTTTGAACTTTCTCATATATTTATACAATGAATGAACAGTATGGGCGTCACTAATAATTTCCGCCACCTGAAATTTTCCTCGTAAAGAGACACAAATATCTCTCAACTCATGCATTTGTTTGGGAAAATTTCCAAGCGAAAGATAAATGGGTCCATTTGGGAGATGTGTTTTAAACCGTTTCTTCAAATTCCTCATGGCTTGGCTACAATCAGTCCCAGAAAATCGTGTCTATGTTATTGACGCATTTCCAAATTTTATCTGTTGTTGCTCATAAATTTATTTGCAACAATCCAATATTATTTTTGGATCAATCATCTTGAACG
>ML804628.1:141942-157701 GCA_009831015.1 Picea engelmannii | reverse complement strand
TTTCACATAATTATAAAACCTTTTAAAAGTCTATTAATTTAAATAAATTCGAATCAATGTTCGATCTTGGGAGTATTCCAAGAAAATATGGTGCTGTAACACTGTGCTGAAACATGCTGCACGCATGAAGAACACTATGAAAAATTAATAAGAATGTTCAATGAATGCATATATGCTGTTACTGAAACACCGTGTTGAAACACGCATGAAGAAGACTATGTTAATATGCTCAAGTGAGACATTGATGGGTGCTAAAATTCCCCCCTTTCCCTTATCATTTCCATGCCATTTTCATCTCATTCTCTTGTATTAATTCATCCCTATTGTTTACATTTCCTATGAGAACATCAATCTTGGAGTAGGTACAATTCATTATTCATTCAACATTGTGTTATGTTAAAGCTTAATTCACACTTTACTTGTAAACTAGGATGATGTTTCCTTAGTCCTAATTTGGGTAATTACACAGTCATTACCTATAAACCACAAAGATGTACATATATGAAAATATGCTGGTGTTAAAACACTTGGCTCAGGATGAAACACGCTCCACGCACAAATAAGTATATGTAGAATTAATAAGAATGAATGCATATATGCTGGTGTTGAAACACCTGGCTAAAACACGCTGCACACATGAAGAAGACTATGCAGAATTAATAAGAATGTTGAACGAATGTAGATATGTTGGTGATGAACACCATGTTGAAACACACATGAAGAAGACTATGTTAATATACTTAAGTGATTCAGTGAGGCATTGTTGGGTGCTAAAATTGCCCCTTTTTCCATATCATTTCCATGCCTTTTTTTTATCTCATTCTCTTGTATTAATTCATCCCTATTGTTTAAATTTCCTATGCGAACATCAACTCTAGAGCAGGTAGAATTCATTATTCATTCAACATTGTGTTATGTTAAAACTTAATTCATAGTTAAATTGTAAACTAGGATGATTTTTCCTTAGTCCTAATTTGGGTAATTACATAGTCATACCTGTAAACCACATAAATGTACATATATGCAGATATGTTGGTGCTGAAAAATTGTACTGAAACACCTAGCTGAAACATGTTGCATGCATGAAGAAGACTATGCAGAATTAATAAGAATGAATGCATTTATGATGGTGTTGAAACACACACGAAGAATACTATGGGCCATGGCCCCACTGATTCCATCATATCCAGCTGACATATTTCTAAGTTACTCCACCATTTTCATCCATGGTCGTCAGTAATAAGTATCTATTAATTGAAGGTACTAATAAGTTGAACGTAATTGCCACCTGAGATAATAAATTTTGCTTGCCGATGGTCACCGGTCACTGGTCAATGCCCGCATGTATGTGTCCACTATCCGTGGTTTAAAACCTACATGTATGACTGGTCATTGTGACATGTGTTTGACATGATACCATGAAATAATGACTATTCCATGCCCTTCCACATCACCAACAGATGACCAATACTGTCAGTTCAAGTTGGGGGGTATCCCATCATCCCTGAATAAATTAACCAACCGCCTCCATAAACATTCAATCAACATGGTTGTTAGGTTGATTTTTCCCACAAAATTTGAATCACCACCACCTTTCCAAAAATACCAACAAATATCCTTCCATTGTTCCTGCACGCTCATGCATGCTAAAGCTTCTGGGTTTGTGTTGGGAATTTTGAACCTGAAACTCTTTTGCAATACTGTAACAACTAATTACACAAAAGAACGTTCATCATGGGAGGATTTGCAGTCTTTCATGAACCAGTAACCCTCGACGCCCTGCGTTGGCGCCCATAAGTCTACATAATATTTGAAGACGCAGGGTGGGTAGCATATTTCGAGTGGTTTGATGGTTTTGGCACTGATATTACCCTAGAATTTTCCCTTAATTTAATAGGAACCCATTCACATATTTGAGGTTTGGAGATTAGTATAACAAAGACGGTTATATCCTCTGTTATGGGGCTTCCCAGTACTGGAAGAAAATGGTTTGGATGAAGGACAACCATTCCTAATGCAAAGACCAATTTCTTGGAGGAAGGAGAGCAAGTGCAACCTAGAGGATGTGGCACAACAATAGATTCTTTACCTCAACCTTGGGACCATGTTGTTGTTTTATTAAATAAATATATTACATGTGAAGATAGGTACAGGATTGTTTACACATATGATTTTTTTCTGCTGTCACACCTTCATCAAAACTCATTGATAAATATTCCTTATTATCTGTTAGAATATTTGCATAATATGGCAAATTATGTAAGACAATTCCATTTTCCCCAAGGTTCTATCACACATCACTGTCTGATAAAATTAATAGTGTTGAGAGCCTTGGAACTACAAAACCAGACACAGGCTCAATTCATTGTTAGGGGAGCAGTAGAATTTGATGAAAACGATGGCAATGAATCAGAAGAGGAGGTATGAAGTAGTGACATTAGTATTTCAGACATGAAAAGAGAGGAAAGAGAAGGAATTAATGAAGAGTTGGGGCAACATAATTTTGATGGAGAACTAGGATAGGGCAATGGTGATGTAGAACTGAGGGATAGCCCTAGAGTTGTGATTGTAGAAGATGTACATGTGGAATATATTGGAGTGCATATGGAGGAATCTCTGCACCAAAACCCTGAAAAATCACCTACCATTATAGTAGAGGAAAATGAGCAGTTGATAAAGGATAATCAACCAACACAACACAAAGGAGGGGATACAGAAAAAGAACCAAGAGTGGAAGAACCCATGGAAGAAATGAGGGAAGGATTAGATACATAGATTCCTTCTAGATATATAGTGAAGGCATTAATTGTGGAGAGGTCATCGTCACTTGAAAGGGCAGAAATGCTACCAAAACAGATTCGGGAGGTTGAAACAGTGATTCAAGGCGAGAATTTAATTAAGTTGCATGAAGAATCATTTGATTTTCATGAGGATTCTTCCCATGTTTCCTGTGATTATGAAGTTGAAATTGTCGCAGAGAAACCTCCCCAAACAATTCCAAAGCTATTAAGGAGGAAGAGGCCATTTCTGACGTTTCCATAAACTTTCCCAAGTACAAGGAGAAGAACCAAGGCTACTATCGCAACAGAAGCAACTAAACTGAAAATGGAAGAAATTGAGATTCATGTGTTGCATCCTCTTTCACCCAATGTTACACAAGAACCACTGGGTGATGAAAAAAAATAGGAAGTTGTTGCTGTAACACAAGAACCAATTGACAACCTGAGCCCAAATGAAAGAGTTGCTAAAACACAATAACCTGCTGTTGAAAGAGGTAAAAATCAGATTCATTCCCTTTCATTGGAGAATGATCAATTGAAAAGAGAAGTTCAGAGGCTTACGAGGGAATTGGAAATGCTAAAAGTAGAAAAGGGAGCTCAAAGGCCTTCGCCTCATGATCTGGATTTATTAGTGCAAGCAACCCATCTTTTAGGAGGACAGATTGTGCCATCAAAGAAGGCTGAAACACATGAAAAATTTAAGGAATATTTGGGTCCTGAGTGTGGGGATATTTATATATTGGATGGGTATGAGGTGACCCTTCTTGAGCCCTCATCTTTTGGTGTAATCAAAAGATTGGAAGAGATGGCTAAGGTAGCACAAAGAAGAAAACTAGAAAACTAGACTGCTGAAACACTTAAGAATGCCACTGTAACATAAGAACCAATGGTACTTGATTTAAATATGTAGTCTGAAAAGGATATACAAGAAGCTGTCACTATAACACAAGAACCAATGATGGCTAAGACTGCTGAACCAACTCAGCCTGAGAGTACCACTACTACACAAGAACCATTGGTACCTAATTTAAATCAACAATCCGATGAGGCTACTGAAGAAGAAAATGTCACACAAAAACCAATGGTTGAGGAAGAGGAATTACCATATCCAGATAAAGTCACTGTTACACAAGAACCAATGACAGAAGCTCAAATTCCTCTAGAAATCAGTGACGAGGAGGAACAAGAACTTGACCATCATGAAACATAAGATAATATTATCCTTTTGCTGGTAGAGATTGATAAATGGAAGCAACATGTTTCCATGTTTGGATAAGGAATGATTAATGTTCCAACCCACAGAAAGACAATACAAGACCTCAGGGATAAATACGCTGAATTTTTGACATCTCAAAAATTTAAATGGGAAGAAATGAAGAAGGAATTGGGAGAGTTGAAGAAGCTACAAGCTAAGTGCCAGATTCTGCAACATGATAAAAATCAAATGTATTTGTTATAAAAAGAGTTGTTGAGCTGTAGAATCCCTTCTCCCTCATACCCATTTTTCCTTCATGAACAATTAACTGTTTTTAAGCTTAAAGCTATTAAGGAAGGAAGGCCTTATAAAATGATTAGTGCCTTTGAGTTTTTAGAAACTTTTTCCCAGAGTGATTTCTCAGATCAACATTTCTTGTGTGAGATTTATTTGCATGATTATTCCTTCCTGTTGGATATAATATTTAATGTTGTTCCCTATGTAGGAGATGTGCAACTGAGAGCCTTCAATTCTTTTGTGAACAATCAAGAAAAATGGTGGAATGCCTTCCACACAATCTAGAAGAATGAAGGAGAAGAAACATTATGGATTAGGGATGAACCCCATACTCTTGTTACTGTTTTTAATATACATTGACATCTACTCTCTTCATCTTACAGTACTACAAAAGTGATAGACCTTGAAAGGTTTGTCATAGATTCTTGTGTTAAAAAAATTAATGATCAGAAACTGTTTGCACTAGAAGGTAACATATTTAGATGGGACACATTGTCTCTAGCCTTGAGGACCAAGGATACCTATTGGCACAGGGGCAGACCCAAGGTTCACTCCAAGAGTGCACCAACAAGCCATAGCTATTGGCCCTTTCGGCAACACCTACGAAGCAGATGCAGTCTCACCCGAAGCAACTAAGAGGGGGGTTGCAGGACATAAATGTCTACAACCAGGGGATTATCAAGTGGATCTATCACAAAAACAATACAACATTCTTATATCACTTATCATCTCAGTCTATCCTATGCAGCTATAGATATGATCTAACATAAGACTGCAAATAACAATATAACAATGACAGAGATCCAAGCATCAATCACACATACGACAAAAAATATACGTGGTTCACCCTCTCTCTAGGGATACGTCCATAGAAATGTTCTTATGATTTATTAAGGTAAAGCATATAGTTCTTATCTTCTCTCTCAGCTAGCAGATCTTCTTTCTTCTCTCTCTTTCTCTCCCCCTCCTACGCACCCAACTGTAGGACTTGAACTTCGCACACAACTGAAGATCTCACAATGCAATCTTCTCCCTTCACAACAGAGCTATAACAACAATATCATACCAACACTCAATGACCAACAACCCCACTCAGGTCCTCTTGACCTTTATTTATACATTACAATCCCTCACCGACAACCTTAGGTCGAAACCTAGGCACCAAAACCCTAGATACAAAAACCCTAGGTGTCTAAAACCCTAGGTCAACTTGACCCGCTTTTTCTGGACTTCGCCAGCCTGTATTTCCTTCTTCATCGCACGGTGCTCGAAAGAATCCAATGATGGATTTCTCTGCTTTCTGAGTTTTACACAATCCTTCTTCCTTGTTGATCTGTCATCCCTGGTCTCCTCGTCCAACGACTTGCTTTTCTGCACTTCGCTCCATCTTTCCTGCTCTTTTGCTCACTTCAAATTAGTGACAGTTACTGTGTCTCCTGCGAAGCTCAATTTTTACCTTTCCTTCCTTTTTCTTCGCTTTCTTCCATAACCAAGGGCCAATAGGCCCCCAAAACTCACCTGTGACTCATCCCGAGGCACTTCAGATCTGATCCTCTTGTTTTACTTCAACTTTAGACTGTGCAGTGCAACCCTTGCTTTCTGCTTTATGCCTCCTTTCCATCCTTGTGTAGACTATCTTTTTTGTGTCTGGTACCTAGTTTCAACTACACCTGGTACTTGGACCCTTTTCCTCATGCTTTTACTGAGAGCTACGAGGTAGCTGGTTATCATAGTACAACTTCAACTGACTCCCATTCACCAATTCTTCCTTCCAGTCTCCCTTCAATGTCTTCAGCTGCACAACTCCTCCTTCTATAACATAAGCAATCTCATATGGTCCGAGCGAATGTGTTATGAACTTCCTAGGGTGTTTGATAAACTTACTGTCATACACCAGTACTAAATCACCTTGCTTGAATGTCTTCTTCTTGATGTGCCTATCATGATAGGCCTTTTCTCGTCCCTTCTGAACTTGCTGGTGGAATCCTACAATGAATCTGTCTTCTTCTAGTTCAACCAACTGTGCAAGCCTCTCATGAACAACGCTGGTATCATCCATGTTTATAAATGCAACAATTCTTAGTCTTGGTACTAAGTATTCCATCGAGACAAGAACTTCAAGGCCATAAACCAACTTGAAGGGGGCTTGCATTGTTAATTTCTTGCAAGTGGTTCTATAAGCCCAGAGTACTGCCGGTACTCTTAAATCCCAGTCATCCCTATTCATGCTGTAAATCTTGGTCAATGCTGTCTCCAAGATCTTGTTGAATGCTTCAACCGTTCTGTTTTCTTGTGGATGGTAATGTGTACTCTTCTGATGGTGGACTGAAAATTCTTGAGTCAGGGCTTCAAATGTCTTATTGATGAAGTGTGTACCTTGATCACTCATAAGGATCTTATGGCATCCAAACTTGGTTATTATGTCATCAAATATAAAACATGCAGATGTAGTTGTACTATAGTCCTTGAATGCTCTGGCTTCGGCCCATCTGGTTAAGTATTCTATCGCAGTAATAATGTACCTTGCTCCTGTGTGCTTTCCTGGTGGGTTTATAGGTCCCATGAATTCAAGGGCCCACTTTTCAAATGATTGTAGGGTCATATGCGGTGCTAATGGAATTTCATTTCTTTGGGATGGTTTTCCGATTCTATGGCATACATCACATGCTCTGGCATACTCTTTAGTATCTTTGTGTAACGTAGGCCACCAAATGACAGCTCGCATAACCTTCTGCACAGTTTCTTTCCCTGCGTAATGTCCTTCTTTGATTCCTTCATGAGCTTCTGCGAGGATCAGTGGTCGCTCTGTCTCCATAACACACCTCCTTAATATTTCATCTGGTCCCATTTTGTATAGCTGTCCAACTATAAGTGAAAAGTATGAAGCACACACAACTAGCTGTTTCTTCTGAGGAATTGTATTCTCACTTGGATCCATTCCTGTTGATAGGAAATTGACTATGTCTGGGAAGTGGTCATCAATATTTCTAATGGAGAGCAGTTGTGCATCCAGTAATGTATCCTCCAAAATGGTAGGTTCTTCTCCATGTTCTAACCTTTCCTTGTATTCCAGGTTCAACCTGTAAGGTCTTTGCTTGACTGGCTTCGCATCTGGTTTCAAAGGTATTCTCATCTCACCCATAGGCCCTTTGATTCCCTTAATATCAGTGAACTTGGTTGGGAACAAGTCCTTATATTCATGCAATATCTCTGTAATCTTGTCAATGGTAGCAACATCCAAATAATATCCGACATTGGCAAGATTCAATGTCTCCTCTGTCCCAATACTGACTCTCTTTATTTTGATTGGCTATCCTATGAATGACAACTCAACTCCTGGTCCTTCCACATTTCTTTGGCCTTCTGTCTCAGCGATGTTTACCTTCATCGGATCATCATCTTCATTGGCATTTATGTTGTAACATCCTTGCAATTTCTGGAATGGTGTGGTCCATTCATCCTTTTATTGCTCCAAAGGGAGGCCAGATGCCTCCTTAAATACTTTCTATCACACAATCTATAATGCTTGGTCTACTGAAGGAAATTCACTTTCAAACAAAAAGGTGGTTACAAAATTCTGGGTCATACCTTCCCAATCTGAAGTGACGAGGAGCAACTCCGCTTGGACGTACCAGTTGATAGGGATCATGTACAACGTGTTAATGAATCTGTGCACCCATTGTTCTCAAGGAATTTCACTCCAGGCCTCTTTACATCTTCGCACATGGTCCTTTGGGTAACTTCAACCTGTGTACCTCACTTCACAACTTCCTACTTATGCTGAGAACCGCGTTGTCATCAAAGTTTGACATTGTGTCCAGTCTGTGATGTTTCCTTTGTGCGTCCCCCACCATCTTGTTGGTGTGGCTTTCATGGCCTCATCCATTTCCAACAGCCTTTGTTGTGTTGGTATATTTGTCTCAAACTTTGATAAGAAGTTTTCTAAAGGGTTCAACCCATCAAATGTGGGTAAGTTACTCACTGTTGTGCCGATCCAACGAACCTCTCTGGTTAGTGTAGCACAACTTCCGGTAGAGACTTCACACATCTGGTTCTGCTAGTTCTCCAATGCTTATTTTGAGTTTGATGAACATGTGCTGTCGCTTTGCCAACTCAGATTCCTACCAGCTGTAGGATTGATATAATCCTACTGTCTGGATGTTAGTTTGTAGATGTTTTCTAGTTCGTACGCATGGTATTCTTCTCTGATAGGCTTTGTGTATCGAGGACCCTCATCTGGATCTAAAGGTGCAATGACCCTAAGGCCATCTCTTTCAAATTTCATATGCCTCTTCTTTAGATCAACAACAGTAGAATTGTCGAAGGCCCAATCAATTCCTAATAATGCAGGATAAGGGCAACTATCATCAACAATTTCAATTACTTCAAAATATGCAAAGGTTTTAACTCCATCGATGTCCACAGGGACATGCTCCAACCATCCAAATGGGCTGACTTCTTGCTGATTAGACATTCTAAGCCTGATAGGGGAATAGATCAACTTCGGTTTTCCCATCAGTGCTCAGGTTTCTTCATCATGACATTGACCTCCGACCCTAAGTTGAGGACCACATAATCTATATCATATTCTCCTATTTGAGCATTTAGGTGTAATTCTTTATTTGTCCTTCTCCTTTTCCCAATTTTGTGCACTGCCCTATTTAGCAAGGAGTCTATCTTTCCTAGCTCATACTTCTTGATTAAATCTTGTAATTCTTGTACAACGCTTTTATCTTGAATCAACTTAACAGAAGTGCAAAAAAATTCCATGAGTTTTCTTACCTCTTTTCCTTCTATTGGCAACACAGACTGATCAAACGCCTGAGGCATGCCATATTATTTGATTTATGGTTGTTTATTTGATGAAGACCCTTGATCTCCTTTGAACTCTTTTCTTTCCTCCTCAAATATCTGTCTTTCTTTCTTAGCATCAAACTTTGGGGTCTTCTCTGTAGTTTTCTTGACTCCGTGGTCATTTGCAGTCTTTCCTTGGGCTGATCTGTCTTCTCTTGTAGTAGCACCTCCTTGAGTGATAACAATGAATCTAGGGTCTACTCCACGAGGTTTAGTATATATCAGTTTCACTTGCGGGTTTTGCTGAGGTCCACATCTTTCCTGAAGCTTAGCTAGCAACAAAGGGTAGTCCTCAATGACATGCTCAAAGGAATTGCAATAACTGCAGGTTGTGCAAGGGATCTGGCAGTCCCTCGCTAAATGTCTTGGCTACATGAAGTTGTAACATATTATTTGTCCTCGACCTTGACCCATACCTCCTCCTTGTCCTTGTCCTCTGTATCCACTGCGAGGATTGAAATTTTCTCTTCCTGGAGAATTATACTGTGCATTATTTCCTTCTTGGTGTACTTCACCTTGGATCTTGTATATGTCTCTTGATCTTTCGTGCATCAGGTCAAAATCCCTACAATCTCTATCATCGTGCCCTACGGACTTACATAATGTGCAGTACAAGTTTTTGGGTGTCTGAACATACTTCTGCATATAATAACACTCACCAGGGTGATGCCGGTTTCTGCATACTTCGCACCAGGGCAGGTTAACTTTCTTCAAGGGGCTCAGCGCTCCTGATGCCAAATATTCATGAAACAGGGGACAATGTTCTTTATCATGACCTTCGAATCTGCATCTTACACACCAGATATCTTCTCTTTTGTCCTTCCCCTTTTCCTTCTTCATATCCTCAACTTGCAGAGACAAACTAGCCAGCTGGCTCAAGATTTGACTCATGCTCGAGCTAGATTCTCCCATAGGTGCTGATTCAAGCTTCATGGCGATCTCCAAATTTTCTTCCTATGATGCAATCTTTTGCTGCATCAGGGGAACTCTGATGTGTGGTAAAAGAGAAGTGATGAACCATTCCTTGTTCTTCTCATCTGGGATCTTAAAAGTTAATCGACATGTTAGGGTCTTGAATCTCTAATCGAACTCCCAAACAGGTTTGACTACCTTCTGTTTGATCTCCTTCAGCTCAGTAATACATCGTGACTCCAACTTAGGTTTTTTAAATTCTGCAACCAACACATTCTTGATATCATTTAGTGGCTTAGGCTGCGCAAGTCCTTAGACAAGCTTCATGTACCAGCTCAACGTGCGATCCCTCGACGTAGTGCTAAATTGGTTTCTTTTAATAGCTTCATCGGTAATATTTTTAATGTTCCATACGGCCTCACACAGGAACCAGTGCTGATCAGGATCTTCATATCCATCTCCTTCTTAGCATTGTCGTTAAGAGAGTCGACAATGTTGTATCAATGGTTGTAGATCACTGGTATCTGGAAATTTAATCTCTTAATAAGAAGTGGCAATGTTCAACTAAATTTCTGTTAGTGATTAATTATTTTTACTATGCTTGACTACCTTTGAAATAACCATACTAGATTACATATGATTTCAATGATTCATAAATTTTTTATTATGAGGCTACATATAATTTTTTTTTATTCGTGACATTAAAATTATAAATTCATTATAGGAATGTTGGTCTCATTGGCAATAGATGTCCTACGATGATTGCATAGGAATCTAGTAGGCCAGTACATAGACCATTTTTCTCTTTTCTTAGCAACTCATGGCTCATTCCTTTTATGAATACCAACATGTCTTCTCAAAGAAAATTTAAATAAACATAATATATTCTAAATAAACCAATCAAGCTACTACAAATGGATCAAGCTCCAGTCAAGCATCAAATGAGAACTAGAAGCATCAAGGGAATAACACAATATTTAATCAAAATAAAACCAAACTTCCAAAGTTGAAAAAATGGTCCAAATGCAAACAACAAACAAACCATTAAAATTTGCCAAGATATCAAAGTTACAAATCCAATAAGTTTCATGCACTTGAGTCTTGAATGAGCCCATTCTTTCTTAGAGGTTAGCAAAAGTCATGTTAATTAGCTATGTATCCTTTAATACTAAGATACTATCTATGTGAAGAGATAGGTCTCAACTTCATCAAATGCCAACTTCATTTCCTGTCACAGATAGGAAAAAGAGAATGTCTTAGTTAACTATCAAACCATCAAACTTAAAATAGCTTGGATCAAATAAATGTAGCTTCAATGTTACACTATTTGATACAAAATATAGAACCCATTTTTACCTTAAATGCAATCTCAAATTTACAGATGGTAATCTTCATCCCATAAAGAATTACCTTTTTCCAACGTACTCCAAAAATAGAGGAACACTTAAGTCAATAAACTAACAAGAATCATATCACATGTGCCATTCCATTCGTTATTTCTACAACTCTAGTCATCACTGGAACATGTAAGTCAAAATAAGAGTCCCCTCATGTATATTGGTTTAGATAGCATCTTGGGGTATATTAATATCCCAGTTCACATCAACATGTCGACCCTCATTTTATATATTATGAACATGAAACTTTGTAGATGAACTATTATTATGAACCTCCAAAATATTATCTTCCATATCAAGTTCATTAGAGGAATTTGTTGTTTTGTATTCTCCCCTTCTATCAAAATCTGATTGCCAAAGAGCTAATGCTCTATCGAATGAAAAATTGTTTATGTCATACTTTGTTTCATATAATATTAAACATGTATCCATATGTTTATCAAGCTTGTTCCTCAACTTTTACTTCAAGAATGACAGTGCACTAAAAATTCTCTCATCCTCCACCGATCCCAACATCATGGTTTGACATAAATATGCTAATTTGAAATATTCTGACATGTTTTCTTCTAGGTATTGGATTTCACCTAATTTAGTCCATAATATTGTTATTGCACCATGTTCTAGAGGTTTCTCCAAACCACAATATTGAGCTAACATTGTTTTACCAAAGAGATTGACTTGTTGATACAACTTTGATAAATCTAATATGCCTTCTGTTATCACATTAAGTTGTCTTGGGTCAAATTTTCATCCTTAGGTTTTTAATTTTTATCCATTAGTATTTTTAAGTGTGCTTTTGATTTTATCCTTATGGTTTTCTTAAGTTAGCTCAAAATAAATGAAATATTGGAGTTTGGTACATACATTTGACCCACACCTATGGTTTATACTCTTGGTTCATTTCCTATGGTTTATACCCTTGGTTCATCACATGATTAGACAACCACCATTATCATCCCCATGACGCCACTAGTCTGACATGTCACTACCTCCATTATACGCTTGAACCCTTCCACTCCGTCCGTTTACTTGTTAAGGAGTCAAATCAAATTCCTTCTAGTACATTTCCAACCCATCAAGAGTTTTCATAAGACATCTTGATTACACCCTTCCTCTTTATCATTATTGCATTTATGAAGCTGGTGTCATGTCAATATCATTTTTTTCATCACCCATGTTTTAAAAAGGAATAATTGATATTTGGTCCTTAAAATCTTTCTAACTGTTTTATCAAAGTTTGAATTCTGCTCCTAGCTCGGCGCTGCAGAAACTCCTAGTCCAGACAACGTTGTAGATTATGCTACAGACTGGATGACATCATTGAATTGAATATTGGGATGGTTGCAGGTGGATTTATGTTTTCTGAATCTCATCTACAGTCAAGCCACGGTGTCCAGGTACTCCTCGATTCATCTGAGCTCTATTGAAGGTCATATAAGGCTCTGCTAAATTTTCGTATCACCTGGCATTGCAAATTATGGTCTCCTTTACCTATCGACCCCTTTGTTAAAATAATGTAACTGCAAAGAGTATTCTTATTATTATTGATATATTATTCATAGGATCAATCCCCATTGTGGATTGATCATGTCGGCTGTTGTATTAGGACCAAATCCCCTTTTGTGGATTGGTCAATAGACAATTGTAATAAGCAGAATAAGAAGTCGGCCCCAACAGTTAATTAAAAGACCCAGAAATATAATAAAGGTGGGTTTACCCACCCATATGGAGAAGTCGGCCCTGCCAGTGAAGAGATACTTCACACGTGACAAAACTTGTATAAATAAAGGAGGCTAGCCTCATTTGATCACAACTCACTTGCTCAGTTTGAGAGACAAGTTCTGATCTGTTACCGGAAAAGGAGAGAGAGAGAGAGTGGTGCATATCTTGGGAGAGGAATTTTTGTTTTAGCATAGGATCTCTTGGCATTGTATCAACTATTTATATTAAGGAAGTTTTTCTGGGTTTTCTTCCCCTAAAGGGTTTCCTAGGATAAATGCTGTGTCTCTTGTGAATGTGTATTTCTCAGTGATATTGTTCTTATGTTTCTATTATCTACTAAAATACAAAGAAATATAATAATGGCATAAACATTAACATGGTTTCAGATCCAACCTGAAGGAAGCATATTTTGCAAGAGAAAAACGTCACTGTTGCAGTACCTGCAAATTAGGRTTTTTCAAAAGTGAAGCTTTTTAGCTTCAAAACCACCTAGAAAGTTGYGCCCTMCCCCAAGGATCATTTTGGCACCTTCAGTGCACCTTTTCAGTGGATGTATCTCCCAGAAAGTGAAACCCTAGTTTCACAAAGTACCAGAAAACTAGAAAACTAGAAAACCAGAGTACCAGAAGTACCAGAAGTACTAGAGTACCAGAAGTACTAGAAAACCAGAAGCACTAGTCTAGAAATCCGTAGATCAAGTTTGAGGGGGTAAAAGTTGGATTTTCAAAATTTTGAGTACACCARCATACTCGCTTAAGCTTAGTGCATCTATCCCTTGGATCCGATTTTAAAAATTCAAAGTTTGAAAAATTAGGGTTTCCTCATAAAACCCTAAGTTGCAGTCGCAGTTGCAGCAGCAGAACCAGTTGCAATCACCCTTGAAGTTTTCTTAAGAGTTGGTAAAKATTACCGCTGCTACCAGATGGAGCCACCACCTACAAATGATATCAGAGGCATGTACTTACATATGTTTAATAGTTAAACCCTAAAGAGTATTTGCAGGAGAAGGGATCTCTTGCCATAGATCTAGAAGGATCTCAAGATCCAACACATTTAGAGGAATGATGAAACCCAGGTGTGATTATTATGATATACATCTATTTGTCATGACATTATCTTAATCAATGTTGCACGTTAAATCTATGATCAAATTATTAGAAGGATTGAAAGTTAATCATAGAGCTTATCCTCTAACATAACTTTTTGTCAATATAGCGTATTGTCTTAGTACAAAAGACAGGTTGAAGAAAGCACTCGTCATCTTGAGTGGAGGAGACTTGGAAGAAAAGAAATCACTCATTCTTGAGGACAAGGCTCCAGGTTTGATTAATCAATATTCAAAGGTACACATGACAAGTTCATGACTATAGTTGAGATAACAGTCCTTGTAAAGTATTATACCTAATAGCATGTGAGCATATAGAGGTATATGCTTTTCCTGATACAACTAACAACTCCTCTAGGAGAAACCTCATGTGTTAGTTCTAGGTTTCCATTTAAGAATGCTTGGTCACAACACTATGAGAGTGATGACCTCATTTCGTATTGTATTCCTTACCTTTAATCATTGCTTCAGATAAATTATAAGTGATAGATCTAAATGATATATTGTGATGATTGTTCGTGCTATTGCTTTATATTATCAAGAAGGATATTATTCTTGCTTGTTGTTTTGTTGACCTTGCTCCAGGCCAGATGAGGAAGCTATAGCGAAGGTTGCAGAAGGAAACATGCTAAAGGAAAGACTGTAAATGAAGCAATCATCATTAGAAGAGAATAAGGTGACTTTCATAAGCTATAGGGTCACTCAGAAGATACCATGACCCACACCATTGAAGAATCTTGGCATTGAAGATTAGCTCACTTCAACTACAAGGTGCTACCATACATATGCAAAGCGGTCACAGGTATATCAGAACTCAAAGGTGACCATGAAGGCATATGCAATGGATGTGCACAAGGGAAGAACATCAAGAACCCATTTCTGAAGAGGGACATCAAGGCATAAGGAGTCCTAGAACTCATTCATTCAGATGTATGTGGCCCAATGCCATCATCCTCCATTAATGGGTATGTATACTATGTATCGTTCATTAATGATTATTCTCGTAAAAGACCTGGATATATTTGAAGTGTTTAGCAAGATCAAGGAATTCAAAGCCTTGATAAGAGAAACCTTCTGTAAGGAAGATTAAGATACTCACGTCAGATAATGGAGGAGAATATACCTCAAAAGAGTTTGTGAACTTCTGCAAAGATGTTGGGATCAATATCCCCAACAAAACGGTGTAGCTGAACGAAAGAACAGAACCATACTGGAAGCTATGAAGACTATGATCCATGATCAAGATATTCCTATGTGCTTATGGGAAGAAGCAACAATGGCAACTGTTTATGTGCAGAATCGATTATCCCATAGTGCACTTGGTCTCAAGACACCAGAAGAGATGTTCACCGGAAAGAAGCCAGAGGTAAGCCATCTCAAAATATTTGGCTATCCATTGTTTATTCATATACATAAAGAAAAGAGAAACAAGCTGGACCATTCAGGAAAGAAGGGAATATTTGTGGGATATTGTGAGGTCTTCAAGGCCTTCAAAAT
>ML804628.1:116855-127660 GCA_009831015.1 Picea engelmannii | reverse complement strand
CATAAAAGCAACGCTAATTTAAAATCTATTAGACTTTTTGTTTGTAGGGTTCACACACTAGTTCAGGACTAGGGCCTTGGATTAGGTTGGAGAGGAAACTCTCCAAGCCCATTCAAAACCAAACATTAGAGTCTGTGATAGGGAGTGTAGAAGTCCAGTTTCATGGAAGTTATCTGGGACCCCCCTCTAACACAGGGGATAAACACGAGGTCACTTGCGGAAAGGTAGCGGAGATAACCCCTCCAAAGTGGGACCAAGCGTAGTGGAGAACACATATCGAGGGCTTGTTTTGGGATTCCGTCGTTTGCATTTGCCACGGGGCTTTGTGGGTCTTGAATCCGTTCGAGGTCCTCAGTTGTCTTCCAGACCATTTTCTCTCGATACCCTTGACAATTTTCGGGCTTGATACCCTGCTCATTATCGTCTACCTGACTTTCGACTGTACCCGCCTCGTGACTGTTCGCGTGCTGGAAAAATAGTTGCCAATATTTTTTAGGGACATACACAGGTGACTGCGGGGGTATGCCAAGGTACCTAGGATAGACATCATGCCATGCTTTGCAAAGTATACCCAGAGGGTACTTCCGTGTTCGAGTTGCACTTGCACCGGTAAGTTTCTCTAGTGTTGGTTGTTGTAACTATTCTTCCAACTAGTTTAGAGTTTGCTTGTCGTATCTCTTAGGGGCTTCTTTTTTAGTGTGTGTTACTGTTTGAACATGTAAAATACCTTAGCATGTCTTGGATATTCTCACACAGTGGAGGATCCCGAGCTCCGCTGGTCATGAAGGCTGCTGGGCCTGCCGCCGGTTATACTGGAGCCATCCCCGCCACCATTAAGGCAGAAGCTAGACCAACAAGGGTTTTTTGAAGCGACCAATTTACAAACCATTGTGCCCGAACAACTCCCAAAGGAATCAGCTGCCAATATTGGCTCGGTTGAAACCCCAACCACTGATACTTGGCCACAAGTTATTGTACCAATCCAATTTTACGAACGCCTGTCAGTGCCTCACACAACTATGGAAACAAACGCTGTTACTTCCTCTGGGAATTCTTCCATTCCCACCACAGTTGCTACCACAGGAGAAGCATCTCCTAATTTACCATCATCAGTCCGAGTCACCATGGTCTCGGCCAAAACTACATCGCACAGTGGACCGATTCCATCTATGGTGGCGTCCACAACTCCCTTCACACCTAGTGCGACAAGCCCTCCATTTTCATACGGTATGCCTAGTTCGGGTACAAGTCCTGCACTTACTTACTCCACTTTACAGACTTTGGGTCTGGGGGTAGGGAGCTCTAAAGCTCCTCTGCAAGGTCAACTTGGGGGAATTCCTATCCCGTTTAATGATTTTCCTTACGATGGAGGTCATATCTCTCCGTCGTCCCCTTCGCTTGGTGGTCTGCATCAGTAGTCAGCCGGGCAGCCTGCACACACTAGTTCATTTGGAGCCGGGAGTCAAGGAACACCTGCGCACACTATGCTGGTAGGTTCATCACCATTTGTTTGGAATGAGATGTTTGGTAACAACACTTTTGCATCCATCGCTTTCCCGTCTGGGGGAACTCCCATTTTTGGATAGTCTACTCCAGCGTAGGGTACTATTCCTGCGTCGGGGGCACATATAAGAGGACCTTGGAACTCAGGACAAGGGTCCATTCCCTCCTCTGGAATGCCGTTATGGGATAATTCTTTCCATAGTCAATGGAACCCTGGACAGACTACTATGCCTCTCCCCTTAGGGCCGGCATGGGGTAATCCTTCCCAAAGTCCTTCAAACACGATGCATGCCCAACATCCTATGTCCTTTATGGGAAATCAGCCAATGATGTCTCCATAGATGCAAAATCCTTATGCTGGTCAGGGCCATGGTTTCTACCAGAATCCTAGCCAGCAGCCAAACTTTTCCTAGCAACCTGGTGCCAGTCAAACTCCAGGACCTTTTTTCCCAGGCTATCAGCAACAACCCAAACTACCATTCCTTGTGACATTACACTTGCCAGATTTGACAAGGTTGTTAAATGATCCTATTTGTCACGATCCACATTGGCCTCCTATGCCAACGAAGTTGCCTTCGGACATTCCAAAGTTTGAGGCCAAGCCTAATGAAGTTCCAGGTGATCACGTGACTACCTTCCATCTTTGGTGTTCATCTAACTCATTGAAAGATGACTTCGTACAGTTGTGATTGTTTCAACGCACTCTTATCGGGAGTGCCGCGAAATGGTAGATCGAGCTCGATCGCTCAAGATACTCTTCTTTTGGCTAACTGGCGATGGCCTTCCTTAACCATTTCCAGTTACCTATGAGATATGACGCTGGCACAGAGCTGCTTGCCAATTTCGAACAGACAACGACGGACCATATCTCTGATCATATTCGAGAGTGGAGACGCCGGAAGAGTCTAATCAACGTACCAGTCCCACCAGCATTCCTGCTTAAGTGGTTCCTTAAGTCTTTATTCCCACAATTATCCAAAGACGTCGCGACTTCAGGATTTTTCTCCGAAGAAGATGCCATCATGAGGGCTCAACAGTTTGAGCTCATCTATTCTCAGTCTGGTTTATTATACAACATCCTGCCGGATGCACCACGATCGATACTGGATAAAACTAGACAGAGAGCTGGACCACATGCAGATGGTATTGTTGGTTCAGCACAAACCAAGCCCGCTGAGCAATTGACAAAGCAATTGCAACAATTATCTATACAACACTCAGCGGCCAGCCAGACTACTGCTTTGGCTCCTCCTCCTACCCAAACATCGGAAGTACACTCTATGCAGTCGACTAACCCAAAGGCCACCCAACAGCCTGAAGGGAAGAAAAAACAACGCAAGAAGGGTAAGGGGGATAAAAAACCTACTGATAATGCTGGCGAGGACACTACAGAAAAATGAAAGGCGAGGTATCCGTGCAACTTGTGTGCGGAAGACCACCCGACCCATCTTTTTCCTTGACTTGCAGAGGCCCATAAGTTTGTCACACAACAACAATAGGCCGTGTTGACTAATCCTTTTCAACATGGGAAAAATTTAACTCAAGCCTCTACAAGTACAGAAGGGGGCAACCAAGAAACCTGCCCTCCTCCAAACAATTCCTCATCTGCGAACATATATATGGTTAGGGGTGATGCTTTCATAATGACTAGAGCGCACGACTATAGTAAACCAAGCACCTCTGAGAAGGGTAAAGAAGATGAACTCCCATCTCTTCCTCTACAGATCGAGAAGACGGTGGGAGAAACAATGACACGCATTCCAAAGGGTGCATTTAAGAAATCTTCTCACAACCCAAACACAAGGGCCGCCCAAAAGTACTCTGTGGTGGAATATTTATCACAAACCCCTTGTGCGATGTTCGCTTTGGAGGTCCTCCAAAGCTGCCCTGCTCAGAGGAAAGCCTTGTTAACTAATTTAGGCTCTACTGAGACTTGTAACCCGGGTACCATCATGCTAGATACAACTGAATTAAAACCTCGTCTGCCTTACCACATAGCGTTTCAGATAGTAGTGGCTCATCCCACGAAATTTTTTACATGAAATATCTTCCGCACGGTGGTTGACGAGAGCGCCTCGACATGCGTTATGTCATTAGCATGTTGGAAGGCCATTGGCCAGCCCTCTTTGTCTCCTTCACCTACTCTCCTCACTGCTTTCGACGATCGTTCTTTCCGACCACATGGCATTGTTCTTTCTTTTCCTGTGCAGTTAGGAGGGAAGACCATGTGCGTCGAAGTAGAGGTAGTTGATGCCCCCCTCGACTATAATCTCTTGTTAGGACATAGTTAGACTTATGCTATACAAGCTGTGGTTGCTACAGTTTTTCGAGTCTTTTTGTTTCCGCACGAGGGTCAGATAGTGACCATCGATCAATTGTCCTTCTCTAGACCTGACCCAGCTTTGGGGGCATCCATGGTTCCCATGATTGATAATCCTCAACCCGGTGTTGTTAACGTAGGAGTTGGTTTGTGCCCATCTTTGATGGGTACCTTCGATTACCCACCTCCTCATGACGATGTCAAGTTTATATCTAATCACCACAAGGCTGAGATTTTTCAAGTTTCGTCGTTCCGCATGAATTACTTTGAGGATCCATGGATTCTTCCTTCCCCATCAGCCACGATGGATGAGACAGGGCACTCCGGCATGTCCATGCCCTTGTCGGCCGCTGAAGTAGCGTACTCTTTAGTCCAGCAAGATTCAGCTAACCCTGAACCGACTCCCGCACAAGAGTTGGATCCACTTCCAGAGCCTATTTGGGCTCAGGGTTCTCTCACTAACATCAATTCGTTAGACTTAGTCTTTCCTTCTGACGAAGCAGTAATCAAAGAAATGACTAGTCCGGAAAAACCTTGGGAAGATCTTCATCACAGATCGTATTTCCTCCCAAAGTTAAGCCGAATCAAAGCAGGAGAATTCACCATGACTATGACTGGAGATAGGTCTTGTCATACTAATCCCTTAGCTACACACAAGATCTGTGTTGAGGGTAATATGGCAACCGTTGCTGAAATGATACCTATCAATATCTCTAGAACCCCTGGCGTCATAGAGAATGTTTTTGTCAGAGCATACAACTCCCCCGAGGAGATGCCAGGCATTGACCCACAAAGTGTTGATCATGAGCTAACTTTGTTGTTTTCCAAGCTCGCTTTGAGATCCGAAAGCAACATCCGACGAGACTGCATTTATGCTTATAGATCTCGTCCGAATTAACTGAGAAAAGTAACCATTGTGGAGTCTTCTTTAAGCCCTTTTCAGACTCCTTAAAGATGAAAATATTGCCGAGTGACCTTGTTTCTTAACACTCGTTACATTGGTCTAGAAGAACGTTCCTTAATCGGGTCTTCTTTTAAGCCCTTTTCAGACCCTTTAAACATGAAAAGATTGCTGAGCGATCTTGTGGCCTTTCACGCTCGTTAAACTGAAATTTGAAGTCACGTCTGTCCGGCGGTAGTTTACCCCTTTTTCGGTCCAGACGGTCAACTGTACGAACAAAGGTATACTCTATAGAACTTCCACTCTTTAGAAGAGTACTCTCAGGTATAATTTTATCCCTTTTTCTGGCCTGAGGGACTAAACTTACGAAAAAGAAACCCCCATGGAGTCCATAGTTAAGCTCTTTTCAGACTCCCTAAAATTGAAAAGATCGCCGAGTGACCTTATTCTTTCACACTCGTTAAATTGGTCCAGAAGAATATTCCCGAAGGAGTCCATAGTTAAGTTTTTTTCAGACTCCTTAAAAGTGAAAAAATAGCCGAGTGATCTTGTCCTTTTCACACTCGTTAAAATGGTTTTGAATTGACGTCTAACCGGTGCTAGTTTATCCCTTTTTCGAACCAACTAGACTATTGTCGAAAAAGATACCCCAACGAAGTCTCCTTTTATGCTTTTTAAGACTCTCTAAATATGAAAAACCACCGATCTTACCTTCTCCGGGCTCGTTAAACTTACATCGAAGGATGTTACCATTGTGTGTTCTATCAACCGCATTTTCATACCTTATCCACCAACCTTGTGACAATTTTCTTTTGCGTCTTAACACCTTTGGCCGCCGAAGGATTTTTCCCGAGTATCATTTTACCAGAACATCAGTCTTGTCCTTGTGCTTGAGCTTGTATGTTTGCAGTACTCATTCCTCCATTGTAATGTAATATTCCTTTATTCTTTTTCAAAAATTATCAAAAAGAACAAAAAAATCAAATATACCCAAAAAAGAGGATGGGAAAAGTATTTTCTTTATTGGCCGCATAATGAGCCGCCCTTGGATAAAGCACATTTGTCCGTTTGATCATCAGATTATGGGATGTAGTACGACCTTAGGAATATTTTCTCGTTATATAGAGTTGTTTCCTCCACCGTTTGGTTACTCTTCCAAACATATGAAGAGTTTGCGTTCCCTGTTGCTTCGTAGACTTATGATTAACATATATGCTGCCTGAGTCTTATCACTTGTCGTGCTATTGTCCAAGGGAAGTTTGTCACTAAGCCTGAGTTGGCCCCTCTGCAATATGTCTCTTGTCTGCATACCCGGCCATCCTAAACGTCCAATCAAGTCCTTGTTCAAAATCACTAAAGGCTTCAGTCCGATCATCAAGATTATCAAGTCCATAACCGATGAGCCGTCGAAGACCTCTGGGTAGTGCAGTCATACACTCATATTACACTCCTACCCGAGTTTTAGAATATTTTGAAGTTGTTGCTCGAGCTCTGAAGTACAACCATCAGGCCGAATCGGATTCTGGAAGATGGATACTCTATATGTATATCTTTCTGATTTCGAGATGTAGCTCCGCTGTGTATTATTCACGACTACTCTTTATAGTTATTTGACATGGATCTATAGTGTATTTGATTGGTAGCCATGGTTCTATTTTATCCCGAGTGATCCGGATTATTTTCAGCATGAAATGAGAGCGGAGATATAATAAAGAAATGCACAGAGATATTGCATATATTTAATAATATAACAGAAATGTATCAGAGATGAAACCATAAACACAGATATACAGTAATACATGATTTCTATTAATCAAAGAAATTTACAGAGACTGTAAAAATACAGAGTGAAAGACTCGCTAGAATGGTGGCAGCTTATCTCTGAGAAGAGATGTGACGGCTACTCGAATTCGCAAGAAGATGGTTACAATGAGGCTCTAAAGGCCCTTTTACAATAAACAGGAATGCCAAAATTCCTAGACATACAAAAACCTAACCCTAGGAGATGAAGTGCCAAAATTCATGTGGGCCCCGTTTGGGTAAGTTGGTGCATCAACTTCCCGGGGTCGTAACTTTTGCATACGATCTCCGTTTTAGGCGTGTGATAGCTCGTTGGAAAGGTATCGTCAAGAATATTTATTTTGGGGGATCAATCATGCCTTTGGATATCATTGAGAACCTTTATCTCAAAAAACCTTCATTTAGGCCCTCAAAATGGCCCCGGAAGTTAAAACCGGCTAAAAATAGTAAATTGCCAAAATTGCCAGAAAGCCATTTTGAGCCATTTGGAAAAGGTGGGTGGCCACCGATATCCACCTAGATCAATCCTACCTTCTTAGGAAGCAATGGTATCCATTGCATTGAGTTCCCGGGGGAGAGGGAAAAGTGATTGCTGAATCTGAATCTTGGTGATATGCTTGCCTTACTGGAGATGTGGCGTTGCTTAGCTTGTTGAAGGCTATCACGAACCTTTGGCTGGAAGGTTTGGACCTTTTTAACCAGTTTGGCTATTTTAGATGACTGTGTGTACAAGGAATCTTCGTTCTTTGTTGCAACCTTGTCGACCTACTTCTGTTGGATAGAAGGTGCTTGGGCCGAAGCTGTGGTGGCTGCAATATCCTTCTATTCACCCTTTGAACAGATTGTGGAGAAGATAAATTTTGTAGTATGAGATACTACCTTACGACACTGTTTAGGTGGGGAAGTAGTTGGAAATACCTCTGGTATTTTGTAGAGATGACCCCCCAGAGTAATAATGACACTATGGGGTCGAGACTCATAGATAGCATGGCATTTCCACATATATGGCTGGCCCAAGAGAACATCAAAGACATCCAGTGGGGAAACATCACATAATACCTCATCCTTGAAGGGTTGGATGCCGTATGGAAATCGACATTGCTGGCTGGCACGAATATCTCGTCCTTGGCGAAGCCACCCAATGCTGTATGGTTGCGGGTGTGGTGTTGTCGACAATCGCAACTGTTTGATGACCTTTGCTGAGATGAGGTTCTTCTGGCTTCCACTATCAACAATAAAATACAGTGGGGTCCCCTTCACCCACATCTATGAATGAAAAAGGCGCTCCCCCTTTTCTGGATCTATTGGTTCTTCTGGTTGAATTCCTGCGGTCGCGACCATAGCAGTGGGGTCTGCGTCGATGATCTGTCTTTTACTAGTATTTTCAGAATCAGATTCCAAATCAGGGTTCGACTCCTTGTCTTTGATCTCAGCCACCAAGGACTATTTTGAGCGAAATTCATTAGTGTTGTGCCAGGGACTTTTGTGGAAATCGCACCATTTTCCGGTGTCCTTCTTTGTCTTCCCGTGACCCTTCTTTTCCTGTGGCTTGGACTGATTTTCAGGAGACTGTTTGTTAGGGTTGTCTTTGTCATACTTTGGTTGTTGTGGATTTGCAGAAACAAACTCCCATTTGTTCTGGTGCTTAAATTTCTGCTCGATTTTAACAGTATACCGATAGGCAGCACCGAGTGATGAGATGTCCAGAAAATCCATTTCAGTTTGGATGTATCTGTGTAGAGCCCCACGGTATTTCAGAACCAAATGTCATTTAGAGTCTTTGATACCCAGCTTGGTGCGCAAGGTATGGAAGCTGTTGGTGAACTCCAGAACTGATTGGCCCTTCTCTTGCCGTAGTGTGGTCCATCTCATGTGCTGGTCCTCATAGTTGCCAACATGGTAGTACTGTTCCTTTACTGCATCCACAAAAAATTCCCAAGTGGGCTCGACCCCATATATTCCAGAATCCTTTGTGGAAATATTCTCCCAGTAAGTTTCCCACCAATGTTTGACATGGGGGAGAGCCTTAAGGAGTGTGAAGGTGATCTTTTCCTTGTCGGAAAAATTATGAACAGAGAAATAACCTTCTAGCAGATTTAACCATTTATCTAGGGCATCTGCATCTATTTGACCTTCAAATACGGGAATATCAAAATTAACCTGTACCTTGAAAGGCGAGGTGCCTCCAAAGTGGCCGCTTGATGAAGATGCACCTGATGCTATCGGCAGGAATTGAAGGATGTGGGCAAAATTCTCCATCATTTCGTCCCTCTGTCGCGTGAGAGCTTGCTCAAGCAACAGATTGATAAGATCGTCTGCTCCGTCGTTTTTATTTTCTTCCGATATTGAGGGTTTCTTGGGTGTGTGAGAGCGATTGTATTCAAGAGAGACAATATTGAGACCCAAATTTATATACTCGGACCTCGTCGGGGACATGCACTGAAAAAATGATCAAGAGCAGCCTGCTCTGATACCACTGATCCGGATTATTTTCGGCAGGAAATGAGAGCGGAGATATAATAAAGAAATGCACAAAGATATTGCAGATATTTAATAATATAATAGAAATGTATCATAGATGCAACCATAAACACAGATATATAGTAATACACGATTTCTATTAATCAAAGAAATGTACAGATACTGTAAAAATACAGAGTGAAAGACTCGCTAGAATGGTGGCAGCTTATCTCTAAGAAGAGATGTGACGGCTACTCGCATTCGCAAGAAGATGGTTACAATGAGGCTTTGAAGGCCCTTTTACAATAAACAGGAATGCCAAAATTTCTAGACATCCAAAAACCTAATCCTAGGAGATGAAGCACCAAAAGTCATGTGGGCCCCGTTTGGGTAAGTTGGTGCATCAACTTCCCGGGGTCGTAACTTTTGCATACGATCTTCGTTTTAGGCGTGTGATAGCTCGTTGGAAAAGTATCATCGAGGAGATTCATTTTGGGGGCTCAATCATGCCTTCGGATATCATTGAGAACCTCTATCTCAAAAAACCTTCATTTAGGCCCTCAAAATGGCCTCGAAAGTTAAAACCTGCTAAAAATAGTAAATTGCCAAAATTGCCAGAAAACCATTTTGAGCCATTTGGAAAAGGTGGGTGGCCATCGATATCCACCTGGATCATTTGTAGACTTATGATTAACATATATGCTTCCCGAGTCTTATCACTTGTCGTGCTATTGTCCAAGGGAATTTTTTCACTAAGCCTGAGTCGGCCCCTCTGCAATATGTCTCTTGTCCGCATACCCGACCATCCTGAACGTCCAATCAAGTCCTTGTTTGAAATCACTGAAGCCTTTAGTCCGATCATCAAGATTATCAAGTCCATAAACGATGAGCCGTCGAAGACCTCTGGGTAGTGCAGTCGTACACTCATATTACACTCCTAACTGAGTTTTAGAAGATTTTGAAGTTGTTGCTCGAGCTCTGAAGTACAACCATCAGGCCGAATCAGCTTCTGGAAGATGGATACTCTATATGTATATCTTTCTGATTTTGAGATGTATCTCCATTGTGTATTATTCACTACTACTCTTTATAGTTATTTGACATGGATCTACAATGTATTTGATTGGTAGCCATGGTTCTATTTTATCCCGAGCATGGGTATGCCCGCCTCGGTGAGACATTTGTTATTTTGCAGACGACACCTCTTGGTTCCTGATCCTTGGGCTCACTCATTCAGCACATCAGTAAATATTGATAAAAGATTGGTAATTTATTTCGACCATCAGATGCTCTTCTGACCTCACAAATTAGGGGGCATCTGTTATAACCCTAAATTGCACCACACATGCTTACCTGGCATCAGGCCAACTCGTATCCCTTCTTTGCCAAAAACTACTGAAAAAATCTTCTAAAAACTCCATTTTTAAAAGTACACGCTAGCTGGCCCACTACAGCCCGCGTGTATCTAAAATTCCATGCTAGCAGGCCCACTACAACCCGCGTGTACCTTCAGAATCACAAAAAAAAGGAAAGTTTTCGATGGGACAAAAATCTATGGGTTAGTTAATTGAAACTCCCGTCCATGCATGGGCGAGAGTTCGTCCAAAACCCTAGCTCCTTCTAGCCTATAAAAGAAGGGGTAGGGGTACCATTTGGAGGAGGAAAATTATGGAGAAGAAACTCTGCCCATTTGCCGAATCCATTGTCCCAACCCTTTAGCCTTTCCTCAAGCCAAAGGAGAATTAATGCAAAGCAGTTGGAGGACAGAAGAGGAGGAGCTCAGGATCAGGATCAAGGAGCGATGGCCGGTCTCGACTTTGA
>ML804628.1:63615-79919 GCA_009831015.1 Picea engelmannii | reverse complement strand
AGGCTTATGATTTGGTTAAAGCCCTCAAATATTTTAGAGTATACATTCTACATTCCAATATTATTTCCTATGTTCCATCGGCCTCTATGAAAGAAATACTTATCCAACCTGACATAGATGGGAATATGAGAAAATGGATTGCCAAAAGTATGGAATTTGACCTTGAAATGAATCTCACTAAGTTGGTGAAAGGAAAAGGTTTATCTAGGTTGATGGTTGAATCAAACTGCAAAGCACTGGGGGTTAATTTCATGAACCTAAGTTCAGAAAATCAACAAGCCTATTTTGCTAACAAAATCTCTCATATAAACCCCAACTTGGAAGAATGCACTTGGTATAAATACATCATTTATTTTATGCAAAAGTTGCAACCTCTTGATGGTTTGGAGAAGAACAAGGTAAGAGATTTGAAGCTGAAGGCAATAAGATATTGTCTCATATTGTATTGGAAAGATCCTATAGGGTTATTTTAAGATGTTTGTATCCACAGGAGGCCCAAAAATCCATGACTGATTTTCATGACAGCTTGTGCGGGGGTCATCACTTTTGGAGAACCACAACTTATAAGATCCTAAGAGCTGGGTATTTTTTGCCTAACCTTTTTACTGATGTTTGTGCAAAGATTAGATCTTGTGACAAATGTCAAAATTTTTCTAGTAAGCAGTAGCTCAAATATTTGCATTTGAAGCCTGTGGTGGTTTATGGCCCTTTTAAGCAGTGGGGACTTGAATTTATTGGGGAAATTCATCCAGCTTCAAGTGGTCAAAACAGGTGGATTTTGAATGAAACTGACTATTTCACAAAGTGGATAGAATCCAATCCTACAAGGAGTGCCTCCCACAAGGTAATCATTAGTTTTCTTGAGGATATCATGTCAATATTTGGTTGTCCAAACAATATTGTTACTGACAATGTTGCCTCTTTCAAAGATGAAGCATTGATCAAGTTTCGTGAGAAGTATGGAATTTCATTAGTCCATTCTATTCCTTATTACCCCCAAGGAAATGGTTTGGCAAAGTCTTCTAACAAGAGCCTTGTAAATATCATCAATAAGTTGTTGGAAGACAATAAGAAAGCATGAGACTCAAAGCTAGAATTTTCCTTATGGGCTCATAGAGTTACAACAAAGAGGTCACTTGGTATTTCCCCTTTTTAGCTTGTATATGGGATTGAAGCTGTCTTTCCTACTCAAATTTCCTTTCCTGTACAAAAGTTCCTTCAGGATCACCAAGGAGAACTTGATGATATGGTCAGGAGAATATGACAACTGGTAGAAGTGCAGTAGGCTAGGGATCATCTCCTTGACAAAGCATAAGACCATCAACATAAGATCAAGCAAGCCTTTGACAAGAAGGTAAGCAAAGAAGTTTTCCAGCTGAGATATCTAGTGCTCAAGTGAGATGCACCCAAGAAAGATAAAGGTAAACATGGTAAATTCGAAGCCTTGTGTATTGTTCCTTTCAAGATTTCTGAGGTGTTTCAAAATAATACTTATAAATTGCAGAACTTGGAGGATTTTGAAGTTTTTGGTAGTCCTGTTAATGGGCACTTTCTGAAAAAATATTTTGCTTGAGCCATGAGTGGCAGTCCCATCGATTGTAAATATCACCTTTGGTTTTTCTTTTTGTTTGAATAAATGATCCCATAGCCATAGTATAAGATACTGAAGCTGCTTGTTCTTGGAAGCTCATAGGGAGCATGCCATCCCATGTGGAGCCAATGTTATCACATTAAGTTGTCTTGGGTCAATTTTTCATCCTTAGGTTTTTAATTTTTATCCATTAGTATTTTTGAGTGTGCTTTTGATTTTATCCTTATGGTTTTCTTAAGTTAGCTCAAAATAAATGAAAGATTGGAGTTTGGCCCATACATTTGACCCACACCTATGGTTTATACCCTTGGTTCATTTCCTATGGTTTATACCCTTGGTTCATCACATGATTAGACAACCATCATTATCATCCCCATGCCACCACTAGTCTGACATGTCACTACCTCCATTATGCACTTGAAACCCTCCACTCTATCCCTTTACTTGTTAGGGAGTCAAATAAAATTCCTTCTAGTATGCTGCCAACTCATCAAGATTTTTCGTAGCACATCTTGAGTACACCCTTCCTCTTTATCATTATTGAATTTATGAAGCTGGTGTCATGTCAATCTCATTGTTTCAACATCCATGTTTTAAAAGGGAATAATTAAGATTTGGTCATTAAAATATTTCTAATTGTTTTATCAAAGTTTGAATTCTACTCCTACCTCGACGTTGCAGAAAATCCTAGTCCAGACAACATTGCGGATTATGCTACAGACTGGCTGATAGAAGTGAATTGAAGGTTGGGATGGTTTCAGGTGGCTTTATGTTTTTTGAAGCTCATCTACAATCAAGCCACGGTGTCCAGGTACTCCTTGAGTCATCTAAGCTCTATTGAAGATCATCTAAGGATCTGCTAAATTTTTGTATCACCTGGCACTGCGAATTGTGGTCCCCTTTACCTACCAGCCCCTTTACCTCTACTATCACTGAATTATTATCTATTTGCAGTATTTTCAGCCTCTTCCACTGAAATTGAAAAAACCTTGCTATCAGAGATGTCATGCCTATCTATTGCTTGTTCCTTGCTATCTACACTACAAAAACTGCTACAAATTGCGCTACAGATCCCCAGTTCCAGCGCTGCGAACTCTGCATTAACTCAATATCATCATCCTTTTCTCACATATCCTGCATCAACTCTTTTCCTTTATAATGTCATTTTATATTTCCCATTCAAAGTCTATTTACATTGAAACGTTTAGGAGCCTTGCTATTAAAATGATGATGACTCTGCATGGTGGTTTAATGTTAGCTTAAAAACCTTAACAATGCTACCTCCTTGCATATATTTTCTCTGAAGGGTTTTTATTCCTCTTATTAGGCCATCATATTGCTCTTTCATTCACTTAGAAGTCAAATTGAAGGAAAACCCTGAAGCCTTAAAGAACCCAGTTTTAAAAAGACCATCATTCAAAACCTAAAGACCTCTATCCTTGTTTGGCCTCCCATACCTCTCAGATCACTGTGGTGTTTTCTATTCTGTTAATAGAAAATGGATACACCTCAACAAAAGAAGTCTCACAAGGGTGGGAGTGTAGTCAGGATTGAGCCTTCTGATATGCACTTGTTTGATGCTGAACCTATGATCAGAGAGGTCTTCCAGAGGGATGGCTGCGTAGATTTCTATCAAAATATGCAGAGGGGACACCCTGAGGTAGCCAGGGATTTTTCCTTAAAATTTGATGGAACTAAAACCAAGGTGGGAACCCTTGAACTTGAGTTATCCGAGGCCACCATTGTAGTAGCCACTGAGATACCCAACACTGGTGAAAGGTGGTTCAAATCTATGACTCTTAATGCAACCTTTTCTAAAGAGTTCCTCAAACCAGAACATCAGGGGGATAACCTATCTAAGGGAATGCCTAGGAACCACTTAGTTGAAGCATTTGACAATATTTTTAAATTCATCCAGAGATATTTTACCTATGAGGGAAGATTCAATATGATCTACCAGTATCACATTAATCTTTTTCTACACTTCACAGATAAGGAATTAATGAACATCTCTTTCTATCTATTTAGGAGTATGGGAAAAATGGATGATAGGGTCCAAGCCAAGTCCAAGGATGTGGACACCAATTATTTCCACTCAAGGCTGATTAGGATGCTTATTATGGAGGAATTGAAGAAAATAAAAATAGTTTGGGAGAAATTCTTTGCTTCTGCAAATATACTACTAAATGTATCCCCTACTCCTCAATCCAAGATACAAATCCCTTTGCCAACTGATAGTGCTTCCCACAGAGAAACCAGAAAAAAGATAAAGGGAGAACATATTTCCAAATATTAAGAGGTTCCTAAAGAAGTTGAATAAGAAGAAGGGGGATCCCATCACTCTCCACAAAGGGAACTTTCACCTCAACCTGCACCTGAACTAGAAGAAGTTCTCTCAACTAAAACCAGAATGAAAAAGGGGAGAAAGTTACACTTTCCCTCACCTACTACAATAGTTGAGACTAGAGCTAGTAGGCCCTTCACCAAATCATCATCCCATAAGGAAGCTTCTGAACAAGAAATCATAACCAAAGCTCCCGTCAAGAAGAAATATAAGGTGAAAGGTGAAAATGTTGAGAAGCTTGTTGAAATCATAGACATCACCACTCCCCTTGATAACCCCACCTTCAAGAGGCGAATCAAAAAACTTAGAGATGCAATAAATTAAATTGTCCACTTGAAGGAAGAAGGATTGGCTGAGAGGAGAAAGATGAAGGAGGTCATGGATATGTATAAGGAAACTCTTGAGCTAGCTAAGTTCACTGCAAGGAGATTTCTGCACTTTCATAAACAACTTAGAAACTTGTACATGCATAACAAAGACTTACAATATCACAACATAAATCTTAAAGAGGAGTTGCAACCCTTCAAGGATGATTTATCCCAGATAAATATTAATGTGCTAGCTCAAGTTGCAACAAGGAGAAGTGCCAGATTAAGGAGATGAAGTGGAAAGGCTAGAAGACCCCATTTTTGATAAGGATCATTTTTGCATCTTGAATTTTTGTGGGAAGTGTCATAATTATACCTACTAGAGGAATTTAGAGGATTATACACCTTCTACTAATATTTTTTGTTTTTTTGGGACAAAATTTCATTACACAAAAATCTACAAAATATTTCATAGCGTTTGGCACTACAAAATCATCCACACAGATAGAGCTGTAGGTTATCTACGGAAAGCGCTGCGAAATCATTTTCACATACAGAGCTGCACAATCACTGTGAAATCTTCTGTGAAATCACCTAGTAAGAAAAAAAATTGTAGTTCACTATGGAATCCACTGCAGAATAGTTTACATAGGCGAGCACTACAAAATCTGCTATGAACTGGCTGATACAATCATCATTTCTGAATTTACTGCCCTTTCTAGTTTTGATGGATTTTGAGGGAATCAACGGTCACTAGGTGGTATATGGAGCTTAGCATAAAGGTTTGGAGGACAATTGAAGCTGGTGGACACATGGAACTGATGGATATGTGTCCAAGGAACAACTAATTATGCCGAGATTATAGTGTTAGAGTTGTTGCCATCATTTTCCATGTTTCTAGCAATCTGTTGTTTCCACTTGTACAAATGTTAGATTTTCAGTTTTTAGTGGGAGAATCCTAGGTTAGAGGATCCAACTCTCACTTCCTACTGTTACTTATTGTTTAGACTATATATACATCATGAGAATGATATTTTTAGGTTCAAATGTTTGAGCATAGACTCCATGTTGTAATGTTTTGATAAGACTGAGACATACTCTAGTTTTATGTATGAGATCTAAGATATTATGGTTAATAGAAGTCAACTTCCTTTCATTATCCTGCTTCTTTCTTACTCTATTTTCTCATTATTGAATGATTCAAATGAGATATTATAGTTGTGTTTTAATGTATGTTTGATTATGATGCTGCTGTAAATGTTATCAATTCTTAAGGTTTTAGATCAAGAAGTTCTTGTGTCTGAGCTTTTTCTTCACCTATCTGCTAGAAGGTATGATTCTTATAAAAAACTTATTTATCCTTCTCACTAAGTCTTCCATCTACTCACACTTATATTTAAACCATTGACTGAAGTTATCCAAAACCTCATTTTCTTATGCATTTTGGCCTAGAATTTCTGTGTTGGAACATTGCTATACTTAGTTTTGTCCATTTGACATTCTATCATAATTCTACTTTTACAAACCTATTTGATGGGTACTGGGATTATCCTCTAGAAATATGAGGTTGACTCTCAATGCTAACACCTTCAATATCTTCTCCTTGTACATTGTGATTCTTGCCAAATTGGTGCACTAAAATTTTTAATTTTGCTAAAAAGTCAACTCTTTTAGCCTCTCTATTGTGTTCAGGGTTCCAATATTGAGGGTGTTAGCACTCTGTAAATTTTGTCCGGATGATAGAAAAATGAGAGAGGTAACTGTTTCAACCAGCTTTAGAGCTAAGGCACTAGCCTGATCAACTCAGAGAGGGCTCTCTCATGTCACTTGATATCTCTTTGAAAATCATTGGCTAGATTTGGTTTGTTTTTGGGGGTGTTATGAAATTGATGAAGAAGTGGGGGTGACATTTGGGCCATGGAGTCAAAAATGAATAATGTAGTGGCAGGTCATTAGAACTATCTAGAGGAGAAAGGCTAAGTGAGATAATGAGTCTGAGTTTTCAAATTGAAATTTGCATGGCAAAAGAAGAAAAAGGAAAACACATAACTGCTTCAGAGCATATTAAAATGAATTCTAAAATAGTTGAGACGAGAATCACATGAATTTAAATTGCTAATTCTAGAGCATCATTAGATGAATTCCAGACTTTTAATTCTCCAATTTAAAAGAGGAAATTGCAAATGGAATTTTAAAGACACATGAAACCCACACTATGAAAGAAGACAAAACTCATATCACAGCCGATTAGAATCTTTTGATAAACGGTTCAAAAATTGCTTCTGCATCATATATTCAGTTTAGCTCCATGATTTTACAAATTCTACCTACAATGAGGGTAGGCCCCCTCTCCTTTTCCTCTCTATTTATTTATCCTTGGAATGATATATATATATATAGAAAATTTACATGCGGGATTCAAAACAACTCAACTTCCCCACAGTCTAACAATAGAGATCAATTACAAAAAAGGAGTAACGCATAAAAACTATTCTCCTACTTTACATGGAGATTTATAAATGGGTCTGACATATCTTAGGCTTTTTCATCGCATGCCATATGTCCAAAATTTTCTGAAACGTACTCATTTCAACTTGAGAACTTATTCCAACTTGGCGATTTTTTCTTTCAGAGTGTTCAACCAGACTAGTTGATTTTCCCCAATGCTTTCAACCACCTCATATTTGACTCCTATGTTCTGCCACTTGCTCCACTTCCTATTTACTGCTCATTTGTAGCACCTGTCCACGTGTCCATTGATGATCAAATCCCTCACGATAGGATTTATTCTGACCTCTGATTCTGGCTCTGTTGTAGGATCAGTATGGAACTTTGTTGCTAATATTCGTGCAATCAAACTCTCTTTCTTACTCATTGATGAATTCACCATGCTAGTTGAAAATATCATTTCACTGGATGCTGTTTGATTGGCATGGTCCATGTCTCCCAATTTTGCAGAAAACACGATTTTTGTCTTCCTGGTCTTATTAATTACTTCGTTCCGAATGAAATGTCGATTGCTCAAACAAGATAAATTTATCTATATTTTTGAGTACATTTTTCATTGAGTGTTTAATCATAGAATGTGATGACAATTACTGTCCAAATTACAGCCTATCACACTCGGTTGTCAACTTCAAAATGATTAGCCTCCAGATCGTCCTTCTGGAGGTGCTTACCCGATGCTGCACAACATAAAGTACTTCAGAAACGGTATTGATGTGACTGAATAAGTCATTAACTCTCCCCTTTTAGTACACAATTTGTGGGAATGACACATATCGAATGATTTTTTGACACGTGACATTGGGGGTTAGATAAAGTGGTTTTAGGTAGACCACTTTTCACCCCGATGTGATTCTGAGGGTGCCACACATCCACGAATGAAACCACAGTAGTTTTCCCTGGCCTGCCTTCACATAATTAAACTTCATGATATTTCACCGCCCGATATGGGTCTCGACCATTGATTTGGGCCACTTCGAAATCTATAATCTACTGGGTCCTTCCTTTTGCACCTCCGCTATATTTTTCCACATGCCACCATATGTGACCTGGTCCTCCAAATCGCGCCATGTATCTACACTTCTTTAGTCCCCCGCTAAATATGAAACTCGTATTTCATGTATAATTGTTATGCTGATAACATAGGGTATACCACATACATGGCCTCCAATAATTCATCTTGAGGAAATCATTCCCTTATCTCTGATGCTAGTGATTTTGCAATTTGTATCAAGTTGCGCTTCACTGAAATCACAACATTGTTGAATTGGTCTCTTGACACATGGCACTCTTCAGTGTTTCGTCCCATATTTCTAACATAATGAAATGGAACCATATACCCGCACACTACCATACATAATATTCCTTTTCCATCAAAATTCAAATAATTTTCAATGTTTTCTATATCGATGATAGTAGTCCAACCTTTAAATGCTGGACCCGTGAAAGACTCTGGCATCGTATACAAATTATCCAATTGAAGACATGCTAATTTTCTTGTATGTATGTATTCTGCAATATACATTGTGCAACTCTGAGATATTTTCACAAGGACATTCATTTCATAAAGCATAGGAAGAATTCCATCCAATGTTAACAATGTCTCTATATCAGTTAATCGAAAGAGAATATCTTGAGATTTGTCTACACTGAAGCGATGTTCATACATCACCCCTATTAAGGATTGGTACTCACTAAATAGTCTTTGAGCTGGTCCATTCAATGAGATCCATCTTGTATCAACATATTTTAGTAGTTTTTTTCCATCTGTAACACCCTAAACAAATTGTTTAAACTCTTTAAATTGCTTGGGACTACAACAAAAGTATGCATGAGTTTCATGTACAAGATCTTCAACTTTTGAAACTAGTGGAAACTTGCTTACTATTTTAAAACCAATATTTATTCTATGAGCCATACAATGAATACTAATCATAAATGGTGAAGATGATAGTTGTAGTTTGACACAAAGCCCATTCCTTTTCCCTTGCATGGATGCTTCTCCATCTTCTCTGACACATACCAACTTCTTCGCAATCACTAAATGATCCATACCATCAATTTCCTTCAAAGTCTTGATGAAAGTTCATAAATATTTTGAGCTGTAGAATTCTCCCTCATTTTATGAATCCCAAGTAAATATGAATGCCTAACATGATCATTAACCATATAAATTCTCATGCAGATCCATGAAATATTATCAATAGCTGTAACTTCATCGAAAGACAATGAAAAAAACATAACATTTGCAATATTATATTTCAAATCATTCTTTTCTACTTGACCTAGATATTTTTCCCATTCCCAACCACTCCTTATTGACCAATAAGAATATGGAAAACTTGACACTTCAATAAAATATATAAAGTTCTTGTAATCTGGAAAATTTTTCATAGGACGACCTCTAGATAATATGTGAAATACAATGCTTAATTGCATCGTCTTGGATAACAAATTTCTTTCCATCGTCTTTCCAATTAGAGATGTGATGGTTCCTCCACTTGCCTTGAGTTTTCTCTTACTGATTAAGTAGTTATTATATTCATCTTCATATTTGACATGTTGACATTCCTCAGAATATTTCCATTTGATAATAGATTTCTCCTCACCATTTACTATTTTATTGTCATACAACTTTCCTGCATGCTTCTCTATTGTATCTAACTTCATCTGCAATTTCACTATATTTCCAAGTTTCCAACTACATATAATGCACCTAACCTCTCGTGAATCCCCTTTCTCATTTGTTGGAAGTATTGCTTCAATAAATGGAAATTCTGAGACCCAATCCAATTGAAATTGTCTCCCTATGTCCCATTGGACTTTTTTCCTTTTCTGTGATTGTGAATGGTTTGTGTTGCCTTCCAAGGAAAAACCTTCAACATTGTTATTGTCAATTTCTGGTGAAAGCATCTCAATTTGATCACTAGAGGAACTTATTTCATCATCTATTATATGGATATTAGATGCATTCTCAGAAGAGTTGACATCTCTTTGACTTTCATTGATGGGTTTCTCAAAATAGATTGAATCATGAAGATAATATGGGTTCTTGGATTGAGGCTTTTGAAAGTAAGAAAATACATCCCTTTGTTTTTATGTTTTCTTTCCACGATTGTCGTTTGACATCTCACTGAAATTTTCACAATTAGAATTTCAAATCGATCTAGAAACCAAAAGTGAAACCTGCATGAGAAAAATAATATAAAATTAGTCATCCAATTGGAAATTCAACACAAATGCAAGAGATATATCAATTTTAAGAACTCAATTCTTCTCAACAAGTTACAAAACCAACAAAACTTATCTAAAAATAAATCACTTCAACATACAAAATATACATAACTACTGATCTACTCTAATCACTAATTCACTAACCCAAACAATTACTTGTCATGACCTGAAGCCTATGCTATCCTAGAGGGTCGAGGCTAGGTGGGCTCTATCACTGATCATAATGACACTTGTGTGTAGAAACTCACAAGAAACGAGAATTGGGAAACAGGATGCTGAAACACCGTGTTTCAACAACACCTTGTGAGAATGATTTAAAAACGCCATTAGCTCAAAAATTTAGACATAGAACTACTAATCTACTCTAATCACTAACCCAAACAATCACTCGTCATGACTTGAATCCTTTGCTATCCTGGAGGCTGGGTGGGCTCTATCATTGACCAGGATGACACTTGTGAGTGGAAACACACAAGCAATGAGAATTGGGAAAACGGTGCTGAAACACCATGTTTCAACACCATCTTGTGAGAATGATTTAAAAGTGACTAGGTAATTTATCCAAACTGTGGGTAAGATAAAAAAATGTAAACACAGAACCACTGATCTACTCCAATCACTAACCTAAGAAATCACTCGTCATGACATGAATCCTCTGCTATCTTGGAGGCTAGGTGGGCTCTATCACTGATCACGATGAAACTTGTGTGACGTGCGTGGAAAAACACAAGAAATAAGCATTGGGAAAACGGTGCTAAAACACCGTGTTCCAACACCAGCTTGTGAGAATGATTAAAAAATGCCCAGGTAATTTAATAATTTATCCTAAATGTATAGTGTAGTCTATGAGTAAGCTCAAAAACTGAAACACAGAACTACTGATCTACTTCAATTGGAAATCACTTACCCAAACAATCACTCATAATGACCTGAATCCTATGCTATCCTATAGGCTGGGTGGGGATATGGGCTCTATCACTAATCATGATGACACTTGTGTGACATGCATGGAAACACACAAGCAATGAGCATTGGGAAAACGATGATGAAACGAGCCTTTGAGAGATATATATTGTCTTGCAATCAAAACCCCCGAATGCTGAACTGTTGAAGTACTACTACTCACTGAAAATTGACTGATGAGTCATAGGCCACCTATCAAAAAATTCATTTTGGCTGACACATGGCACTCTTTTTGGGCATTTTTGTCAGATCATTCACACTTTTTAGCTGACACGTGTCACTCACCTTTTTGCATGACACGTCATTGAAAGTGATGTCATCACTGCCACATCACTACGTGAGATTATTCTTCTTGAGATTCAGATAAATCAAAGAACAGGTTCAAAAATGTCAGAGCACCGAAATACCGAAGCACTTGTGATCATGATAAATAAGACACTTAGCAAATTTAATTAATTAAAATAGGTTTAACTAGTCATGATTAATGATAAGTAATCACTCTATAGATTCGACCTTCGGGAGATATCTATTGTCTTGTAATAAAAACCCCCGAATCCCGAACTGCCAAAGTTATACTACTCACTGAAAATCGGTTAATGAGTCACAGGCCACCTATCAAAAACTTCATTTTGGCTGACACGTGGCATTCTTTTTGGGAATTTTTGTTAGATCATTCACACTTTTTTAGGTGACGCATGTCACTCACCTTTTTTCATGACACATCATCAAAAGTGACATCATCACTGCCTCATCACTCCGGGAAATTGTTCTTTGGGAGATTCAGATAAATCAAAGAACAGGTTAAAAAAGAACGGAGCACCGAAATAGCGAAGCACTTGTGATCATGATAAATAAGACACTTAGAAAACTCAATTAATTAAAAAAGGTGTAACTAGTCGTGATTAACAATAAGTTATTAAGTTATCACTCCGAAGATTCAGCCTTTTGGGAGATATCTATTGTCTTGCAATCAAAACCCCCGAATTACAAACTGCTAAATTACTACTACTCACTGAAAATCGGCTGATGAGTCACATGCCACCTGTCAAAAAATTCATTTTGGATGACATGTGGCACTCTTTTTGGGCATTTTTGTCAGATCATTCACACTTTTTTAGGTGACACGTGTCACTCACATTTTTTCATGACACGCCATTGAAAATAAAATCATCACTTCCACATCACTTCGAGATATTGTTCTTCGAGAGATTTAGATAAATCAAAAAACAAGTTAAAAAGCGTCAGAGCACCGAAATACCAAAGCACTTGTGATCATGATAAATAAGACACTTAGAAAACTAAATTTATTAAAACATGTTTAACCAGTTGTGATTAACGATAAGTAATCACTCTGTAGATTCGACCTTCAGGAGATATCTATAATTTGATTGTCTTGCAATCAAAACCCATGAATGTCGAAATGCTGAAGTACTCAGTGCTCACCGCACATACATGCTCACAAACTCTCAGAGATCCAAAGTTCTGAAGTCTTAAAGTACTTAAAAAAAAAGGTTTGATTATTTGCTCTGTGAATTTGGCCTTCAGGAGATATACACTGTATAGTGTACACCATGTTTCATTCAAAACTCCCAAATGCTGAAGTTCCAAATTTTCAAGTAATTAAAAATAAAAACGACTTTAAAACCTGATTCAATGATTAATTAAAACAAAAAATATTTAATAATTGATTAACTACTCCGTGAATTTGGCATTTGGAAGATATCCATTGTTTTTCTTTCATAACCCCCGAATGCCGAACTGCCGAAGCATATTGTACACTATACAATGTAGGTTATCTTAATTACATCCATTAATAATACACCTAACTAACTAGGATTAAAGATTGGGATAAGTTTTGCGACCGCCAGGTAATAAATTTGACAGATTTTGAAATGATTACTCTGTCAGTAGATTAATACAAAAATAGCTAGACATCAAATTTTGTTGTAAATAAAGGCACTTCAATTTTCAAGTTTCAAATTATTTCTCCATTAGCATATGAAATTTTCATATTCAGCATTGTGATCTCATAGGTTTTGCTTCTTGCAGGAAGGTTAACTTCATCTTTTGAAAATCACGGCGTTGTGCAAAACATGAAAGAAGCAAGATTTATCGACTGGCGAATCAAAACCAAATGCAAATACACTCTCATATACTAATGCTCGATTGACAAACAACACCAAATCTTGGAAACAAGTTTATGACATTTTGGAGCACCAACTTTCTAATTCTCTTTGTCCAGATTATTCAGTGGAAGAAGACGATGATACATTTTCAGCTAAGCTTAGACATGTGGCGAATTCTGAATTACATAAAGTTGCTGCTCGGCCTAAACTTATGCCTTACACTGATATGATAGGTTGGGTCCTGGAACACGTGGATATCCCAACAAGAATCATATTCATTCACTAGAATACCTTCGTCGACTCTTTTCAACCCAAGGATATTCAAGTAATATATAAATTATCTTTTAAACCCAAATATACCTACAATTCATCGTTTATATTGAAGTTTGAGGATGAGGAATCCACTAAATATGATAGAACCGTCCACGATATAGTGAAAACTTGGTGGGGTAATCTAAACACATTCAAATATGATACCCATGGTGTATATTATACAACATCCTTTGATGCTTATATCATGTATATCACCATGATGCTCTGTAGAATGTACGGTAGGAAACATCCTGCGCATTTTACTGTAGAATGGGTTCCCATAATACATGAGGTTGCTGAGGGTTACACTTTTGATTGGGGAAAAATGTTATCAGACAATTTAGCCAAGGAAATTGTGGAATACAAGATGCTAAAATCTAAAGGAGAACCTGACCCCTTTTATATGTCTGCATTCATTATGGACGCAATCTGTTTTGGGACTCCATTTCCTCTCATGAATTGGAGTTGGACTCCGACTAGCACCGAGCCCATACATTTTTATCACTCTAAATTATGGGAGGAGAATTCAAAGGACTCGTTATATGAATTTTTTCATAATGTAGTAATCCTAATTCATGAAGCTATCTAAGGACAACCTCCCCACAAAATTTCAGAACAGATCATTGGAAATTTGGGTGCTATCGTAGATTGGTATGTTGAGGAAACTTTTCTTATATCAGAGTGTTCGACTATTATTTATCTCTACATTCTCTCCCTAGATTCCTACCTGACATAATAGTTTGCAAAGAATTACCTTATCAAACAATATTAGGAGGAATAACTAAAGAATTGAAGGTGGCATGGAAGAGAGTGTGGCCAACCTTTATGATTCAGGTGGATATTGGTGGACACCCACTTGTTTCAACTGGCTCCTTTGTTGGCAAAATTTTAACAAGTAGCGTATTCTTGTCATTGATGGAAAGTACAACAGTGGAGATGGCAGGATAAGAAGGATAAAATCCCTTGGGGATTCAGACGTGAAAGCTCAGGAGGAACAACATTGAGGAAAATGCGTGCAGCAAAGCTCAAGATACAGGAGTTTGCAGAGGAGAAGGAAGACAAAGATCCAGTGACCGTTGGATCCCATTCAAATTTCTCGAAAGGCCGACAGCCGTCAGATCTGCAGAAGCTGTGAGGGAGATAAGCCATCAGGAGATCGGAGTTCTCAAGGTCATGAGAACCGGGACATTAAAAGTCTCGATATCCCGACATAATCGGAACCTTCCATTTGGAAGGACGCGTGGCAGTGATTGGGCACCACCGGGAGAAGCTCCATAGGAGGCTTCATCGGAGAATCGGGAATCGGAGTTTCATGAGTCCCGTGAACAATTACAACAGAAATCCCGAAATCGCGATGAAAGAAATCCCGATTGAACCTGAACTGTCAGATCAACATGTGATCTAGACCGTCGATCCAACTCACGACAACAGACCATGTCAGCTAGGGACACGTGGCACAACCAGGGAATGACAGGTGTCAGGCAGATTCAACACTTCAGGCACATGTAAGCCATGAATCAGAGTGACACGTGGTAGTATTTAACACGTGTCAAACCACGTGTGACGTCAGCACAGTATCGGGGATCAGGACTTTGAAATGATAAAGTCACTTGACATCAGGAATGCCGATTTCACGATATGCGATATCGCGATGTAATCTGAGCCGTCAGATTAAGGTTAAATATGAACTGTTGATTCTAGTCAATGGAGAGGCGTCGGGGATCGGGACTTTGAAATGACAAAGTCACTTGACATCAGGAATGCCGATTTTGCGATATGCGATATCGCGATGTAATTTGAGTCGTCAGATTAAGGTTAAATCTGAATCGTTGATTCCAGTCAATGGAGAGGCGTCGGGGATCGGGACTTTGAAATTACAAAGTCACTTGACATCAAGAATGCTGATTTCATGATGAGCGATTTCGTGATTTAATCATAGTCGATCAATAAAGATCGCATCTGGACCGTTGATCACAGCCCGTATCGGAGTTTCGGGGATCGCGAATTCATGAGACAAAGAACACAATGCAACGAGAATCCCAATTTCGCAAAATGTGAAATCGCGAGTGAATCTAGACCGTCAGATCCATAAATGATCAGAACCATAGATGTAACTCCATATCAGAGTTTCAGGGATCGCGAATTCAAAATGGAAAGAACTCAATACAACAAGAATTCCGATTTCGCGATGTGCGATATCGTGATCCAATTGTGGCCGTTGAAACAAGTTCATATCTGGACCGTTGGTTCAACTCAGTGTCAGAGTTTCGTGAATCGCAATATGGAGAGACATAAGGCTATGGTCATAGCCCTTGGTCATGGGAAGAGAAGGAGTCAGTCTGGATAAGCTCCACATCGGAGTTTCGGGGATCGAGATTTGTAAGTGACTAAAACTATGAACGCCAAGAGTGCCGAAATCACGATATATGAAATCTCGATTGGATCTGAACCATTGGATCAAGTATTGATCGCAGGGCTACTGTTGCATGCAACATTAAAACTACCAGAAACCACTGATGGTTTCAGCCAGAGGACTAGAAGACACTTGGGAAACCGCCAGAGAAGCTAAAGAGTTATGATGAAGATCACGCAGAGCACTCGAGAGGTGGAGAAGATTGGCGCAGTTGGAGCATGCAGAGGAATGGAGAACATTGCTTGCAAAGTTGAGGTTGTAGCCTCATTTTGAGTTGGTGCTCATATGTATGATACTGTAAAGAAGGTAACCATTACTTATCATATAAAAGAAAAAGAGGTTTTTACCCTGCATGGGTTTGCTCAGAAAATATTTGTCTCTGTGTTTCTCATATATGTGACTGATGCTGAATGTGCCTGTGTTTATTTCTCTGCATTATTGTGATCATCATTCAGTGTTTCTGCAAAGAGTTTTAAAAAGAAGCATAATTGTTTAAGCTCAATAACAA
>ML804628.1:39578-55571 GCA_009831015.1 Picea engelmannii | reverse complement strand
GGAGCAACAAAGACCATAGGAAGCGATTATAAGGTATGTAACTTGTTCTTGCCTCCTAGTACATTCAATAGTTAGAATCTAGGGAAAGAGTATTATTCTGTCTTGCTTTGTTCTAGATCCAAGTGGATCTAGGGAGATCGGTTAGTGTCTGCACCTACAGATTTATCCAATAATAGAGGCCTTCGACGACAAGTTTTTTTCTTGGTGGGCACGATATATTCTGACCATAGAGGACTACCCCTATGTCGGGATCAACTTCTCTAGAGATCCTGAGATGCAGGTACCTCCCGGAGAGGAGTGAGGAGAGATGGGTAAGTTTTTTTTTTTGTTTTCTGAAGTTATTTAATTTTTATTTTTTTCAAATATATCATTTTTTTGTATACCAGAGTATCTGACACGTATGTCTCTGTTATGTGAAGATGTGGGGCCAGTGCATCTAATAGACTTTGTGAGGAAAAGGTGGCGTCCTCGACCAGAGGCGGGACCAGCCGCAGGCAGTGGACCAGCAACAGCAGGAGGACCTCCAACCATGGAGGCTGAGAGAGTTTTGAGATAGGTAGAGCGGAACCTCACCGCACTTACTTGGATAATCCCCATGGAGGAGATCGATGATCTCCCACCGTCCATGTAGACTCACATTGTTGGGGTACCACGGACCTGGGTCCAACGTTTTCGACGTCTGGCTAATGCCGTTGTTCATTATGGCAGGGCCAACAGGCCTCGCCCTTAGCTTAGACTGGACTTCTATGTGCCGAGGGAACCTTTTGTATATTTTTGAGGGCATAATCCCCGTGAATCTTTACTGAACACATATTTTTTGAGGCGCTCACACTCGCTTATGTACTCTGACACTTTGCGATATATATATGCGTATTTACATCTTTTTTTGTTTTATGGATTACATTTATTTTCGAATGTATTTACATGTGTATGTGTGTTTTTCTTACATGTGTGCAAAATGCCAATCTAATATATGATTAGCTAGAGTATCTGTAACTTGATTTAATCTCCTAGGAACATGGATATATGTAATGTAATCAAGGATTCGTTCTAAGAGACATACCCTAAGGAACCGTCGGTGTAGAGTAGGATCATGAACGTGGTAAACTCCATTTAACTTAGACACAACCAACTGATCATCTAAATAGACCTAGAGGTGAGAGATACCAAGCGACAAAGTGTCACGAAGCAACTCAAGAACTACGATGTATTTGACGAGATTGTTTGTGGTGTTACCTAAACAGATACCTCCTGAAGATAGCAACTGGCCCCGAGGTGTGAAAATCACCCAAGCTACGGAAGGAAGCCTCCGAGTGTGCCAGCTAGTGTCGTTCATGAACCCAACAAACACCTCTGATTCACTTGACATCTGCCACAATGAAAAAGATAACATAAAAAATGACACATCCATAAAACCAAAAGACAAAACTAAAAGTAATAGTACAAAGACTATACATATGTTACAAAAATTCACCCAAGGTGACCCACCTATGAGTAATACTTCTTGAGGTAGAGCCCATTCTAGGCTCTGCCAAAACATTTCCCTCATATTCCACCAGATGATAAACGCCCTTCTGTAGTACTTCTTTTATGATGAAAGGTATGAACCACATGGGTTTGAACTTTCTTGCCCCCAGGGGGTCCTTATCTTGGTCATAGACCAGGTCAAGGTCACCTTTAGAGAAAATTTGAGGACTAACGGACCAATCATATTGGCACTTGAATTTTTGTTTGTGATCCTCGTTAGACAAGGCCACATCACGATGCTGCTCATTGAGCTGCTCAAGGTATAGTAAATGCTCTTCAAGTGGTGAAGTGTCTGGAAATAACTGTACTTCCAACTTTAGAGACGAGATCTAGAACTCTATGGGTAAGACTGCTTCCAACCCATGCATGAGTTGAAAAGGTGAGAAACCGATTGTAGTATTAACAAACGTTCGGTAAGCCCATAATACCGAGTATAACATAAAATGAAAATTTGACTTGGATGAATTGATCGTTCACTGTAGAATGGTATTAAGAGATTTATTTACAACTTCCATATGAACATTCGCTTGTGGGTAGTAGGGTGAAAAATGTTCTTTCCACAACCCAAGATTTGACATTAACTTGGTCATAATTTTGTTCTAAAACTGACTGCCATGGTCAGTGACAATCTCTCGTGGGACGCCGAACCTTGCTATTATCTGGTTGAACAAAAAGAGAGCTGATGTCTCCCCGCCATCTTTGAATGCTGGCATAGCTTCGACTGACTTGGTGAAGTAGTCTACTGCTACGATGATATAGCGGTGCCCTCTTGCTAAAGGGGGGTTGGATGTAGTGTAATCAATCCCCCATTTATCGAAGGGACCAATGGTAATAACAAGAAACATGGGAGTGGGGTGTGCCCTCATCTTCCGAGAGAAGATTTGACACGGGTGACACTTCTTGACTGATTCAACACAATATTTGATTAATGTCGGCCAGAAGTAACCGGCTCGTAGAATATTTTGGGTCGTTGCCAACCCAGAAAAATGAATGCCACATGCTCCAATGTGCTAATCATTAGGCATGATTTTTGCTTCTTCATGAGTGAGACATCGATGAAGGATGCAGTCTACACCTCGACGATACAAAGTGTCCTCGAGTATGAGATAGTTCTTGGCCTGATGGCGTATACGACGATGCTCATCAAAATAAGTAGAGGTGGGTCACTTCAAAGTTTGGAGATAGAAAAGAACATATCCATACCATGGGTTAGAAGAAGAAATAAAAAACATGTCTCCTTTGAGAGGTGACTCGTCGGGTATAACATCACCTGATTTGACCGGAAGTTCCGATATGAGTTCTGCGAAGACCAACGACTTTTTGGATTTTGCCGAAATGAAATCCAAGTCGAATTATTGGAGGATAACTATCAATCTACTGATCTTTCCACCAATGACGCATCGTGTCAACACGTATTGAAATCAATTCACAATGGCAATGACGATAGTCTTGCGAAACAAGATGTAATGACGGAACTGTTGGACAACATGAACTGCTGCCAACACAATTTTTTCAATGTGGAAATAATTGAGTTCTGGTCCAACTAGGCCTCGGCTCAGGTAATAAATCACGTATTCTAAGAGTAAATCATCCTCCTGAACCAATACCATACCGATGGTCGACTCTGTAGTGGCCATATACAATAAGAAATCTTTATTATAATTTGGTGGCTGAAGCAGAGGGGTTGATGTGAGGGCACATTTCAATGCTGTGAAAAAGCATTGAGCGACTTTGTCCCAATGGAAAGGAACGTCATTCTTCAATAAATGCATGAAACCCTTTGTGATATCAACATAGTTTGCGATGAAACGCCGTAAAAAGTTCTCTTTTCCTTGCAGACTCTGAAGCTGAGGAATGGTGAGCGAAGGGGGGGGGGGAATTGAAATATTGCCTCAACATTTAGATGATCCAATTTGATGCAGAGACTACATTTGTTTGGATTCAAGAAGATTCGGTAGTAGCGACACCGTTCAAGGATAAGTCAGAGGTGTGTAGGATGATCAACTCGCTTGCAAGATCGTGACGCTAAATCATCAAGATAAGCCTGGACTATGTGTTTTAGGTCGTGGAAAGCCAAAGACATGGCCCACAGAAACATAGCTCCAACAATTTTCAGACCAAAAGGCATCTTCCGATAAGAGAATATACCCCATGGACAAATGAAAGAATTTTTGTGTTGGTCTTTGGGCTTGATCTGTATCTGATTGTATCCCAAAAAACCATCCATGAAAGAAAAGGCCTCGCAACCTACACATTCATCGACTATATGGTCAATAAATGGCGTGGGGAAATTATCCTTTGGACAAGCCTTGTTTAGATTACAGAAGTCCGTACATACACGAATCATACCTTTTTTTTTATCGACTGGCACGAGATTTGACACCCATTGAGACAATTGGATGGGGTAGATGAAACCAACTTTAAGTAGTTTCTCTACTTCAGCCTTAATAGCTGCTGCTTTTCTAGGATTGACCAGATGAAGCTTCTGTTGGACCGGCTTAACATCAGGATAAGTCATGATTTCATGTTTGACGATTCTTGGATCTATGCTTGGCATTTCCTTGTAAGACCAGGAAAACACGTTGCAAAATTCTTTAAATAAATCCATGCAGATTTGAATCTCCTCGGGGGAGAAGTCCACTCCGACGAAGAGATTATCCATGATGCCAGGGGTTCTGGAGATGTCGATAGGTATTGTTTTAGTTATTGTTTCCATATTTCCTTCGACGTAAACTATGTGTGTTGCCAAAGGATTGATAGGACAAGCTTTATCTCCATTCGTAGTCAGAGTGAATTCACTTGCTTCAATTCGTCTTAACTCTGGGAGGAAGTAAGATCTATGATGAAGATCATCCCAGGGCCTGTCCAAACTAGTCATTGCCTCAATAATCGCCATTTTTGAGGGAAAGAATAAGTCTAAAGAATCTATATCATCAAGGGAACCTTGAACCCAAATAGGCTCGAGCATCGGATCTAGCTCTTGTGTGAGAGTCAGTTAGGGGTCGGCAGAAGCTTGTTGAATAATCGAGTATGCAACTTCTTCCGTAGACAGAGGCATGGCCATGCCATGGTGCTCTGGCCCTTCCATTGTGGCTAATCGGGAAGGAAGACTCCATGTATCATTAAAGTACATCGTGCGAAATGACGAGAGTTGAAAAATTTCGGCCCAAGGCTGGTCGGGGATAACCGACATGAAATGGACATTGCCGGTCGGAGGTGGGTAATCGAAAGTACCCATCAAAGGTGGGCACAAACCAACCCCTACATTGATGATGTCGGGATGAGGGTTATCAATCATCAGGACCATGGAGACTCCCGATGAAGGGTCAAGACGAGAGAAGGATAACTAATCAATGGTCATGATCCGACCCTCGTGTGGAAACAACAAGACCCAGAAAAATGTCGCGACCATTGCTTACATAGCATAGGTCCAACTCCTTCCTAACAAGATATTGTATTCGAGAGACACATCGACCACTTCGACTTCGACACACATTTTTCCCCCCTAACTGCACGGGGAAGGAGGGGATGATCCCATGTGGGCGAAAATAATGACTGTTGAAAGTTGTAAGAAGAGTAGGTTATGGAGACAAAACAGGTTGGTTGATGGCCTTCCAACATGAAAAAGACATCATGCATGTTGAGGTTCCCTCATCAACCATTGTGCGGAAAATGTTTCGGGTAAAATTGTTTGTGGTGTAAGCCACTACTATTTGAAAAGATACATGGTAAGGAAGACGATGTTTTAAGTCAGTCATATCAAGCATGATTGTTCCTAGATTATAGGTCTCAACAGATCCTAAGGTAGCTAACAAATCCTTTCTCTGGAAAGGGCAACTCTGGAGGACTTTCAAATAAGATATTGTACAAGGGGTTTGTGACAAATCCTCCACCACAGAGTAGTTCTGGGTGACCCTTGCATTCAGATTGTGAGAAGCTTTGTTGAACGAACATTTTGGGATGCGTGTCATTGTTTCTCCCAATGTCTTCTCAATCTGGAGGGGAAGAGATGGGTTTTTGGCTTCTTTACTCTTCTCAGAGGTGCTTGGCATTCCATAGTCACGTGTCCTAGTTTCTATGTCAATGTTACCTTTCATCATGTATACATTCGCAGATGAAGGATTACTTGAAGACAAGGGGGGGGTTCCCTGACTAGCCCCATTGATGCTTTAAGAGGCTTGGGTTAGGTTTTTTCCATGTGGAAATGGGTTTGTTAACACAACAGGTTGTTGTTGTGCCAATAAATTTTGGGCCTCCGCAAGCTGAGGGCACTGATGTGTCGGGTGGTCCTCCTTGCAAATATTACAAGGATACTTCAACTTCTTCTTTTTAGTGTCGCCCCCGCCAACATTATCAGTGGGTTTCTTATCCCCCTTACCCTTCTTTCATTGTTTCTTCTTTCCATCAGGCTACTGGGTGGCCTTTGGGTTTGTTGTTTTCACATTGTGTACATCTAAATTTTGGGTAGGGGGAACAGTCGAACCGGTGGTCTGGCTGGCCGCTGTCTATTGTATCAACAATTGTTTCAATTGATTTGATAATGGATCAGTGGGCGTCATTTGTGCTGAACTAATAATTCCATCGACATGTGGTCCAAACCTCTATCTAGTATTGTCAAGTATTGACCTCGGTGCGTCTGGCAAAATTTCGTAAAGTAAACCAGACTAAGAGTAAATCAGCTCTAGATGTTGAGATCTCATTATCATGTCTTCCTCGGAAAACACCCCGGATGTTGCGATGTCTTTAGATAATTGGGGTCCAAATACTTAAGGAACCACTCTAGCAGGAATGCTGGGGGGGGGCTGGCACTTTTATCAAACTCTTTCGGTGTCTCCATTCTCGAATGTGATCCAAGATATGGTCCGCTTTTTTCTGCTCAAAATTGGCCACCAATTCAGTTCCAACGTCATATCTCACAGGTAATTGGAAATGGTTTAAGAAATCCATTGCCAATTCACCAAAGGAAGAGTAGTGTGAGTGGTCAATCTTGATGTACCATTTCACAACACTCCCTATGAGAGTGCGTTGAAACAATCACAATTGAATGGAGTTGTCCCTCAAATATTTAGATGAGCACCATAAGTGGAAAGTAGTCACATGATTACCATGATCTTCATTAGGCTTGGCCTCTAACTTTGGAATGTCTGAAGGAAACTTGGTCAGCATAGGAGGCCAAATCGAATCGTGACAGATGGGGTCATTTAATAACCTTGTCAAGTATGGAAAGTGCAAAGTTTCCAGAAAGGGTAGTTTGGGAAACTTTGGGTTGTGGATTCTAACTAGGGAAAAATGAGCCTGGAGTTTGACTCGCACCAGGTTGCCAAGAAAAGTTAGGTTGCTGGTCAGGGATCTGGTAATAAACATGGCCGTGACCAACGTATGGATTCTGCGCTTGTTGAGACATCATCGGCTGATTCCCGAAATAGGATGTAAAGAGCTGGGCTTGGTCGCATTCCAATGATTTTGGGAAGGGTTTCCCCCTGCATATCCGATGAAAATAGGTGCTGAGCCTTGACCAGGGTTCCACTGGGTATGGAAAGGGTTTCCCCCGATCGACATCCTTGACACGGATTCCAAGGTCCTTGTGAGGAAGGAATTCCTAAGTGTGCCCCCTGTGCAGGAATAGTACCCTATACAGGATGTTGTTGTCCATAACTGGGGTTGCCCCCGGTCGAGACGATATCTAACAAGAAAGCGTTGTGACCAAATGCGCAGAACAAAGAGAATATTGTCGAACCAACTGGCATGTTATAAGAAGGGAGTGCTTGACTACCTACTCCAAACAAGTTTACGTTTGGCCTGGTGGAGTGTTGATGAACAACACCAAGTGAGGGGGATGAAGGGGGTATATGACCACCGCCATAAGGGAAAGTGATAAAGGGAGCTGAAGTGCCCCCCATAGATCCTTGTAGAGGAGCGTTGGAACTCCCTGCCCCTAGACCTAAAGTCTGTAGAGTGGAGGAGGAAAGTACAATACTCGTACCGAATCCAGGCATCCTGTATGAGAATGGAGGTCCTTTCGTACTCTAGGTAAATGGAGCAATGATCAATGCCATAGATAGAATTAGACCGCTGCTCGAGGTAGAACTAGTCGAGACCATAGTGGCCTGGATTGACGACAGTTGGTTAGGAGGTGGAACACCCCCTGTAGTGACAATCGTGGAGGGAATATGGGAATTCCTTGAAGAAGTAGCAACGATTGGTTCCATTGCTTCTTGAGACACTATGATTGGTTCCTCCAGAATCAAATGTTCTCATCTTGAAGATGGGTCAGACACAGTTTCCTATAACCCGGTTGTCTCAAAAGACCCTTGCTGGTCTAGTTTTCTCCTTAGCAGTGGCGGGGGGGTTCGAGGTCAACCGATGATAGGCCCAAAAGCCTTCATGACCAACAGAACTCCTGATCCTCCACTGTGTGAGAATATCAAAGACATGATAGGGATAACTATAATCATTTGAAAACCAACACGCACTAGAAAAAGTTTTTATGAGATAAAACAAGCAGTCACTAGCTAGTTGGAAGAACAATTACAACAACCAACACTAGAGAAACTTACCGGTGCAAGTGAAAATCAAATACAGAAGCACCCTATGGGTATAATATACAAAGCATGGCTTGATTTCTGTCCTAGGTACTGTGGTATACCCCCAAAGTCACCTGTGTAATTCACTAGAATGATAGGAAACTAGGTTTCCAACGTGCAAACAATCACGAGGCGGGTACAATCGATAGTCAGGTGGACCACAATGAGCAGGGTATCAAGACCGAAACCTATCAAGGGTATCAGAAGCAAGTGTTCTGGAATACGACTGAGAACCTTGAATGCGAGACCCACAAAGATCCATGGCAAATGCGATCAACGAAATCCCAAGATAAGCCCTCTATATGCGTTCCCCACTACGCTTGGTCTGACTTTGGAGGGGTTATCTCTGCTACCTTTCCACACATGACCTCGTGCTTAGTCCCTATGTTAGAGGGCGGTCCCAGATAAATTTCATGATACTGGACTTTTAACACTCCCTAACACAAACTCTTATGTTTGTTTTTGCATCCTTGAAGAGTTTCCTCTCCAATCCTAAATCAAGGCTCTAGCCTAGACTAGATGATGGACCCTACAAACATAAAGTCTAGTTGATTTTAATTAATCGTTAATTTTAGTGGCTGTCTTAAGTCAAAGGGAGAGAAAGTGAGACCAGTTATGTTTTTTAGAGATGAAAGAGAAGAGCATATAATGAAACTGGAAACGAATTACTTCTTCACAAATTCAAATTTGCACATTCAAACTCTTTAACCAACTTTTCAATTTTTTTTTTTCTAAGATATTTTAACAAAAAACGCTAAACAAGATTTCACTCGACTATGATCTACTTATTGTCCTAAGTCAATCAGCCAAGAACTTACGAAAGCAATCTTTTTCTTGATGATTAATGAAAACAACCAACTACTTAACCAAACCAAGAAATAAAAGATTTTTTTTTTATTGTTTAATGCTTAAAAAGAAAAAAAGGAAAAAAAATGACAAGTAAAGACCATGAAATGAATTTTGGCCTAAGAGAAGATCGCAAAGAGTTACTAAAAATAACATACAAGATTATTGAAGTAGACTCTCAAACTTGTCTAAAAACCCTATTACAGAAAAACAGAGGAAAAATTTTAATGAAAAAGAAAGCTATGCTGTAATCAAACCTAAGCTACAGACTGCTATGACAGAGACCCAAACTAGATCAAGAAAATCCCTGAGAGTTGTGACCTCTGACAGGGAAGAGGATGACGTCCTCTTCTAATTTTTTTTTCTCAACAGGTACACTACTGACAGTTCAACAACCAGCGTATGTACACGGGCTGTGCAAGGTCAGGGCACGTGTGCACACGTGCAGGCCCACTATAGGTCGCGTGCACCTCTACAACTCCTTAAAAATTGAAAAATAAGCAATCAAGCACTGGCAGGGAGTACTAGTAATCAAAACCAGAATCCCTTGAAGACACAGAAACTTACTTTAACAGGAAAAAGATGCAAGGAAATTTTTTTAAAACCAAGTTAATCCGAGGTTATACCTAGGATACAAATTGTAAAAACAGAGACCAGAACTAGATTCAGAAAAACCTTGAGAAGGATCACTTATGACAGGGAAGAGGATGACTGTCTCTCTAAAAAAAAATTTTCTGAACTCAGGCACACAACTAATACTTCATCAGCCAGCGTATGCATGCGGGCTGTATGAAGGTAGGGGGCGTATATACACGTGTAGGCCTTGTACATGCCATGTATGCCTATGTGACTTCCCGAAAAAGGAAAAAGTAGTCAAGCAATGAAAGCAGGGAGTACTAGTATGGAGGACCAAAATCCCTACTAGCTCATAATCTTGCAGAAACTTAGAAAAAAGGTAATAAAACCAATTTAAAAAACACCCAGAAGGTATCCCCCAAAACCCTAGAGATCTCCCCATTATGGTCGCCAATTATATTGTGGATGGGAAATCCCCCTATGGACTAGCACTAAGGGTTTAATAACGCATGCAAAAAATAACCTTCGACAATATCCTACTTTTTACTATTATCCCGACATAGACCCCACATTCATGTATAAAACACAAGGATAAAAGGATTCAGTAACTCTACCTTGAAATCCTCGCTTGGTGTTGATCCTTTTGCATTTGGTTGCTTCTTGACTGCATGTTAGGGTCCTAACCCGCACATAGGTAGATCAATATATTCGGATGTAATAAATGTCAATATTAATAAGGCCTTTCAATAAAATAGAATAAGGCAGATGTAAGAAGACCTAATAGAAGCTTTCACTTCTAGAAGAATCTTCCTCTAGATGCTTCTCTCGATAGACATATTTAGTATAAATAAGGGTCGAGGGTATGAAAACCCTAGCTTGGAGATTATTGTAATAGAGCGCTGCTCGATTGGAGGTTGCCTCCTCGAAGAGGCCCGTGAACATTGCTTTCTGAATCAAGTGCTATTTCTGTTGTTGTTCTTATATCATTTCTGTGTTATTGTGGAGATTATGCTGGTTAAATTACTGTTGTTCTTCCATTTCTAGCATTTTATTTCTGTTCTGCATATTTATTATATCTGGTATCTTGCAAGTGGTATCAGAGCCCTTTTCTTGGCAGAAATTGTGGGATTTTTTTTCCAGGGTAGATACATATTCCGACATCTTTAAGCCACAAAGATCTGTCGTTATGCACATAAACCCACGGTTGAGGGATTCATACACGCAGGAAATACAAGTGGTTCTTAAGCGCACATCTGTTGGCCACCCTTGTAACCCCTGTTGGTACCCCTTCGAGTGGTAGTGCATCAAACAACACCTGTGTACGGATCAACCTAGATTTATTGAATCCCTCTTTAGATAAACCTATCGCCCACCGAACTGCTATAGTGTCACCGAGAACATCACTTGGGAAGATACTCTCTAGTACCTGGGTAGTTGGGTAGTACGGATAAGGGTATGGTATATCCTCCTTAGTTAGTGCTTTGAGATATTGGGCCGAGTACTACTATTGGACCCCGCACGTATATCAGAGAGCTATAGCACAGGGCAAACCCTTGTCTATAGAACCCTTGAATACCTAACCCTTGGGGGACAGAAACATAAACAAATTAAAACAAACCAGATCTATTTCCGCACAACTGTGTTCGGGTTACCAAGTAAATACACATTTCTTTCTGGTTAAGCATTTGGGGATTTCATCATTGAAGTATTCTTCAGACTGGAGTATAACTCCGCAGGTGTTAAGAAAAAAGGGTCTGGATTTTTTTTCACCATTATTTGAGACCTATTCCATTGGATTCATCTCTTCACCCTTATCACATTCATCCATATCATTTTTCAAAATTTTTTTTGACCCCGCCTGCCCCTTTTCAGTTCACCCATTCTCATGGCCCATACCCATAGCCAATATCTGGAAACTCGCTTCAACACCTTGCAATATGGTTTCCTCGAGACCCAAAAAGAAGTGAAACACCTCAGTGCTACTGTTTCCTCCATCGATTCATCCATCAATACAACCATAAATACAACCATGCAGTCCTCAATGGAGGAAGTCAAACAAGAACTGACCACCCAGCTTGAATCTGTCTTTGCATCACTCTGCACGAAACTGAATATCCCTACAGTTGACCCTTTCTCTGAAGCACCTCTAAAGACTGAAGGTAAACATTCCTCCCATTCCCATACCTTTCAGCCCCATCACTTTCAACGTGACCTACACCTTCCACGGGTGGATGTGACCAAATTTGATGGCTCAGACCCCACTGGTTGGGTAACCCAAATGGTACATTATTTCTCTTTATACGACATCATAGATGACTTGGGCAAACTCTGGTATGGTGTTCTCCATCTAGATCAATAACGTTGGCAATGGTGGAAATGGAGAAAAACTTCCCGTCAAGGGTATATTGCTTGGACCCAATTTGTGACTGAGCTTTATGAATGCTTTGACATGGACACCAACCATTTGGGCCATTTGACAAAGTTGAAACAATCCAGAATAGTAGAAGACTTCATAGCTGCCTTTGAGCACCTGGATTTTTGAACAGAGGGCATGACTAATGCTTTCTTTCGAGAGTGTTTTATCAGTGGCCTCAAAGAGGAGATTTGGTCCCATGTCCTCATGGATCGACCCTAGAGTTGGGTGGAGGCTACTAAAATAGCTAAAGAAGCACAATAGGTTGTATCATCTCAAAACTAAAAACCCTCCTTTATCCCTTTCCCTAAACCTGTCACTCCCACTACTCCCTCTGCCCCATTAAAGATCCAAAAATTAACCAGGGATGAAATGGGTGAACGTGAACTCAAAGGCCTTTGTTATAATTGTGATGAAAAATATTTCTCGGGCCACAAGTGTAAGGAACAAAATATTTTTATGGCCATCTCTGAGGATATTTTGGAAGAGGATGTTGGAACTCCCCTTGTGTTTGAGTCACCTGAAATCACTGACATAACCCCTCCCTCAGACCCTCCCAAAGTAGAACCCGTCATTTCCCTTAATGCTCTCACTAGATTTTCTGCTCCCCAAACCCTCAAGTTAATCGATTACATCAAGCATCGGAAGGTCATCATTCTGGTTGATAGTGGAAGCACCCATAATTTTATTCATCGCCGCATTGCCTAAGAAACTCATTGCTACATCCATGCTGTCAACAATTTCCAAATCATGATTGCCAATGGTGGTTCCATGAAATGTGGAGGGCGCTATGAAAATGTGCGTCTCCAAATCGGTGAATACCACCTAAAATCCCATATGTTTGCTATCAACATGGGTGGTTGTGACATTGTGTTGGGTGCAGACTGGTTAAGAACTTTGGGTCCCATTCTCATGGATTTTAAGGCATTAACCATGCAATTCGACCAGTAAGGCCACCAATATAAATTCCAAGGCATCACTGCTGGTTCACCTGAGATCATTAGTTCCCATCGCATGGAAAAGCTTCTAAAAAAAGATCATTTTGGTGTCATTGCCCAACTCCATGTCATACAAGCAACATAGACACCCCCGGTGCCGCATGACCTCCAAGATCTCCTTTCTAAACATCAAAGGGTATTTTCCACTCCCCAAGGCCTCCCTCCTTCCCACGGTGTTCATGATCATTCCATTCCCCTTGTACCCGGAAGCCTTCCTCCCAATATCTGTCCATATCACCATCCCTTTTCACAAAAAAATGAAATTGAGAAAATGGTCAAGGAACTCCTTAATGCAAGCGTTATCTGCCCTAGTATGAGCCCTTACTATTCTCCTGTAGTCATGGTCCTGAAGAAAGAAGGTTCTTGGAGAATGTGTCCCGACTTCCGTGCCCTCAACAAACTGACCATTAAAGACAAATTTCCCATTCCTGTCATTGATGACCTCCTGAATGAATTGAGTGGTGCCCAATTCTTTACTAATCTTGATCTTCGCTCATGCTATCACCAGATACATATGAAAGAGGCAAACATTCCCAAGATGACCTTTCACACTCATGAGGGCCACTATGAGTTTTTGGTCATGCCCTTTGTCTTGTGTAATGCCCCCTCCACCTTCCAAAGCCTCATGAATCATGTCTTCCATTCCTTTCTCCGTCATTTTGTCTTAGTTTTCTTTGATGATATCCTCATCTTTAGAAAAACTTGGACATACCATCTTACTCATGTGGATCAAGTTATCCATTTCCTCTCTTAGCACCAACTTTTTCTGAAAAAATCTAAATGTGCTTTTGGTGCCTCAGAAGTAGAATACTTGGGTCATCTGGTTGGCAAGGATGGTGTCAGGGTGGATCCGAAAAAGATTGAAGCTATGCAATATTGGCCACACCCAAAGACTCCCAAAAGCTTGCGTGGATTTTTGGGCTTAACAGGGTATTATCGCAAGTTTGTTAAGAACTACAGAAAGATTGCATCACCTCTCACTGCTCTCCTAAAAAGGAACTCTTTCACTTGGACTCCAGTTGCTGCTCAAGCTTTTCAAACCTTGAAGATGACCATGTGCACCACTCCAGTTCTGGCCCTTCCTGATTTCACAAAGACCTTTGTGTTGGAATTTTATGCCTCAGGGAAAGGAATCGTTGTTGTCCTTATGCAAGAGGGTCGACCTTTGGCCTTCACCAGCAAGCAACTGTGTAAAATGAATCTGGGAAAACCCATTTATGAAAAGGAAATGTTGGTTATTCTGCATGCCATTGATCTATGGCGCCCTTATCTCTTGGGGCAACGCTTCCAAATTAAGACCGACCATCAAAGCCTCAAGTACTTTATGGAACAATGCATTTCCTCCCAGGAGCAACAAAAATGGGTGACTAAGCTCTTTGGTTATGATTATGAGATCATTTACAAGAAGGGAAAAGACAATGTAGTGGAAGATGCACTGTCCCAAAAATATGAAGAAGAAGGATCCCTTTTTTCTCTTTCCTTCATTGTACCCGATTGGCTCCAAGCTGTGCACCAGGAATGGTTTCAAGATCCCAAAAGTTTGCATCTAATCCAACAATTGCAGACCAAGGCTCCAGCTCCCCCAGGGTACTCTTGGCTCTAGGATGAGCTTCGATACAAAGGCCGTTTGTATTTAAGTAAACAATCAAAGCTTAAATCCACAGTACTTTCTGAGCTTCATGCTACACCCACAGCGGGGTACTCAGGGTTCACCAAAACATATGATAGGGCCAAACATTCTTTTTTCTAGGAGGGTATGAAATAGGACATCCGTAATTTTGTCACTGAATGCGAGGTGTGTCAACACAACAAGGGAGAAACAGTCAAATATCTGGGCACACTACAACCACTTCCGATTCCACCTGTTATTTGGAAGGATATCTCTATGGAATTTATTACCAGTTTACCCAAATCAGGGAATAAATCAATCATAATGGTGGTTGTGGATCGCCTTTCCAAGTATGCTCATTTCTACACTCTTCAACACCCATTTACTGCATCCATGGTGGCTCAAATTTTCATGGACTAGGTCTTCAAGATTCATGGCATGCCACACTCTATTGTTTCTGATCATGACTCAACTTTCACAAGCAATTTTTGGCAAGAACTGTTTAAGCTACAGGGCACCCAATTGCATCTCAGCACAACTTATCATCCCTAGAATGATGGTCAAACGAAAGTTGTCAATAAGTTTTTGGAAACATATCTGAGGTGTTTTGCCTTTGAAAAACAACATCAGTGGGCTCAATGGTTACCCCTAGCTGAATGGTGGTACAACACTTCCTACCATACAGCTACTCACATGACTCCTTTTGAAGAGGTATATGGAAAGAATCCACATTCAGTTGTCTCATACTTACCGAGTACCTCGAAGGTCCAGGCGGTTGATCAAACACTTACAGTTTGAGAGGATATTCTTTGTACCCTTAAAGAGAACTTGGTCATGGCACAGAATCGCATGAAGCAACAAGCAGATCAAGGTCGCTTTGAAAGTCAATTTACAGAAGGGGATCAGGTGTTTTTGCGACTGCAACCATACAAGAAAACTTCCCTTAAGGCTGAGCATTATTAGAAGCTAGCACCCAAATTTTATGGTCCTTATACAGTTCTCAAGCATGTGGGACAAGTCGCATATCAGTTAGCTCTGCCCAGTCAGTCGAAGCTACATCCTGTTTTTCATGTTTCATGCTTAAAGAAGGTGATTGGAACTAGGTGCCAAATTCAAACCAACCTTCCAGAGTTAGTTGAAGACAGATCCATTTGGCTACAACCAGAAGTATTTTTGGACCAACATGAGCGTCGCCTATGTCAGAGAACCATCAAGGAAGGGCTAGTCCAGTGGAAAGATACGACTCCAGCAGATGCCACTTGGGAACCAACTACCATTCTGCAGCAGTTTCCACATATCAAGCCTTGAGGACAAGGTTGTTTTTAAGGTGGCGGACATGTTAGGGTCCTAACCCGCACATAGGTAGATCAATATATTCGGATGTAATAAAGGTCAATATTAATAAGGCCTTTCAATAAAATAGAATAAGGCGGATGTAAG
>ML804628.1:25913-39009 GCA_009831015.1 Picea engelmannii | reverse complement strand
AACTATGAACATGCATCTCATATATGAATTAGTGGGTTAGAGGTTCCAAAAATATAAACCAAATTGAATATTGAACACCTCATATGCCGAGACGGGAAAAGTAATTCTTTCTATTAACCTCACAAAAGTCACTTACAATGGTGAGATCAACTACTTCTCCTCGAATCTGGTCCTGGGCTCTTCTTCAACTGTGCACCAACCGCTTCCACATATTCTTCTCCTCTTCAATTCTCACACAATGGTTTTAAAAGGTTGGGGCAAGGGGAATGTCAAATCAGGTAGAGTTTCTTTACTATTATTTTCCTCCTCTAAATGGGACCACTACCCCTTCTTTTATAGGATTCAAAGGGCTAGGTATTTGGTTGAATGACCAGATGTAGGCGGTCAAACAATCTTAGGAAAACTACCCGAAAATTTGTATTCCATCTGCAACTTTCTATTTTTCGTGCTTTTGTAGGTATACGTGGGTTGTAGTGGGTCAGCTAGCGTATACACGCATGCAATAGTGGAGCAGGGCGCGTATACCTTCAAAAAGGGTGTTTTTAAGAAGAACTGTTTAGTGGTGGCTTGGCAAAAATGGAAAATGAGATGGCATGTTGTCGGGTATGCATGTCGAGTGAAAATTAGGGTTATAACATCAAGTCTCTCGCCCATGTCAAACATTGGTGGGAAACTTACTGGGAGCAAAGTTCCATAGAGGAATATGGAATATATGGGGCCGAGCCCACTTGGGATTTTTTTGTGGATGCGGTCAAATAACAATACTATCCCATTGATAAGAAGACCGATACATGAGATGGACCACACTACAGGAAGAGAAGATCCAAACAGTGCCGAAGTTCACAAATACTTTCAATACCTTGCACACCAAGCTGGGTATCAAGGAATCTGAGTGACATCTGGTTATGAAATACCATGGGGCTCTGCATACGTACATCCAAACTGAAATGGATTTCCTAAACATCTCATCATTGGGATCTTCCTATCGACATGCTATCAAAATCGAGCAGAAATGTAGGCACCAGAACAAATGGGAATTCAGCTCAATAAATCTGCAACAACCAAGGAATGATAAAGATGGACCTAACCAACAACCTCTAGAAAACCAGTCCAAGACATAGGACAAAAAGGGTAAAGTAAAGATGAAGAATGACACTGGGAAATGGTGTGTGTTGGCACAGGGGCAGACCTAGGGTTCAGCTCCAAGAGCGCACCAACAAGCCTTAACTACTAGCCCTTTCGGCTACACCTATGAAGAAGATGCAACCTCACCTGAAGAATCTATGGGGGTGTTGCAGGACAAAGATGTCTACAACCAGGGGAAATATCAAGTGGGTCCAATACCAGAACAATACAAAATTCATATGTCACTTATCAGCTTCTATCTACTCTTCCCATATATTTATCTGATCTAACATGGTAATGCAAACACAGTGTATTAAATTGAAAAGATAGAAGAAGAATCACACATAACACAAGATATACATGGTTCACCCTCTCTCTAGGGCTACATCCATAGAAATGTGATTTATAATATATTAAGATGAAGCATACAGTTCTTGTCTACGCTCTTAGCTAGCATATCTTCTCTCTTCTCCTCTCTTTCTCTCCCCTCCCTGTGCACCCAACTGTAGGGTTGATCTTCACACCCAACTGAAGATCTTACAATACCAGAAGGCTCTCCCACTTAGCACTTCTCTCTCCCACAATAGTAATATCTCACAACATATCGAAAAATGGATCGACACTAGTAACAACGACAACAAACCAGGTCCTCTTGACCTTTATTTATACATTACAATAGCTCACCGACATCCTTAGGTCGAAGCCTAGGTGTCAAAACCCTAGATACCAAAAATCTAGGTGTATAAAACCCTACGTCAACTTGACCCGCATTTTCATGGCTTCGCCAGCCTGTCTTTCCTTCCTTATTGCGCGATGCTCCAGAGAATCAAATGGTTGATTTTTCTACTTGCTGAGTTGTCCACAATCCTTCTTTCTTTCTGACTTTTCATTCTTGATCTCCTCATCCAATGCCTTGCTTTCTCGGGCTTCACTCCGTATTTTCTGCTCTTTTGCTCACTTCGACCCAGTAACAGTCACTGTGTCTTCCACACAGTTCTCTTTTATCATTTTATTCCTTGATCTTCGCTTTCTTCCATGACCAAGGGACAACATACCCCCAACACTCACCCGTGACTCGTCTCGAGGCACCTCAGATCTGATTCTTCTGTTTTACTTTGACTTCAGACTGTGTAGTGCAACCTCTGCTTTCTCTTTGATGCCTCCTCTCCTTCCTTGTGCAGACTGTCTTTTCTGTTTCTGGTACCCATTTTCAACTGCACCTGCTATCTAGAACCTTTTCCTTCATGCTTCTACTCAGAGCTGTGTGGTAGCTGGTTGTCATAATACAACTTTAGCCAATTCCCATTCACTAATCCTTCCTTCCATTATCCCTTCAAGGTCTTCAACAGTGCAACTCCTCCTTCTGTAACATAAGTGACCTCATATGGCCCAAGCTAATGTGTTCTGAACTTCCCAGGATTCTTGATGAACTTACTGTCATATACCAGTACTAGATCACCTTGTTTGAATTCCTTCTTCTTGATGTGCCTGTCATGATAGGCCTTCTCTCTTTCCTTCTGTCCTACTAATGAAATCTTGCAACAAATCCGTCTTCTTCCAATTCAACCAACTGTGCAAGCCTCTCTTGAACAATGCCAGTGTCATCCATATCTGTAAAGGCAACAATTCTTAGGCTTGGTACCAAATAATCCATGGGCACAACGGCTTCGAGGCAATACACCAACTTGAAGGTGGTCTGCATTTTTAACTTCTTACAAGTGGTTCTATAGGTCCAAAGTACTACTGATACTCTTAAATCCCAGTCATCCCTTTTCACACTGCAAATCTTGGTTAGTGTTGTCTCCAAAATCTTGTTGAATGCTTCCACTATCCCATTTGATTGTGGATGGTAAGGTGTGCTCTTCTGATGCTGGACTGCAAACAGTCAAGGCTTCAATAATTTTATTTATGAAATGTGTGCCTTGATCACTTGTGTGCCATTCATCCTTGTCTTTCTCCAAAGTAAGGCTAGAGGCCTCCTAAAATACTTTATGTCTGACAATCTGTAGTGCTTGATCTACTAAAGGATATTGACTTTCAAATAAGAAGGTGGTTACAAAATTCTGAGTCATACCTTTCCAATCTATAGTGATGAGGCACAACTTTGCTTGAAGGTACCAGTTGATATGTGTCGTGTCCAGTGTGTTGATGAATTTATGTACCCACTGTTCTTGAGGAACGTCACTCCAGGCTTCCTCATAGCTTCACACATGGTCCTTTGGGCAGCTTCGACCTGTGTACCAAACTTCACATCCTTCTACTTGTGTTGAGAACCACACTGTCATAAAGGTACAACACTATACCCAGTCTGTAATATTACTTTTGTGTTCCCCCCACCATCTTGCCGGGGTTTCTCTCAGGGCCTCATCCATCGTCAACAGTCTTTGTTTCATTGGTACACTCTCTTCAAAGTCCGATAAGAAGGTTTCTAAAGTATTTAGACCATCAAAGGTGGGTAAGTTACTTACTATTGTGCCGATCCAATGAATTTCTCTGGTTAGTATAACACATATACTTGTAGATACTTCATACACTTTATTATACTAATTCTCCAGTGCTTCTTCTGAGTCTGATGAGCATATGCTGTCACTTCACCAGCTTAAGTTTCCATCGACCATAGGATTAATGTAATCCTGTTGTCTGGCTGTTAATTTGTATATATTTTCTAGTTCATATGCACGGTCTTCTTCTCTAATGGGATCTGTGTATCGCTGACCTTCATATGGATCTAAGGGTGCAATGACCCTAAGGACATATTTTTCAAAAGTCATACGTCTCTTCTTCAAATCAACCACAGTGGAATTATTGAGGGCCCAATCAATTCCTAACAGCACAGGGTAAGGGCAATTGTCATCAACTATCTCAATTACCTCAAAATATGCAAATGTTCTTACTCCATCAATGTCCATAGGGACATGTTCTAGTCTGCCAAAGGGGATTACCGCCTACTGGTTAGCCATCCTGAGCCTGATAGGGGAATAAATTAGCCTAGGTTTTCCCATTAGTGCCCAAGTTTGCTTCATCATGACATTGACCTCCGACCCTAAGTCGAGGACCACATAGTCTATATCATATTCACCTATTTGAGCATTCAAAAGTAATTCCTTATTGGTCCTTCTCTTCTTACTGATTTGATGTACTACTCTGTTCAGTAAGGGGTCTATCTTTCCTAGCTCATATTGTATGATTAAATTTTGTAGTTCTTGAACAATGTTCTCATCCTAAATCAACTTAACACAAGTATATAGAAATTCCATGAGCTTGCTTACCTCTTTTCCTTCTCTTGGCAAAGCAGACTGATCAAATGCCTGAGGAATTCCATACTCTCTTACTTATAGTCTTGTCTTTGATGAAGAACTTTGGTCTCCTTTGAACTATTTTCTTGCTTCCTCAAATATTTGTCTTTCTTTCTTTGCATCAAAGGTTTGGGTCTTCTCTGCAGTTTTCCTAATTCCTGAATCTTCTATAGTCTTCCCTTGGGTCATTCTGTCATCTCCAGTAACAACGCCTCATCTAGTAATAACAATGACTCTAGGGTATTCTCCATGAGGTTCATCTTTGATCAACTGTATCTACGGGTTCTGCTGAGGTCCTTGTTTCTCTTGAAGTTTAGCCAGTAATGCTGGACATTCTTCAATAACATGCTCGAAGGAGTTGCAGTAGCTGCAAGTGGTACAAGGGTTCTGCCAGTCCCTTGCCAAGTGTCCTAGCTATGAGCAGTTATAACATATTATCTGCCCTCGGCCTTGACCCATTCCTCCTCCTCGTCCTCTTCCTCTGAATCCACCATGAGAATTGAAGTTTCATCTCCCAGGGGAGTTATACTGCATAGTGTTTCCTTCTTGTTGTACTTTTCCTTGAATCTTGTATATATCTCTTGACCTTTCATGCATGAGATCATAATCCCTAAAATCCCTATCATCATGTCCCACAGACTTACATAATGTGCAATACAAATTTGTGGGTGTCTGAACATATTTTTGCATGTAATAGAACTCACCAGTACGATGTCTATTTTAGCATACCTCGCACTAGGGTAAGGTGACTTGCTTCAAAGGACTCGGAGCTCCAGAGGCCAAGTATTCATGGAATAGGGTATAGTGTTCCTTTTCATGCCCCTCTAATCTGCATATGACACACCAGATGTCTTCTCTTTTATCTTTTCCCTTGTCTTTATTCATATCTTTGACCTGCAAAGACAAACTAGTCAGCTGACTCAAGATATGACTCATACTTGAGATGGATTCTCCCATAGGGGTTGATTCTAACTTCATGTCAATCTCCAATTCCTTAGCCCGCGAAGCAATGTTCTACTACATTAGAGGAACTCTGATGTATGGTAAGAGGGTAGCAATGAACCATTCCTTGTTCTTCTCATATGGGATCTGAAAATTCAATCATCTTGTTAAGGTCTTGAATCTTTGATCGAACTCCCAAACGGGTTCGGCTACCTTCTGCTTGATCTCCTTCAATTTTGTAATACATTGGGACTCTGACTTAGGTTTCTTAAATTATGCAATCAACACATTGTTTATCTCATTCAGTGGCTTAGGCTGTGCAATTCCTTGGACAAGCTTCATGTACCAACTTAGTGCACGATCTCTTAGGGTAGTGCTAAACTGGGTTCTTTTAACTGCTTCATCAGTGACATTATTAATATTCTATATGGCTTCACATAGGAACCGGTGCTGGTCAGGATCTTTAGATCCATCTCCCCTAAAGATAGGGAATCTCATCTCATCTTCCATAGATCTTCCTAGGGTCCCTGACTGAGTATGTGGTGGACTACTAGTGACGATGCTCTGGATGCTTTGGTGGCTTGGATTACTCTGATTTCTTAATAGTACTGAATCAAAAGGAGTATTAATAGTACTTAATTCAATATTCTGTGCAGTTCCTGAGGTTTCTGGCTCGTCCCGACGAAGTTATTAAGATTCCTCTTCCTCTACCCTAGCGAGTTCTGAATGATCTTCGTCCATCAGGTCTACCTCTTCTCCACTATAGAAACCCCCGTCTTCATATTTCTGCTCGAACATGTTCACAAGATGAACTTATATAAACACTCTCCCACTGTGTGTATGTTCAACCTCTATGTCACTGTTGTTGTCTGAATTCTTGAACATTAGCCTTTTCACATTCGACCAATCTACTGTATCTTCAAGATGCTCTTCTCATGCAACAACATCTTGAGTCTCAACTTTAGAAAGTGTAAAAATTTTCCTCTAGGTCCCTTGAAGAAATATCTCTCAGCTTGGCTATATGACCCTGCTCTGTCAACAACAAACTCGATGATGTAGCCTCCAATGGTGCTATCAAACCAGTGATCCACTGCTCTCGACATGGAATTGTCAACTCTCTTGACCTTCTTGATCAGTGCCGATGTCCAAACTATAGGAGGTCTAGATATGACTTCAAACTAGGTATCTGCCAACCTGACTAACCACTCATATAGTTCCTGATGGATTCCTCCAAAGAATATCCTGTGTATAGAAATAAAAATATGTCTCTCCAACTAATCCTCTATACTAAGATTAGGGTTCTTGTTTTGGGCTTCAACGAAGTCCTTTTCTTGATCCTCTATCCACTTTTGAATCTATGTCTTTGATGGGAACTGCCTTGACATTCCCTTAAGAAGATTCCGGTCCCGACAACAGAACCATTTGTTGGCACAGGAGTAGACCCAGGGTTTAGCTCCAAGAGCGCACAAACAATCCCTAACTACTGGCCCTTTCGGCTACACTTGCGAAGCAAATGCAGTCCCACCTGAAGTAGCTATGGGGGGGTTGCAAGATAGAGATGTCTACAACCAGGGGAAATATCAAGTGGGTCCAATACCAGAACAATACAACATTCATATGTCACTTATCAACTTATATCTACTCTGCCCATATATTTATCAGATCTAACATGGTAATTCAATCAGAGTATATTAAATGGAAAATATAGAAGACCAATCACACATAACACAAGATATACATGGTTCACCCTCTCTCTAGGGCTATGTCCACAAAACTGTTCTTTATAATATATTAGGATGAAGCATACAGTTCTTGTCTGCGCTCTTAGCTAGCAGATCTTCTCTCTTCTCCTCTCTTTCTCTCCCCTCCCTGCGCACCCAGCTGCAGGGTTGATCTTTGCACCCAGTTAAATATCTTACAATACCAAAAGGCTCTCCCACTTAGCACTTCTCTCCCCCACAACAATAATATCTCACAACATACCAACAACTAGATCGATACTAGTAACAATAAAAACAACCCAGGTCCTCTTGACCTTTATTTATACATTACAATATCTCGCCGACATCCTTAGGTCGAAGCCTAGGTGTCAAAACCCTAGATACCAAAACCCTAGGTGTCTAAAACTCTAGGTCAACTTGACCCACATTTTCAGGGCTTCGCCAGCCTGTCTTTCCTTCCTTCTTGTGCAATGCTCCAAAGCATCTAACGATGGATTTTTCTGCTTGTTGAGTTGTCCATGATTCTTCTTCCGTTCTGACTTGTCATCCTTGATCTCCTCATCCAACACCTTTATTTATCAAGCTTCGCTCCGTCTTTTCTTCTCTTTTTCTCACTTCAACCCATGTAACAGTCACTGTGTCTTCCACACAGTTTTCTTTTCTCCTTTTCTTCCTTGATATTTTCTTTCTTCCATGACCAAGGGATAACAATGTGACTTCCAAAAAATCCCCTGGCATAACATCGATGAATTTTTCTCAAAAAATTCACCGGTGTCCAAGGTCAAAGACACAGAGCTGAACCCTGATTCATAATTTGATCCACAAAATATTGAAAACAGATTGATCATCGACCCAGACCCCACTGCTACTTTCACGACCAAAACAATTCAATTAGAAGAACCAGCAGATCCTGAAGAGGGGGAGTGCTTCTTCCATTCAAAAATGTGGGTGCAGGGGACCCCATTGCATTTCATTGTTGATAATGACATCCATAAGAACCTCATCTCAGATAAGGTTGTCAAATAGTTGGGGTTGTCGACAACACCAAATCCACAACCATACAACGTCGGGTGGCTTCACTAGGGATGAGATCTTCGCGTCAACCAACATTGTCTCCTATCCTATGGCATCCATCCCTTTAAGGATGAGGTAGTGTGTGATATTTCCCCCCTTGATGTCTGTGATTTATTTTTGGGCCAACCATATATGTGGAAACATCATGCTGTCTATGAGTCTAGACCCCGTAGTGTCATTATTATTTTGAGAGATCATCTCTACAAGATACCAGAGGTATTTCCGACTCTCGCTCCACCAAAACAACACCACAAGGTAATATCTCATACTGCAAAATTCATCCTCTTCACAGTCTGTTCAAAGGATGCACAAAAGATTGCTACAACCACTGCAACCTCAAGACCTTCTATCCAGCAAAAAAATATTGTCAAAGAGAAATAAGATATTTTTTCTCCACCTACAATGGTGCCTACACAATGCCGCATCAAACCCAAAGACAACAGGTTGGTGGAGCATATTCAACCCTGCCAACAACCGGTTTGTGATAGTCTTCCACAAACAAGAAACACAAGTTCTCCAACAAAGCACGTAGCTCACCAAGATTTAGATTCAGAAAATGCTTTCCCCTCTTCCCTGGGAACACAATGTAATGGAGACCATTGCTTCCTAAGGGGGGAGGATTGATCCAGGTGGATATTTGTGGCCACCCACCTGTTCCAATTGGATTCTTTTGTCAATTCTTAGTTCAACACATTCTTCTGTACTTATTTTTAATTGTAGGTTCTACCCTTCCGAGGTTGTCTGAAGCCCTACACATATTCTGGGTGGATACTGGTGGCCTCCCACCTAATCCAATTCGCTTATTTTGTATGTATTCATGTCAACACATCTTGCTGTACTTCCAGGGATATTTTGGGTCCCTAAACAACATTATTTTGGTGTTCCATAGTCAAACTGTAGACAGAGTCAAAGTTTGACGGCATAATGCGTATTTCTCTAAAACACCTTTCCAACAGGCTATCACGTGCCTAAAACAAAGATTGTATGAAAAAGTTACGACTCCGGGAAGTTAATGTACTAAATTAACCAAACGGGGCCCACATGAATTTTGGCTTTTCATCTCCTAGGGTTAAGTTTTTTTATGTATAGGGTTTTGGAATTCCTGTTTAACATAAAAAATCCTTTAGAGCCTCATTGCAACCATCTTCTTGCGAATGAGTGTAGTTGTCACATCTCTTCTCAGAGATAAAGCTGCCACCATTTTAGCGAGTCTTACACTCTGTATTTTTACAGTGTCTTTACAATTATTTCATTAATATAAATCATGTATTGATGTATTTCTCTGTTTCTGGAAATTTTGATGATTATTTCATTGTAATTTATCCGCTTTCATTTCATTCCGAACATAATCCAGATCTCTTTCCCATACAGGTTGGAGTGTTTTTATTATCTGATTTTGGACATGATAAGGTTGAAGCGTCAGCCTTAGAAGATATCAAATTGGTTTATATTGAGTATAAAAGGCATGATCTTCATAGGGTGGTTGAAAATCATCTAGCTCAATTCAATATGAAAATATATATACATGAAGATTCCCCCTATGATGCAATTTTCAGAGGAGTAAGATCATATGATGAAGTTGAAAGCAGATTTCAAAATTTGCCTCAAGATCAATAGTCAGGCTTCCTCAGTTTCTAGAAGCACAAAAGGAATAGTCCACCCAAGGTCTCTCAGGAAGAAAAAAATCCAACTTTACAGGTGACAGAATTGATAGAGCCCAAGAAACATAGATTTCCTGAGGACAAGGATAAGGAAGGGGATAAGAGCTCAGATACATTATACAAAGATGAAATAATATCAGTACCATGTAAAGACGGGAAAAAATCATTTGAGGCTTTGATGAATCATATGCATAATTTTCCTTTCTCATCGCCAAATACTGAAACTCCAGTGAAAGATGTCAAAAAACCAGAAGGATCTATTACAGTCAGTTCTCCCATACCATCATTAACTCCTCTAGCAATAAGTTTTGAGTTACCTGGTTCAAAGATTATTAATATAGATGACCTCACACCTATTAAACTTGAAGAAATGCCTCCATCAAACTTCTTTTTCAAAAATAAAAAGAAGGCTATCATAAGAAAGGAAGCTCAACAGAAAGGAGTAATTACCAAAAAGTAGAAAACGATATATGATGGACATGGACAGAGTGACCCTGAATTTGTAAAAGAAGTTGCAGACTCATTGGGAGCCTTTGCAACTGCTAACCACTGGTCAATGGATAATATCAAAAAACAACTGGAACAAAAGAGTCTTCTGGTTGAACAATTGTGTAATGATATGCAACAGATGGAAATGACTGCCATAAATAAAATCAATTTTGATATAGAGCAAATCAGACAGGGTTTTGAGCAACAGATAAAGCAATTAGAAGACAAACTAGAACCAAGTGTTCCAAATCAAAATGTGAGCAATATTGTGCTTTCCCAAAGAGACAAGTTAATAGAGTAGTTGCAGTCTTGAATAACTTTATTTGAGAACACATGAATGGATCTCACTGCATTTAAGAAGCAAATATATGAAATAAATGGAAAGCTGGAAACTGTCCAGCAAGACCTATACCAAAATATGGATATTATTCAAAGAAATTATTGAGTGATTACTAATTTCTTGAAGAATATTCATGAAAAGGAGAAGAAATCCTATACACCCAGATCCAAATTCCAAGAATTCATAGTATGAAGACAAAAAATCAATGTACACGGGCTTCCCCCTTTTTCACAGTATGAGCATATAAAGGTAGAAATGGCTTGAAAGGTCTGGGAAACAAATCTTTAAGAAAGTAAGAAGCTGACTAGAGAAGCAAAGGAAGCTTGTCTTAACACTCTCTCAACTGTAGAGATGGAAATGGCTATGTTTGATGGCAGTGCTATCCCTGATACACTTGGACAAATAGAGATTGAAAGGAGGAAAGAGAATTCAAAGAGAAATATAGAGAGTGTACAAAGTGCTATCCAACAGGTAGATCATGTTGATTTAAAAATGATAAATGATATGTTGGTAAAACCAAGCTTACAAAATCAGGTTACAACATAGGCAGTGGTGAAAATTCAAGAGAAATTACCTTTGGTACACAAAAAGGTTTTCACATTTGAGTTGAATGCAAATGTCGAACCTTCCAAATTTGTTGTGGCATTAATGGAACTACATGCTCAATTGAATGATTAGAAAAAACAAGTACGTCCGTGAGCAATAGCATTGAGCAAATAAAGGACAAGTGAAGTACCAACAAACTGAATAAATCTCATCAAATTCATAAAAATATGCATTGTATCTTTTAGTTTTGATTATATTTTATTTTTGAGATCAAAGAATGTGGAATGTCTAACTACTTTTGGTTAAGAAATTTTTGTATAAATAAACAGATCTAAGATCGATTCAAGGCTTCTTCTTACAAAATGTAAAAGAGAAATTCAACTCATTGAATATCAATAGAAAAGAGAAGACAAAGATTCTATGTCTCATTTTTCTTGAGTTATGTTCTTTCCTTGTATTTCCATTTCCATTTTTCCTTGTATTTCCATTTTCTTGATGACACTTGGTAGTGGAAACAAACAAGCAATGAGCATTGGGAAAATGGTGCTAAAACACCGTGTTTTAGCACCAACTGTGAGAATGATTTAAAAATGCCCAGGTAATTTAATAATTTATCCAAAATGTAGTCTGTGAGTAAGATAAAAAACTGAAACACAGAACTACTAATCTACTCCAATTGGAAATCACTAACCCAAACAATCACTCATCATGACCTAAATCCTCTACTATCCTAGAGGATGGGTGGGGCTCTGGGATCTACTGATCAGGATGCCACTTTTGTGACATGTGTGGAAACACACAAGCAATGAGCATTGGGAAAACAGTGCTGAAACATCGTGTTTCAACACCAGCTTGTGAGAATGATTTAAAAATGCCTAGGTAATTTAATAATTTATCCGAACTGTAGTTTGTGAGTAAGCTCAAAAACTGAAACACATAACTATTGATCTACTCCAATTGGAAATCACTAACCCAACAATCACCCATCATGACCCGAAGCCTCTGATATCCTAGAGGCTGTGTGGGGCTGTGGGATCTATCATTGATCATGATGACACTTGTGTGGCATTCGTGGAAAAACACAAGAAATGAGCATTGGGAAAATGGTGCTGAAACATCATGATGAAACACCATGTTTCAACACCATCTTGCGAGAATGATTTAAAAACACCCATGTAATTTATAATTTATCCAAATTGTAGTATGTGAGTAAGCTCAAAAAATGAAACACAAAACTACTGATCTACTCCAATTGGAAATCACTAACCCAAACAAGCACTCATCATGATTTGAAGCCTCTACTATCCTGGAGGCTGGGTGGGGATGTGGGATTTATCATTGATCAAGATGAAACTTGTGTGATGTGCATGGAAACACACAAGCAATGAGCATTGGGAAAATGATGTTGAAACACCGTGTTTCAACACCAGCTTGTGAGAATGATTTAAAAATGCCTAGGTAATTTAATAATTTATCCAAAATGTAGTCTTTGAGTAAGCTCAAAAAATGAAATACATAACTACTGATCTACTCCAATTGGAAATCACTAACCTAAACAATCACTCATCATGACCTGAAGCCTCTGCCATCTTGGTGTTATTGGATAAATCGGTAGGTGTGGACACTAATTGATCTCCCTAGATCCACCTAGATCTAGAACAAAACACACCAGAACATGACGCTTTCCTTAAGTTTTAAATATTGAATTTACTAACTAAAGAGGGATATGTGACATACCATTTAAACGCTACTTCCTCTCGCTATCGCCATCCTAGCTCCATTACAACACTTATACAATGATGATCCTGCAAAAGAACACAACCGACCAAAGTGATAGTAATAGTATAAACTCAATATAAACCTATGTATGTGATCAAGGAATCATACAATAAAACACAACAA
>ML804628.1:0-10634 GCA_009831015.1 Picea engelmannii | reverse complement strand
CTGTCATGACTAGCAGAGCCCAACTAGGCATGTAAGCACTCACTTTTTTCTCACACAGCGACGAAAAGAGTGCAAACAACGATGTTGATATGTAACCGTGTTATTTTTTAAGAGTATTATTGTATTTTGGGTCTTCAGCTGGGTGCGAAGATCTACTCTGCAGTTGGGTGTGCAAGGAGAGAATATAGAGAGAAAGATAAAGGAGGATCTGCAGCTGAGTGTACATATAGGAATATGTATTTTCATCTATTTAATCAATAAACACAGTTCTGTGGATGTAGCCCTAGGGAGAGGGTGAACCACGTAAAACCTTGTTTTCCATGTGGTTGATGCTTTGTTATTTACTATCTTTTATACAGTTATTGCATTTCTATTTTCCTTGTTGAATATAAGAAGTTATAACTTATTCGCGAATCTAGCCTAATACTATTAAGAATCTCTAGGTTATCTTGCATTGTTGTTATCTAATTATATTGCATTTCCTCTGGTTGTAGACACCTATGTCCTACAACCCCCCTATTGCTACTTTAGGTGAGACTTCATCTGCTTCACAGATGTTTTCGTAAGGGACAATAGTTAGGGTTTGTTGGTGCACTGTTAGAGTTAAACCCTGGGTCTGCCCCTGTGCCAACAAATGTTTCCATTTATGGGACTGAGATCTTCTTAAGGGGATGTCAAGGTGGTTTCCATCGAAGTCATAAATTCAGAACTAGATAGAAGAACAAGAAAGGGACTTCGCCGTAGCTCAGAACAAGAACCCTAGCATTAGTACAGAAGATTGTTTAGGAAGATACATATTTACTGATGTGCATGAGATTTTTTTTGTAGGAGTTCATAAGGAGTTATACAAGTGTTTATCCAGACTAGCATACACTCAGTTTGAAATCAGATCTAGACCACTTGTGGTTTGGACATCAGTGCTGATTAAGAAAGTCAAGAAAGTTGATAACGCTATGTCAAGAATAGTGGATCTCTGGTTTGACAACACTATTGGAGGGTACATTACTAAGTTTTCTGTTGACAAAGTGGAATCATATAGTCAAGAAGAGAGGTATTTCTTCAAGGGACCTAGAGGAAAGTTTCTACACTTTTTGAAATTGAATATTAAGATGCTATTGCACGAGAAGAATATCTTGAAGATACAATAATCAGTGGGACTTTAAAGCTAATGTTCAAGAATTCAGACAACAATAGTGAAACATAGGCTAGATACACACGCAGTGGGAGATCATTCAGATATGTTCCTGTTGCGAACCTGTTTAAGAAGAATTATGGGCCATTAGAACAATATGAAGGATTCTACATTGGAGAAGAAGCAGAGCTATCAGAGAAAGAGTATTCAGAGTTCGCAAGGGTGGAGGAAGTAGAGACTGAAGAAATTCGCTGAGAAGAACCAAAAACTTTAAGTACTGCATCTACTGTCGAAGTAAGTATTGCTACTCCTCCTATTGTTTTAGCAGCACAGAGTAACCAGAGTAACTAGAGTAATCAGAGCACTCAGAGTACTGTTACAAGAAGTTTAGTACATACTCAATCGAGAAGCCAAGGAAAATCCATGGCAGATGAAATGAGGTTACCCATTTTTAGAGGAGATGGATATAAGGATCTTGACCAGCACTAGTTCTTATGTGAAGTTGTATGGAGCATTAAGTAAGTCACCGACAAAGCTATTAAGAGAGCTCAATTTAGTACTACCTTGAGGGACTGTGCACTGAGCTGGTATATGAAGTTTGTTACAAGATCTGTACAACCTAAACCACTAAATGACATTAAGACTACGTTGAGTTTAGAGTTCAAGAATCCTATGTCGGAGTCGTAGTGCATTACAGAGTTGAAGGAAATCAAGCAGAAGGTAACTAAACCTGTTTGAGAATTTGACAATAGGTTTAAGACCTTGACAGACCATTTAAGTTTTCAGATTCTAGACGAATAACATAAGGAATGGTTCATCGCTTCCCTCCTACCACAAATTAGAGTTCCTCAGATGAAACAAAAGGTTTCTTCACAAGATGATGCATTAGAGATTGCCATGAAAATAGAAGCAACCCCTGTAGGAGAATCCAATCCAGGTATGAGTCAGATTTTGAATCAATTAACTAGTTTATCTTTACAGGTTGAAGACATGAAGAAAGAAAAAGGAAAAGAGAAAAGAGAAGACATCTGGTGTAAAGTAGAGGGACATGACAAATAGAACTGTCCTTTATTTAATGAATACTTGGCCTTTGGAGCCCCTAATCCTTTGAAGCAGGCTACTTTACCATGGTGCAAGGTATTTAGAAATAGACATCGCCCTGGTGAATGTTATTATATAAAAAAATATGTCCAGATACCCACCAATATTTATTGCACATTCATTAAATTTGTGAGGCATGATGAGAAGGACTGTAGGGATTATGACCTCATGCATGAAAGGTCAAGGGATGCATATAGAATTCAAGGAGAATTACAGTTAGAATGAAATACTGCTCAATTCAATTCCCCGGGAAGAGGAAACTTCAACCCTCGTGGTGGGTTCAGAGGAAGAGGACGAAGAGGAGGCATGGGTGGAGGTCAAGGTCAGATTATTTTCTATAAATGCACCCAACCAGGTCATTTGGAAAGGGATTTTAAAAACCCTTGTACTACTTGCAGCTACTGTAATTCATTTGACCATGTCATTGAAGGTTGTCCGATATTGTTAGCTAAAGTTGAGGAAAGATGAGGTGGAAACCAACAAGTCCAATTAATATAAGATGAACCTCGTGATGAGGAACCCAGAGTCACTGTTATTACTAGAGGAGGCGTTGTCACAGGAGAAGATAGGGTGACTCTAGGAAATACTATAGATGGATCAGGGATCAGAAGAGCTTCATAGAAAGCACCATTGTTTGATCCAAGGAAAGAAAAGAATACTTTTGAAGAAGCAAGAAGAGAATTTGTAGGTGAACATGATTCTTCATCTTAAGAAAAACCAGAAGTAAGGGAATGTTAAATGCCTCTAGAATTTGATCAGTTTGCCCCACTGAGACAAGGAAAAGAGGTAAGAAATCTTGTGGAATTCTTGTATACTTGTATTAATTTGATTAAGGATGAAAAAGCTGTATAGGAACTACAACACCTGATAAGAAAATATGAAATTGGAAGAGTATATCCTCTGTTGATTAGAGTTTTTAATCAAGTATATAGAAAAAGGAGGAAAAGCAAGGTACTTCACCTTAGTGCTCATATTGGAGACTACGAAATAGACTATGTGGTCCTCGACCTGGGATCAAAAGTAAATGTTATGACAAAGAAGAATTGGGCATTTATGGGAAAACCTAAGTTGATTTACTCTCCTATTAGTCTCAGGATGGATAATCAGTAGGTGGTGAGCCCCTTTGGAAGACTAGAGAATGTCCCTATAGACATTGACAGAGTGAGGACATTTGCAGACTTCGAAGTGATTGAGATTGTTGATGATAGTTGTCCCTATCCTGTGTTGTTGGGTATTGATTAGGATTTTGACAATTTGACTTTTGTTGATATGAAAAAGAGAAGAATGACATTTGAAGGTGATGGCCTTAGGGTCATTGCACCTCTCGATCTTGATGAAGGTCGCAGATACACAAAAAATATAAGAGAAGAAGATCATGCCTATGAACTAGAGAACATCTATAAACTGATAGTAGGACAACAAGATTACATTAATCCTACAACAGATGGAAATCTGAGTTGGCGAAGTGAAAGTGCATGCTCGTTAGATTCAGAAGAAGCATTGGAAAATTTGTAGAATAGAATGTATGAAGTCTCTACATGGAGGTGTGCCATATTGACTAAGGCGGTTTGATGGATTGACGCATAAGTAAGTAATACTCCTACATTTGATGGCTTGAATAATTTATAGAAATTTCTATTTGAATTTGAAGGAATTGTACTAGTACAACAGAGGTTGTTGGCACTAGATGAGGCCTTGAAAGCAATTCCATCTAGATGGTGGGAAACGCACAAGAAGAACATCGTGGAATGGGTACAATTTCACACCTTGTTGACAATGCGCTTTTCATACCAAGATGAAGGTTGTGAAGTTTAATACACATGTCATAGTTGTCCTAAGAACCATGTGTGAAGTTGTGAAGAAGCCTTGAGCATCATTCCTAAAGAACAATGGGTACATAATCTCATTAACACCTTTGATACTACGCCTATCAACTGGTATCTTCAAGAAAAATTGCACCTAGTCACTACAGATTGGTATGGTATGACCCAAAAATTTATAGCTAAGTTCCTATTTTAAATTCAATACCCCACAGTAGATCGAGCTTTACAAATTATAAGGCAAAAGGTCTTTGAGGAGGCACCTAAACCCCCTCTTGAACAATAAGAAGATGAATGGACTGCGCCTCTTCAACGGTTACAAGGATGTTATAATATTAACGCTGATGAGGATGATGACCCTAGGAATGTAAACATTTCAGAAACCGAAGGACAAAGAGACATAGAAGGGCCAGGGATTGAATTACCTTTTGTTGGGAAGCCTATTAAAATTAAGAAGGTTAATATTGGAACAGAGAAAGCACCTAAGTTGGAAAATGTTGGAGACTATTGGGATGATGCTACTATTAGTAAGATTACATAACTATTACATGAGTATCAGGACTTGTTTCCAACCAAGTTCATAGACATGAAGGGTATTAAAGGGCCCATGGGAGAAATGAAGATAACTTTGAAAGAAGATGCAAGGCCTATCAAGCAGAGGCCTTATAGACTGAATCCCAAGTACAAGCATAAATTAAAGATTGAATTAGACAGAATGATGGAAGTGAGAATCATAGAACTAGTTGAAGAATCTAAATGGATCAACCATATGGTGGTCCAAGATAAGAATACAGGAGAAATAATAATCTGTGTAGATCTAAGGAAATTGAATGATGCATGTTTACATGATCCATTCCCTACACCTTTTACTAATGAAGTTCTAGATAATGTAGGAGGACATGAAGTTTATTCATTCATAGATGGATTTCCAAGCTATCACTAGATCAAAATTTCTAAGGAGGACAGACATAAGACCACATTTGCAACATAATGGGGTTCTTTTCAGTACACTGTAATGCCTTTTGGCTTGAAGAATGCACCATCCATGTTTTCCAGGGTGGTGGTTGAAGCATTTAAGGAATTTTTACATAAGTTTTTGGAGGCACACTTTGATGACTAGACCATTTTTAGTCTATTGAAAAATCATATTGAATGTTTGAGACTAATGTTGGATAAGTGCAGGCAATGTCAGATTGACCTGGACCTGAAGAAGTGTATTTTATTTTCACCTTTTGGAGTATTTTTAGGACACATTGTGTGTAAGAAGGAGTTGTTGGTAGATCCTTCCAAGATTGCTATCATTGTTGATCTACCTCCTCCTACTTCGGTTAGACAGTTGCACACTATATTGGGACACACTAGATACTACATAAATTTTATCAAGGGTTACACACAGATAAAAACACCTATGGAGAAGATATTAAAGAAGGATAGTAAGTTTATATGGATAGAGGAATGCCAACAAAGTTTCGACACATTAAAGCAAAAAATAGTCACTGCGACTATTTTGTTTTTTCTAGATTGGAGTAAGGAATTTCATGTTCATGTCGATGCTTCATCCATTGCATTAGGAGAATTTTTAGCACAAATAGGTGCAAGAGATATTGAACACCCTATAGCCTTTGCTAGCAGGAAGCTTTCCACATCTGAAATAAATTATACTACCACTGAAAGAGAAGGCTTAGCTATGGTATATGCACTGCAAAAGTTTAGACACTACTTGTTGGGAGGAAATTTTAAGATGTTTACTGATCATTATGCATTGAAGTACTTAGTCAACAAGCCAGTGTTGGGGGGAAGAATATGAAGATGGCTATTATTATTCCAAGAATATGATTTTGAAATTGTGGTCAAACTAGGAAGAATGAATAAGGGACCTGCCCACTTATCCAGGTTAGAACATGGAGAGGAACCCACCAGTTTGGATGATACACTACCAAATGCACAGTTGTTGGCCATACAGAAAGTCGATGATCACTTCGTTGAGCTAGTCCAGTTCCTATCCATAGGAATGAAAGCTCACGAGTATACAATTATTCAGAAGAAACAGTTGGTAGTCCGTGCTGCAGATTTTAAACTTATAGCTAGACAATTATATAAGATGGGACCAGATGAGATATTGAGGAGATGTGTTATGGAGGTAGAAATACCATTGATTCTTGCAAAAGCACATGAATTCCTCATGGGAGGACATTATGCAGGGAAAGAAACAACGTAGAAGGTTCTCAGAGCTGGCCTTTGGTGGCCCACTTTACATAAGGATGCTAAGGAATACTACAAAGCCTGCAATGTATGTCAAAGAGTAGGGAAGCCTTCTAGAAGGGATGAGATGCCTTTATCACCTCAGTTAACTTTACAAGCATTTGGGAAATGGGCTATTGACTTTGTGGGACCGATCAACCCACCAGGGAAGCACATAGGAGCTCAATATATCATCACTGCTACAAAGTATTTCACCAGATGGGCAGAAGTAGGAGCAGTTAAAGACTGCAGTGTAGCTACAACTGTGTGGTTCATATTTGAGGATATCATAACCAGATTTGGATGCTCGAAGATCCTTATGAGTAATCAAGGCACATACTTCATTAACAAAACTATTGAAGCCTTGATTCAAGAGTTCAAAGTTCACCATCAGAAGAACACACCATACCACCCACAGGCAAATGGTACAATCAAAGATTTCAATAATATTTTGGAGACATCACTAACTAAGATTTGCAGTCTTAACAGAGATGATTGGGACTTGATAATTCCAGCAATATTATGGGAAAAAATTTAACAACACATACCCCATTTAAGTTAGTTTATGGCTAGGAAGCAGTAGTACCTATGGAATATTTGGTTCCTAGTTTAAGAATTACAACATTTACAGGTATGGATGACACATGCGCTATTCAAGACAGGCTCACGTAGTTAATGGAACTAGAGGAAGACAAGTTTATTGCAGGATTTCATCAATAGGTACAAAAAGAACGAGAAAAATCTTACCATGATAGACACATCAAGAAGAAAGCATTTAAACAAGGATATTTGGTACTTTTATATGACAACAAGTTCATGAAGCATCCAAGAAAGTTTATGACACATTGGCTTGGGCCATTCGAGGTTGTCTATGTTACAGAAGGTGGAGCTGTGCAGTTGAAGACTCTTAATGGAGAATGGAAGGATGGTTTAGTAAACGAGAGCCAATTGAAGCTGTATCGTGACAACTAGCTGCCTCACAGCTCTTAGTAAAAGAAAAGGTAGAAGGGTTTAGGTATGAGGTGTAGTTGAAATTCGATACCAGACACATAAAATATAGTCTGCACATGATAGGGAGGGATAGAGCAGAAATCACAGGCTTCTCCGCGTAGCCTGCAGTCGAAGTAATATAGAAGGCTCAACCCTGCAGTGACTTGGGATGAGTCACATGTGAGTGTTGGGAGCCTGTTGGCCCTTGGTCATGTATTAAGGAAGAAAATGAAGATTAAGGAATAATAAAGACAAATTATGAAGTGCGTGGAAGGCACACAAACCAAGGAGGGGTTGAAGTGGTTAAAGAAGAAGAAAAGAAGGAACAAAGTAAAGAAAAGCAAGATGTTGAAAAATAAGATCAAGGAAGACAAAGAAACAAAGACGATAGATCGTAGACAAGTCAGCAAGCATAAGAATATACTAATGGGTGCTTTGGAGTACCTTGTGGAGAAGAAGGAAGAATAAGTTGGTGAAGTCTTTAAAATGTGGGTTATGTGGACCTAGGGTTTTGGACCTAGGGTTTTGGAACCTAGGGTTTTGGCAACTGGGCTTCGATCTAGGGTTGTCTAAGAGTCATGGAATGTATAAATAGAGTTCTAGAAGAGTTGATAGGATGATAGCGATGTTGATATGTAACAATGTTATGCTTTAAGAGTATTCTTTTATTTTGGGTCTTCAATTGGGTGAAAAGATCTACTATGTAGCTGGGTGTGCAGGGAGAGAATATAGAGAGAAAGAGGGAGGAGGATCTATAGCTGAGTCCGCCGATAGGATTGTGTATTTTCATCTACTTAATAAATAAACACAGTTCTGTGGATGAAGCCCCAGGGAGAGGGTGAACCACGTAAAACCTTGTTGTCCATGTGGTTGATCCTTTTTTATTTACTGTCTCTGATACAGTCATTGCATTGATATTGTCCTTGTTGAAGATAAGAAGTTATAAATTATTCACGAAGCTAGACTAATAATGTTAAGAATATTTAGGTTATCTTGTGTTGTTGTTCTGGAATTATCTTGCATTTCCTCTGGTTGTAGACACTTGTGTCTTGCAACCCCCCTATTGCTACTTTGGGTGAGACTTCATCTACTTTGCAGATGTTTCCGTAAGGGCCAGTAGTTAGGGTTTTTTGGTGCACTATTCTAGTTGAACCTTGGGTCTGCCCCTATGCCAACAGGTATATAGACACATTTGGAAATGCAACAAACTGGTAAATGGAAAAATGGGCCGAGCTTTAATAACAAGGTATCGAAGACGAGTAGGGGAAAACTCAAGTAGAGAGTGTTGTGCCAAGGTATTATTAACAAGAAGATTATATTTACTAAAATAAATATTGTGTGGGTCTATTGTAGATTATAATTCAGGGTCCAATGGACATAGAATCAGGGCATATCTTGTGGAGTTGGTTGATGTAACATCCCCAGTTTTAATCCTCATAAATTATAATATAATTGAGTAAATGTAATTTAGGCCGGTGAGCTAATATGTTTTGGGGTAAAGATACCATATTGGTTAATATGGATGAGGGTCAATATATGTAGAATGTATATTGAAATGATTAATAAAAATAATAATCGCTATCTACGATACTAGAAGGATGGTAACAATGGGGGTTATGATTCCACAAGAGAGGGGGCTAAAGGGGGATTCAAGGGGAAACCCATGTCATCGCCCAAACTAATGTATTATTACCTTTTAATCCTTATTTGATTGTTAGTCCAATTTCATTGAATAAATGTAAGAGGTTTGGTGTGTGAGATCACCTCATAGATTTATTGCAAGCATGAGGAAAGAGTGAGAGGGGTTGCAAGACATAGAAAGAAAGATAAAGAGTGAGAGTGAGAGTGAGAGTGAGAGTGAGAGTGAGTCAAGAAAGAAAGATAAAGAGAATCAAATTCATATGGGGAAAGTAGACAATTGTTACTGGCATATTTTGGGCAGTAAGAGGAGAGTTGAATGCTGGGAAGAGAAACAACCATGCCTTGCTTGAGAAAAACCATTATTGGGCTGTGTTTATGATGAAATTGTGGCATATGTGCATGTAAAAACAAGCTATAAACATTTAGTGCATTTTCTTATAGAATAAATGGTTGAAGAGAGTTGTGAAGGTTGTTGTGAACACTCCTGGAGAAATCGAGAGTTATTGGAGTCCCCATCTAAGAGATTCCTGGCCAACCAAGTGCAATGGAGCCCTAGAGGGAAGTGGGAAGGCCCGAGGGAGTGTGTGCAGTGAAAGGGGATCCCATTCCTTGGGTTGTACAGGTTTTGGGGAAGAGAGATGGTGGATTGGAACTGTTGTTGGAGTAGAACCTAGGTTTTGGTCTGTCGAATGTGGAGAGTGGACAACCAAGAGGGGTAGAGCTCCTTGTGGACTCATAGCCTTAACTTAGGGGTGGCTTGCTGTCTAGAGAAAATAAACAATAAGCCTATGGCTGGGAGGAAATTCCTTCATACGTATCCATTTGGTTGTTTTATAAACATATAAGTTTTATGTTATATTATTATGTTAATTCCGTTGTGTAAATTCTTTTATATGAATGCTGTGTGTTTGCTTGTTTTCTTGAACAATTGCATTCATGTTTTATAATTGATGTTGTATGCATGAGTAATTTAGAATGCTTCATGATGTTAATTAAAGTTGCAGAGAGAATTTAATATCCAAGACCGATATTACACTTGATTTTGAGATTGACAACCTAGATTCATCCTAGTTTTGATAAAAAAAATCTAAGTTTCCGGGTTTAATGAAGTCCTATGAAGAAGTGATTTTTTCATAATTCGCTGATGGAAGAAAATTGTCAATTACCGATTGTTTTAGGATTAATCCGTAAGTGCAGAAACGAACCGATCTCCCTAGATACACCTGGATCTAGAACAAATAAGAACATAATAATACTCTTTCCCTAGATTTAAACTATTGAATGAACTAGGAGGCAAGAATCATGAACATACCTTGTGATCGCTTCCTTTGGTCTTTGTTGTTCCAGCTTCGCTCCAATGCTCTTGTACTGTCAAGATCAAAACAATACAAACCAATCGAAGTGAAGACAATTCAACATATTCAATAATTAATCTAAGTATATGATCAAGGAGTTATACAATAAAGTGACATTAGCTTTATGGGAAAGAGACATATTGCTCTATTATATTAAATGTGAAAGAGAGATTACAACCATTGCCTTGATTTCGTAAGGTCCCTTCCAACTGTCCTTCGTTCCCCACACACTTCTTGCTCCAAGGATTCTGAGACCATAGATCTGATAGCTACTCACAATCTATCTTGACAAAGCAAATCTCAAAGCCACTCTAACCAAGCCAAAGATAACAAGCTCAAGAATCAACAAAGCTA
>ML804627.1:146590-194388 GCA_009831015.1 Picea engelmannii | reverse complement strand
TGACCGTGAGATGTTATGTGAAGTTACACATACCATTGGAAATGGCATGACATGTAATATCCATCAAGAATAATCTTTCCTGCAAATATATCAAAACTCGTACCATTATCCATCAAACAAACTTGGGTCCATTACCCAAACCTGGTTTCTCCAACTTCACATGGCCATAACTCTCTAACTGTGAGGATTTATGTGATATTTCACATACCACCAGAAATGGCATGACATGTGTTATCCATATAGAATAGTATTACCTTCAAATATATTAAAACTCATATCATTATACATCAAACAATCTTGGGTCCATTACCCAAACCTTTGTGCTACCATAATTCGCTACCAGACTTTCTCCAAGGGTGTACATCAATCACTAAGGGTTGAAATAAATGTACAATGTCACTCTCAAATGGTTGACATCAATGACAACCAACAATACATACCAATTGTCCATCAACCTAAGCCAATTGTCTGACATATATGATAATAGATTTGACATTATATTCTCAAATTTTTTAATTTATAATGATGATGATGATGTTGGGGATTAGGTGTAACCTGATAGGAAACATACTAACATAACTGCAGATAATCGAAGAGGAAAATAATTTTTTCAAGATAAAAAAAGGGGGTGTCTAAAGACATTTTTACCACACTTAGGCACACCGCATTGTGATTAGAACATCACAATGAATATTGGACATCTTGTACAACAACAATAATCACTAGTTGATTATATGAAAGACCCATCGAGTCTGGTATTTATAGTTTCAAGATATAACTGACTTCCTTGGAATTGAGAATAATAACCATCGATTGTTAGAGTTGACTCTATCAAATTCATGTTGTCAGGTCATCTCAACAAGAATGATTGACCCGATCATCCATGTGTCCTACTCATAGTCCATTTCTTAGCTAGTCGATCTGTTGACCTACTATCTTTGACTACTGGTCGATTGTCCAATATATAGACTTGTCAGCTACTTGACAAATTGATATAAATACATGGTTGATTTTCGAATCGACTGTTTCTACATGTATTTCAACCACCCAACCTACATATTATAGGAGAAGTGTGATAAACCATCATAACTTGATGTTCCAACACCCCCCATCAACACACATAATTGCAAATTCATGAGGTGAAATTTTGTTAGAAAGACCCCCCCCATAATTGCAGCTTCATGAATCCCAAGAATCATACAGAGATTGACAAAAATAGCTTCTAATGAATACTTAGTGAAGATATCATCAACCTAATCACATGTTCTACAATATTCAAGAGATGCAACATTCTCATGAACCAATTGTCTCAAATAATAAGCATGGACCTCAACATGGTTAATCTTACTGTGGGAAACATGATTTTTAGCAGCCTGTATGGCACTTTGTTTGTGACAATATATTTTAGTTGAGGTCTAAAAAATAAATCCAATTTCACCCAGAAGTTGGTGTATTCACACTACCACTGTACTGGCATGAACAATTCCAAGATATTATGCTTTTGTAGTTGACAAGGATACTACCTTCTCTTTCTTGCATGACCACACCAATATTCCTTTGATAAAGTGAAACACATAGCTATACGTGGACTTCCAATCATCATTATCTCCTCCCTAATCAGAGTTGGTGAATTTGACCAACGAATATGAACTTCGACAGTACTTGAGACAAACATCAGCGGTACCTTTGAGATAGAGGAAAAAAATTTTGAATTCTTTCCAATGAATTTCTCTAGGGTCTTGCATAAAATGAGAAACCACATTAACAAAATAGTAAATTTCAAGTCGACTATGAGTAAGATAAATAACATTGTTGACTAGTTGTTGATAAAGTGTAGCATTGACTTTGGGAGTTTGGAAATTTTTGGTTCTCTTGACTCGAGATTGAAAATTATTAGAATAGGGATTACAATCTATCATCTTAAAACATTTCAAAACATCCATTACATATTTAGATTGAGAAATGAAAAAACCATCACATAATGGTAATACTTGAAGACCCAAAAAGTAATGCAGAGTTCCAAGACCTGTCATGTCAAAGGAGTCAACAAGTTGATTCTTCAATCTAAGAATGAGATTAATGTTATTCCCAATAATGACAAGGTCATCAACATATATAGAAACAATCAAAGTGTCTCCATTAGTATGGAGTACATACAATTTGTGATCATATTCATAATGTTTGAAACCAAGTTGAAGAAATAAACTATCGATCTTAGCATACCAAGCTCGGGGATCTTGCTTCAAACCATAAAGAGACTTCTTGAGTTGAAAAACTAGGTTAGAATATTTCATGAAACCAGGAACATATTCCATGAAAATTTCTTCAAATAGTTATCCATGAAGAAAAGCACTCTTCACATTCATCTGATTCATTTTCCATCCAAATCGAGCAGCAAGGGAAATAATTAGTCGAACAGAGTTCATCTTTGCAACAGGGTAAAACGGTCTCAATATATTCGATACCTTCTTTTTAGAAAATCCCTTCACAACCATGAAATATTTATGTCACTCAACAACACCCTCGAAGGTAAATTTGGTCCTGTAGACCCATTGACACTTCACAACATTCTTTCCTTGCAGTCAGGGAACTGATTCCCAAGTGTGATTCTTTGAAAAAGAATCAAGTTCTATCTACATGTAATATTCCCATTCGGTTCATCCTTGGGCATCTGAGTAGGCAGTAAGATCAAAAGTTTTAAGTACATGAGTCATCAATGCAACAACAACATATTGATTTTGAATTTGAGCTTGTATTACAGAGGAAATATCACTAGCATTAGGTCCAACAGCCTCAATTATCTTGGAATCCCATCTGGGTAGACAAGAAAGGGGTTAACTATTGTTCACTACCGAATGGTGATCAAAATTTGGGACAATTTTGGTCGATGGAGATGGTGAACCAGTCAAAACATATATAAACGAACTAATCAACTCAAAGGTTGATGGTATAGTGGCCCATATTGGATGATTATATTATTTATCATCTACCTCACTACTTTTTGGGTGGAAAAATTGGAGAAATCAACTTACAGGTCCATTTCGACGACTGAACCAAATTTGGAAATTTGGGTCCAAAAAACAATCAGAAATATTTTGGAGCCATTTTGAGGCATCAAACAACCTTTTTTTCCCAAACACTACTATGCAGTAATATTGTAAATTCTAAACATTAATACCTTTCTAATGGTATAGACCATTCGTTAATTGGAGTTCATATGAGAAATTTATGCCTCCCACAAGTTGACCTACTAGATTGATCCCCATGGTGCGAGTGGATGCCACATCATCATCCATTACTTAGACATGTGGGGCTAGCCACATAGTGTATTTTCTAAGAACATTCTAGAAGGTCCAAAACCTTATCACAATTGAAGGTTGAAGAAGTCAAAAACCTATCCCTAGATGGTTATCGAGCTATGTTAAAAACCGGGCCACTAGGAGGAGAAGGGGTTCCATTCTTTTGCATTGTATCTTGTTCCATAGCTAAGAAAAAAATATGAGAGTGGTATTGTATGAGAATAATATAGGAGGAGATATTTTGTATCACCCATGCAGGCCACAGGTCAAAGGAAACTCCATAGAGAGTGCCTCTTTCTTCATACTTACATCATTTCTTTACGAAATAAAAGAGAGAAGAGAAGCCTCACCTTCTAGCTAGGTTTTTCTCTCGTATTAGGTTTCCCAGGTCATATCTTGTGTTTATTTTTGGATGGTGTGAATGTGTTTTACTGCTCTTTATTTTTCTATATTTTATCTATTTTATCAGTAACTAAATATTATGGTGGTCTTAAGGAATTTAATATTAATCATAAAGATTTTTGTATTTTATTAGATTTGTTGTGATGAACTATTCTAGTGGAATATGTTTGATAATTTATAGATCATATTGGTATAACAACAGGTTTTTCTTTTAGGGTATTTGTGGGAAGTTGCATGATCTACAAATCGGCTTAAAGGGAATTCACAGAGAACCCTAGCAATGGCAAATGAGTATGTTCATAATAACCCTCGATATTCAACATAAGAGAGATTTGAGAAGGTGAAAGCACACGTTGTTGAAATCATTTGTAATATGAACCTCCTTATGAAGGCTCTAGAAGGAATGCTCATATCGTTCGGAGATGATGGAGGATATAACTTAGAGAAAAAATTGGAGGAGAAATTGGAAGATCGGGAGGAAAAGGAGTCACGGAAAGAATCTGAAAAAGAGCAATCGAATTCGAGTGTTATGAACCCTTCACAATCCCTATGCAAGATGGAAGTGAAAGTAGACATAAATCCATATCAAGGTGATATCTATGAATTAAAATTTAATCATTGGTTGCAACAATTAGAATTGTATTTTAGCATTCACCATATATATGAAGAGAAAAAGATTTCAATTGCTATATTGAAGTTAGAGGGGCATGCTTTAACCTGGTGGGAAAGCCACACATAAACACTTAGGCTGGAGGGTGATATTCCAGTAACTATATGGGATGAATTCAAAACCCTCATCAATTACCAATTCTACTCTATCGGGTATGTAGAGGACCAGTGGATCTGGTGGCACTACTTCAGGTAGAGGTAGGGACAGAGTGTACAAGAGTACACCACTGAGTTTATAAAGATAACCATTATGCTGGGTATCTATACCAAGAACCCATATGTGCCCCTCAAGTATATGGGGGGTTTTCATATTCATCTATGAAAGCAGGTGATGCTCTTGAATCCAAGGACATTGGATAAGGCTTGTGTACAGGAACAATACCTGGAAAAAAAAGGAAAAAATAAGGGGCAACCAAGTAGTTCGAAGTAGAAAGAGCACCAGGAAGCTTCCAAGGATGTGAAGAAGAAGTGGAAAGTGGGAAAATATAAGAATATAGCAGCCACTACACAATATACTAAATATCCCATCAACCATTGCGGTCATTGCAACATTGATGTCCACACCGAGGAAAAATGTTGGAATTACATCCAGAGTTGAACCCAAAGAGCTGGAAGAAGGAAGGAAAGAAAAAGAACCTTCTAGCCAAATATTCAAGAAATAAATTTGAAAGTATATTGAATGTGGATAAAAATATTGTATGCACATTTGTGCAGAAAGAGGTGAATCTAATTAGCCTTCATCACCAAGAAGAGAAGGACATGAGCAAGCTCTTCCACATCAAGTTTCAGGTCAAGAATACCAAGATAGATGCTTTTTTTTACTCTGGTTCATAGGATAATCTCATAGAAAAAAATATGGTCAACAAGCTTAGATTGGAGGTTCACAATCATCCTATCCCCTATCCATTGGGTTGGGTAAATAAGGATGAAAAGATAAAGGTAACGAAATAGTGTAAGATTAAATTTTTTGTAAGTGTTTATTTTATTGATGAAGTGGAATTGGATGTAATACCCCTTGATGTATGTGGAGTATTGTTTGGAATCCCTTACATGTATATGAGGGATGAAATATTCATGTGGAGGGCCAACCAGTACTGACTGATCAAGGATGGGAATTCCTACATCATCAACGTGCATAAATGAAAGTCAAATATCTCACTGGTAAGTGCCAATCAAGCCAAGAAGTTGATTAGTTCTAATAAGAAACATGTTTTTCTTTTCTTAAGAGAAAATCAGTCGGATAATGAGTCAATGTGAATGAAGGCATCTTTGGAGGGGTGTACTAAAGAGAAGAAATAATAGTTGGAGGAGTTGTTACAGAAATACAAAGGAGTGTTCCAGGAGCCTAAAGGGATACCACCCAAGTTGGAAGTGGAGAACGGAATACAATTGTTTCCATACTCCCCATTGTCAAATATTGGGATGTATAGACAATTTATTCTGGAAGTGAATAAAGTGAAGAACCAATTGTAGCAATTTTTGGATCATTGTGTAATTCAAATAAGTACCTCACCTTGTGGGTCACCCATCATAATTGTGCCCAATAAGGATGAAACTTGGATAATGTGTATATATTATAGGAAATTGAACAAGATTACACTGAAGAATCGGTACTCGATGCCAAGGATCGATGATCTAGTAGACCAGTTGCAACATGCCAAGTACTTCACTAAGATGGATTTGAAATCAAAATATCACCAAGTACTATTCAAATAAGAAGATACCTGGAATATTTCCTTCAAGACAAGGCAAGGCTTGTATGAGTGGTTGGTCATGCCATTCGGTTTATGCAATGCATTGGCTACATTTATGAGACTAATGAATGATGTTTTACGCCCTTATCTAGATTCATTTTTTATTTTCTATTTGGATGATATACTGGTTTGTAGTGCTACCTGGAAGGAGCATATGTCACATCTTATGTAGGCATTAGAGACTCTGAAAAAGCACCAACTACTGGAAAATCTCAAGAAATGTGAGTTTGCTCAGTAGTGTTTGGTGTATTTGGGGTATGTGATCAATGGAGAGGAGCTCAAGATAGATCTCGTAAATATGGAGGCCATCATGATATGACCAATTCCTACAAATTTCACTGAAGTTAGGATTTTTTTTGGGTCTACACAATACTTTTGGAAGTTCATAGCTTCATTTTCGGTGGTAGTTGTACTAGTCCACACCATAACAACTAGTTGTAAGAGTTTCTAGTGGCGGGAGAATATGAATAATTCCTTTGATGAGATTAAAATAAATATCATTAAATCACTAGTGCTCGCACTACCACACTTGTAGAATCCTTTCAAAGTGGAGACAGATGCAAGTGGGTATGCCATGGGAGAAGTATTGATGTAGGTAGGAAGGCTCATCTGCTATCATTCTGAAGTATTTCATGGGGTAGTTTTCAACTACCATACCTAAGACAAGGAGCTATATTCCTTGGTAAAAGCTATCAAAAAGTGAAAACATTATCTGATGGGAAAGGAGACCATCATCCATACAAATCACCAACCACTACAGTATTTGCAGGCCCACAGTAAGTTACAACAAACTAAACATTACAAGTGGATGGGGTTTTTACAACAATTTCATTTGGTCATAAAGTATAATAAGGGTAGCACAAATATGTTGGAAGACATGTTTTCATGGCCACCCACATCTAATATTACAGATTTGGGAACTCTAATGCACATGGATCCTTTTACCCGTGATACACACAAAGAGGCATACACAGAAAATGAGGACTTCAAGGAGGTGTTTCAACAGCTACAAATCCAAATTCATATAGAATAAGGTGATGGAAAGGTTGAATATCATTTCCATAATGGTTTACTCTACAATGTCGACAAGCCTTGTTTTCCTAAACGAAAACAATTGTAGCTTATCATAGATGCTCACACCTCCAAGGTTGCAGGACATTTTGGTGTTGGGAAGACGGTCGCCAACTTACAAAGGTATGTGTATTATCTAGGAATGAAAGACTATGTAGCACGATATATTATAGGATGTATACTTTGTTGGACCAGCAATCCCAACAACAAGAATCAAGGTCTATACCATACCTTTCTTGTACCCACTCAACCTTGGGAAAGCATTTCCATGTATTTTGTGGGAGGTTTACCAACAATTAGGAAAGAACATGAATATCTATTTGTGGTAGTTGACAGGTTCAACAAAATGTGCATTCTGATGCCTTGTAAAAATAACATCATTGGACAATAAGTAGCAAATAAGTTCTTTGAACAGGTCTAGGTTCACTTTGGGATACCAAGGAGCATCATCTCATATAGGGATACCAGATTTCTCAATGCATTTTGGACTACGTTGTGGGAGAATATGGACACTAAGTTGAAGTGGTCTACAAAATTCCATCCACAGACACATGGGCAGATAGAAGTAGTCAACAGAAATTTGGTGCAACTTTTGAGGGGTTACAATAAGAAGCATCCGAAGACCTGGGATGAAAATTTGATCTATATACAACACTCTTATAATATAGAAATCCAGAATTCTACTGGTAAGTCCCCTTTTGAAAATTGCTTTGGATGTTTTCCACCTTCACCCTTATATGTTGTATATCGACAGCAAGGAGGACTAAGGGGGGACCTCACAAGATATGCACTAAAGGCATAAAAATTTGTTGAGAATATCAGGCATATCCACTTGCAAGTACAAGAGACACTGAAGAAATCACAGGAAAAGTACAATGTTAGACATGACCAAAACATAAAAGAGAAAACATTTAAAGTCGGAGACATAGTATGGTTATAGTTGAATACGGAAATAATACATAGTCCTAGTAAGAATATCAAGGCTCTATGATATGGTCCTTTTGAGGTATTAAAAGGTGGGAGATAATTCCTACAGACTTAGTCTACCCGTGTACATGCACATTTACTCAGTAGTGAATGTGGAGAACCTCAAACTCCATGAGCTCTCCATGTTGGATCAGGAGGATAAGGTCCTAACTTCCATAGATTATTTAGCACTATATTCTCAAGAAGGGTTGGTATAAGACACATTTTTCAAAATTGGTCCAGAACTACAAGACATGGGCAACATGACCTTTGGCAGTTTGGGTTGAAAGGACAACTTCTAGGCAAAGCAAAGTGGTACTCTAGGGAGAAGGTAGAGAAAACATTTCCTCACCTCATTCAGTAAATTTTTTGGGGACCAAAATCCTACCTAAATGGGGAGGTATGATTTTTATTGGATCAATATATTATTTATCATCTATCACACTACTTTTTGGGTGGAAAATTGGAGGAATAAGCTTGCAAGGCCATTTCGACAGCTGGTCCAAATTTGGAAATCTGGGTTAAAAAAATAGTCAGAAATATTCCAAAGTTGTTTTTAGTCATCAATGACCTTTTTTTGGTCCAAAATTTACTACATAGGAATATTCTAAATTCTACATGTTGATACCTTTCCATCCGCACAGACCATTCATTAATCGGAGCTTGCATGAAAAAGTTATGCCTCCCACAAGTTGACCTACCATGTTGATCACCATGGTGCAATTGGATGTCACGTCATCCTCCATTACTTAGACATGTGGGGATAGCCACATAGTGTATTTTAACATTATATAAGGTCCAAAACCTTATCATAATTGAAGGCTGAGGAAGTCAAAAACCTATCCCTAGATGGCTATCGGGCTATGTTAAAAAYTGGGACACCAGTAGGAGAAGGGGTTCCATTCTTTTGAATTGTATCTTGTTCCTTAGCTAAGAAATAAATATGAGTGGTATTCTGTGAGCATAACAGAGGAGAATAGATTTYGTAGTATCCATACAGACCACGGGTCAAAGGCAACTCCATAGAGAGTGCCTCTTTYTTTGTACTTGCATCATTTCTTTACCAAATAAAAGACAGTAGAGAAGCCTCACCTTCTAGTTGGTTTTTTCTCTTGTATTGGGTTTCCCAAGTCATATATTGTGTTTATTTGTGGATGGTTTGAATGTGTTTTACTATTCTCKTGTTTTATTCATTTTGTATATTTTATCAGTAGCTAAATATTCTGGAGGTCTTAAGGAATTTAACCTTAATCATAAATATTTATGTATTTATTAGATATGTTGTGACAAATTGTTCCATTGGAATATCCATGGAAGTTTACATATCATTTAGTTGAAACAAGAATAGAGTTTGACTATCCAGCCGAAGAACTAAAAATGGAACAAGAGAACTAGTGTTAGAAACAACAACAAAGTGAGCATCATGTAGCAATCCATAGGAGGAATTCAACAACTTGATGCCAAAAGACTTTTCATCAAACCATACATTATTTTTTATAATGATTTTCCATTTGACAGGATCAAATAGTTGATAGGCTTTAGACTCTTCAGAGTATCTCATCATGATACAATCACGACTCTTTGCATCCAACTTATTTTTTCAATCATAAAAAATATGATCCCAGGAAATGCATCCAAACAGATGGAGGTGGTTTACTAAATACTTATTTCCACACCATCTTTTGACTGGAGTCATTGAAGGAATAGCTTGAATCGAGATGTGATTGAGTATATAGTTTGCACAAGATACTAATTTGGCCCAAAAGAAAGAAGGAAGATATTTGGCCTACAAACTTCATCTAGCCATTTTGACTAGTGTCTGAGTTTTTCATGCCAAGTTCGATTCCGCTCATCAATGTGAGCAACAAGAGAATTTGGTTCATATTTAGGTCGAGTCATGTCACGAAATTTATACAAATTTTTATTCGGGTTGAGAAACCCTCTAGCAACAATCAATTGACCTTTCTTCAAATATCGAACAAGGAAACGATCTGGAAAAAACTCCACAATCTTACTTGTTTGTGTTAACTAAGCAACAAACAATAGATTGGCACTAATATTTGGCACATGAAAAACATCAACAACTCTCCCATGTCGACAACAAACATCACCCTAAATAGCAATATCCAAAGCAAAATCATTAGCAACATAAATCTTTCTCTCCTTAGCTTCATTCAAGGAGGTGAACAAGGAAGCATCCTTAGCCATGTGATGAGTGCACCCAGATTTGAATATCCATTTGTTGTTCATAGAATGGGACAACAAGTCTTGAGAAGTTCCAACCGTGACAATGAAACTATCATCAAGTCGGTGAACAATGAACACATATCCTTCAAGGCATTTAACCTTATCTTATAAATCATCGTTCTTCTTGTAGCAGAACTTCTCCACATGTCTAGTCTTTCCATAGTACCGACATTTCTTCTTCTTTCAACTTTGATGAGGTGCATCTATTTTCCCTTTAGGTTTTTGGTCGAGGCATCTAGGTCTATGTGTAGGGGTATCAAATTGTCCTCTTTCCCTGTGATTTAAATTTCCCTTTCACTTGAGCAAGTGGGCTTGATGTTTACAACCGATATTTCCTTCTTCAAGCAATACATGTTGGTTAGTGATCAAAAGACTAAAAAAATATTCAAATGTGTAATCCTTTCCATCTTCCATTCACACCTACTAGTTGGTGTGTAAATTTGAAACAAACACATCGAATGGTGTTATCAGATTCATCAGGACCAACTCAATGAGTTGTTCATATTTCTTCTAGTAATTATTTCCTCATTATCCAAATTTCAACTACAGTTCCTGCCAATGCACCAAGTAGTTCTCTATTTTGTCAAAGGAATGAGGATCAAGAGAGATCAAGTCTTTCACCAATTGCATGATGTGCCTTCCATCGTCTCTATTGAAAAATTACTTAATCTTCTTCCAAAATTGATGAGGGAAGTCGATTCCACTGATGTGAAACCAAATCTCCCACAAGATATAGGTTGTGATGACCCCTACAACCTCATACTTATTTTCATCAACAACGAACTTTGCTCGATCATCTGTTGGATATAGAATCCCAATCTTTGTATACTACGATAGTTTTTTACTCTTTAGTAGGGTTTCCATGTCTAGTTCCCATAATGCATAATTTGATCCATTCATAATTACAGGATCAATCTTCGAAGCCATATTGGATATCTAGACAGATCATATCTATTTCATAACTTACAATATGCAAACCATCGGCCTAGAGTCAATCACACAATAGATCAAACTCAATAAGGTTCATGAATAACAGATGATTTTTGAAACCATCAGCTATGATACCTTGTTCATGATTGGGTGTAACTTGATATGAAACAGACAAACAAACGACATATATCGAAGAGGAAAATAATATTTCGAAGATAAAAAAAAATGGTGTCTAAAGACACCATTACAACACTTAGGCACTGCGCATTGTGATTAGAACATGAAAATGCATATTGGACATCTTGTACAACAAAAATAATCGCTTGAAGATATGAATGACCCATCGGGTCTACTACTTATAGCTTCAAGATCTAACCAACTTCCTTGGAATTGGGAAAATATTGTCAACATATAACCACCGATTGTTAGAGTTGACTCCGGAAAATTTGTATTGTCAAGTTGGCTTGACAAGGATGCTCAACCCGACCGTCCATGGATTTAACTCGTAGTCGATTTCTCAGCTAGTCAATCCACCGACTGACTATCTTCGACTATTAGTCGATTGCCTGACCAACATACTAGTCAACTACTCAATCGACTGATGTAGATATCTAGTCGATTGCCTGAATGACTATTTCCAGATGCAGGTCGACCACTCGACTGACTGATTCTAAAAGAAGTGTGATGAACCATCAAAACTTGATGTTCCAACATATGATGATGATGATATTGATATTACTTTTCTTATAATATTGAAAGTTGTTGATTTTTTTTATGGTGGATGACTATATATGATGATGTTTACATTGTTTCACTTTGTTTATAATATATTATGTGTTTGTTTGAATGAATATGCATTTTATTTTACTTTGAATGGATGTTTTCCATTTCCCTTAAATTTATTAATAAATGTTATGATATAAATTTGAATTGTGAAATTTAATTAATATTGATATATTTTATTGAAAAACTCTCGTATATTTCATTAACTTAATTGAAATTAATAAAATAAATATAATAAAAGTAGCACTAACATTAAAGCCAAATCCAATGAAAAATAAAAATTAAAGTGGAAGTTAAACTCAATGTATAGTAGACATTGCAAAGGAAGAAAAACTTGTTACTAAATCATACATTATAGTGGACACAAATCTTGGTGCTAAAGTGGAAGCAAATCTCGGTGCTAAACTAGAAGAAACAATCCATATTAAAGTAAACACATAGCTTGGTGTGACAACACTAACTTTAACATCGACAAGGATGCCAAAGTGAAAAAACAGACTAAACTCTAATGCTAAAATCAACATTAATAAAAAAAAAATTAATATTATAATAGTAAATTATTAATATGAAATAGATCGAGAAAAATTTAATATTATATATATGCGATTGATTATGTTCATGTAAATGCTTTAATTTCCTTGTTCAATTATATGTGAGAGTGAACCCTTAATATAGTCTTATTATAAGACATTAATATGTACATCCTTTTATACATGACCAATCTAATATTAAAGATTATAAATAGTGGTCACGTGATTAAAGCACTTAAAGAACTTGGGGTGCGATCACGTAAGTTTGTGATATAAGTATGGTTGCAACATTCATAATAAATTTTATTAGTTATTTTTTATAATAATGTATGTATGAATTTATATATCATAAGTATTTTTATTTTTAATTAGGTTAAGTTTAGGTTGGGGTTAGTATTGATGTTTTGTCGGATAGTTTAATTTTTTTTATAAATGATTTTCACCATTAACCCCTCTTTATGAAATTTGAACATATAATTTGATAAAAACTAAATTTCACATAAATCAAATCAATTGATCTATATCTTATGAATATATCATACATTTTTATTATTTAAATATAATTATTAATTAAACATTTTTAAATTCATAAAATTTTTTAAATAAATATGAATTCAATTTTAATTGAGTTATATTATTGATTAAAACCTTACTCATTTATTTCACATTTAACTTAATGTTTTTAATTATCAATTTTAACATGTGTAACAATAATAATACGAAGAATGAACATTCCAAAAATAATTAAATAAATATGAATTCAGTTTCAATTTCAATTAGGTTATATTATTGATTAAAACCTTATTCATTTATTTTAAATTTAAGTTAATATTTTTAATTATCAATTTTTAACCTAACAATAATAATAACAATAATAATATGAAGAATAATCATTCTAATCTGCATAATTTAAATTAATGTTTTTAACTATCACTTTTAACCTATATAATAATATTATGAAAAATGATAGTTTAATATGCATAACGTGAACATTGTCCACAATCTTAAATTCCTCCAACACCAAATATTCTTAACATCTTTATACATGTTAAACACTAACTATTTATTTTATAACAAAAAAAAAAAGGCATTAGTGATACCATGTGATATATTTTCCTATTGTGATACCATGTATTAGTGCCATATATTCTTAACATCTTTATACATGTTAAACACTAACTATTTATTTTATAACCCAAAAAAAAGGCATTAGTGATACCATGTGATATTTTTTCCTATTGTGATACCATGTATTAGTGCCATAGTTTTATTGAAAAATTTCTTATATTGTGATATTAATTATTTTTATTTGTCTAGGTATTTATGTCAAAAGAGTTTTCATTAAAGAAGGTAACTAGTTCCTATTGACATGCTAGTGTACTTAACTATATAGACAATTTCTTCCTACATCCATTTCCTAGAAATTCTCCCTTTTAAGTGTACTCCTGGTATATTTGTTAAATGATTAATCAAAGATTTGGGGCTTTGTATGGTCTTGCTAGGTACTCTTCCTTGATTTATAGATGATAGTTGGATTTTCATGAGAAGCTAACTTGTTGCATCTTATTATTTGATAAAAAAAAAAAAAAATCATCTTATTAATAAGATTTTTCTTGATGAATTGTTGTGAGAGCATTATGTGTAGGATGTTCTCATAATTTGAGTTAAAATGAATTTGTGAAGTTTATTAATATTCCTAATGATAGTTTTGGTGCATTTGAAAGTACTTTTGAAACATAAGTCTATATTTTTTAGAATTTCAAAGATAACAAAACTCTTGTGGTGAATATTTTACATTGAGTTTACTTTTTTCTTTCAGATTATTAATCTCTTATTTTATGGCCAATATCTAGTGATGAATTAGCTGACTAGTGTCTTCTATGAGAGATTGGATATGAGGATGAGATAACTTTGATTGGGGGGAAGGAAACCTAAAAGGATGGATAGATCTATTGACCTAGATGAGCATGGTGTCATCCTTATCTCCCTAAATGTTAAGGGCTTGTTCCACTCTTATGGCCAATCCTAGAATTATATATCTAACATACCATTTTACTATGACAATATCTTGGAAGAGAGTTTCGTAGACATAATATATTTTCAATAATTGTTGGACATTTGGTTTTCAATGATGTCAACCATTATATATTAATGTCAAACCTTGGAGAGGTCCAGAGATGTTGGACAAATGACTTGCATTTGTATGATCGAGATTGATGGTGAGTTAGTTGGGTGCATTTGATATAGTCTACATGTAGCCCCGGAGGTATGGTTATGGGACCCAAAGTTGATTAAGGAATAACTACATGAAGGACAATGAAATTTCAGGTAAGACCATCATAGATGGATAGTACACCTCATGTCATTTTCGATGATATATGATATGCCACGTGGTTTCTCACAGTTAGGGAGATATGGCCTTGTGAATTTAGAAGGCCTAAAGAATGGTCAAGAATGTTAGGAAACAAATATCCAAATAGAATAAAAAAATTCGAATAAGTAATCCATGCCTTGACAAAGAGAGAATTTCAGATAATAAGCCTCTTCGAGGGGGAAAACTCCTTATACACCACATAAATTTACAAATGCAAGATGATTCCAAATGAAAAGGTATCCTTGGTATATATAGGAGACTAGGAGGTACAATTACAACTAATGGACCCAATATGACATAAATAAAATAACAATACTAATGTAATATGCCCCAATTAAGGGATAATGTCCCACTATTTAGGGCTTAACATGCCCCTCCCCTTCAGAAAAGTGTTGTTTGCAACGCTTGAGTAATTTTGGATGCTTCTGTATAAAAGACTCATCTTCCCAAGTGGAATCTTCAGCAGGTAGTTTCTTCCACTTAATGAGATACTTTGAAATGGATCTATTCCTCAACTAGTGAATTCTTATGTCAATGATAGATTTAGGATCCAATATGATTTTTCCTTCCTTGTCAAGTTCTAGAAATATAGTTTGAACTGGGGTCTTGTCACCTACAACCTTCTTTAAGCATGAAACATGGAAAACTAGGTGTACTCGCGAAGATGCAAGTAGCTCCAATTTTTATGCCATAGTACCAATCTTTTGCAACACCTTATAAGGGCCATAGTAATCTGGTGATAATTTATTATCCTTCTTATCTTGCCTGATGGACATTTGTTTGTATGGTTATAGTCTTAAAAATACCCAATACCCTACTTCAAAACTTATTTAACTACGATTCTAATATGCTTGTTGTTTCATGTGATTATATTCCATGGTTAGGTTGTCCTTTAAGAGTTGGAGAACTTGTCGTTAATGCACGATGTGAACTTCCACTACTTGAACCTTAGATTGTTCTTCTAGACAATAAGTGATGGATAGTGGGTGATATCCATAGAGCACCATAAATGGCGTCATTTTTGTTGCAGTATGAAAGGAAGTGTTATACCACCATTCTTCCAAGGGTAACCACTTGAACCATTGTGTTTTCTTATCAGAGACAAAACAACGAAGGTAGCCTTCCAGACATTTTTTCACTATCTCAGTTTGTCCATCAGATTGAGGATGATAATATGACCTATGATCCAATTGATTACCCAAACAAGAAAATAATTATGTCCAAAAATGTCCAGTGAAGATGGGATCTCTGTCACTTACAATAATCTTTTGGCTTCCATGTAGCTTTTGAATTGTCTCCATGAATGCGGTGGCAACTGTAATGGATTTGAAAGGATGGGAGAGTGTACGAAAGTGTGAGTACTTGGTCGGGCTATCAAAAATCACCCTGATGAAACTCGTTCCTTCAGACTTCGGTAACCCTATGATGAAATCCATGGAAACCTTCTCCCAGCATTGACTTGGGATGGATAATGGTTGTAAAAGACTTGGGGTCTTAATTGTTTCAAGGCTAGCGTTGACTTTTCTGCAAACATTTAAGCATTAGTTTTAAGGCCATCCCAAAAACATTCCTTCTTGACCCTGTGATAGGTTTTCAAAAATCCCAAGTTTCCTCCTACTAGAGAGGTGTGCAATTCCAAGAGAACCTTTTTTTTTGAGTTGGGAGTTCATACATAAATATAAGCGATCTTTGTACCATAGTGAATAATTTTCCATGTAAATGTATTTGATGTACTATAATCCTTCTGCAACCTTTGAATGAGAGTCCACACATTTTCATCATTCTTCCATTCATACTTTTCTTTTGATATCCAATTAGGTTGGATGATCGATATAGCATAGAGAAAGGCCTCAACATATTCATCCTTTCTTGAGAGTGCATCTTCCACAACATTTTTCTTCCCTTTTTTGTATATGATTTCAAAATCATAACCTAAGATCTTGGTCACCCATTTTTTTTGTTCTTTTGAATATACTCTTTGTTCCAAGAATTATTTAAGATTGCCATGATCTATTGTGACCTTGAAGTGCCTACCTATTAGGTAAGGGTATCATTGCTTCAATGCATGTAGTATTTCCATCATTTCCTTCTCATAAATTGGTTTGTGTAATTCCTTTACCTTGAGTGGTCGACTTTCAAAAACAAGGGGCCTTCCTTCTTTCATTAGAACATCACCAATGCCATTTTTTGAGGCATCACATTCCACAATAAAGGTTTTTGTGAAGTCTAGTGTGGTCAAGACAGGATCTTTGCACATCACCTCTTTAAGTTGTTCAAAATCTTGAGTTTTCTCTAGAGTCCATGAAAATCCATATTTCTTAGTTAATTTTGTTACAGGTGCTGCTATTATTCCATAGTTCCAAACAAACTTGCGGTAGTAACCTGCCAAACCCAAAAATCCTCTAAGATTCTTCAATGTTTTGAGAATCGGCCAGTCCATCATGGCCTTAATCTTGTTAGGGTCTAGCTTGACACCTTCATGAGATACAATATGACCTAAATATTCTACCTCTTTCACCCCAAAGAAGTATTTGGATGGTTTGGCATATAGTTGTTGATCATTTAGTAGTTGTAGCACCCTGTCAATATGTCGAACATGATCCTCCCAAGACTTTCTATAGATTATTATATCATCAAAAAATACTAACACCAATTTTCAAAGGAAGGGCTTTAAAATGGAATTCATCAACCCTTGGAATGTGGAAGGTGCATTCGTAAGGAAAAAAGGCATGACCAAAAATTAATAATGGCCTTCATGAGTTCAGAATGTTGTTTTTGGGATATATGCTCCCTTCATTCTAATGTGATGATACCCTGAACGGAGATCCAACTTTGTGAAGTAGTTTTCTCCATGTAGTTCATCTAACAATTCATCAATGATGGGAATGGTAAACTTATCTTTAATGGTGATCTTGTTGATCTCTCTATAATCTGGACACATACGGCATGAGCCCTCTTTCTTGAGTACCATTACCACTGGTGCAGAGTAAGAACTTTGGTTAATTCTAATAATGTCACCCTCTAACATTTCTTCAACCATACGCTCAATTTCACTCTTCTGGGCATAAGGGTACATGTAAGGCCCAATGTTAGGAGGAACACTCCTAGGAATTAGGTGAATAGAATGATCATGATCGTGAGTGGGTAGAAGACCTTTGGCAATATCTTCAAATACTTTGGAGTGATTATCAATGATCCCTTGGAGATCTAGGGGAATAGATGGCTTATATGTTTGAACATCTAGTGAGAATAGTTGTACAATTACACACGGATTCCCCTTTTTCAATAATTATTTCATGCCATTAGAGATTATCACCTTACTGGTTTTCCTTGTGATACCCCTTAACTCAATTTCCTTTCCTTCCAATTAAAATTTCATGAAAATTTCTTGAAAAATAAAATCCATTGTTCCTAATGATTGTAACCATTTGAATCCTAGTACGAAATCAACACCACCCATGGGTATAGAAATCATAGGGATATTGATTACATATTCCCCCATAGTAAGATTGATATCATGGAATTTTCCTTAGCAATTGATATTTCCTTCATTTGCAATCATTACTTGAAACTCTGGTGTTGGATAGATAAAGCAATTGAGAGCTTTGGCTAATTTATAGTGAATGAAATTATGAGTACTACCATAATCAATTAATACTATCATGTTTTTATTTTTGATATATCCTTCCATATTGAGGGTTTGAGGAGTGATAATTCCATCCAATGCATTACATGATATGGTGGGAGTCAACTCTTCAGAAGAAATCTCTTCTATGTTTTCATCTTGAGATGGTTCTTATTCTTGTTCTTGTTCTTCTTCCTCTTCACAATCTATGTAGAATAATTTCTTCTCACCACACTTATGTCACGTACTGTACTTGATGTCACAATTAAAGAATAAACCTTTTTCTTTTCTTTCCTCCAATTGTTGATGTGTCAACCTTGTAGGTTGTGGTGGTTTATAAGAAGGAACATCATTCTCTTGATAGATGTTGGGAGTGGTCCTTCTAGTAGCCATAGCCATATTTTTATTTTCAACATTTCTCGCCACCCTGAACACATTCTCCAAAGATTTGGGTTCCCAAATGCCAACCTTCTTTCGTGAAAATTTTCCAAATGACAAGTGATTTGCGAGAACAAATCCATCGATACCACACAAATTGATTGGGTTCTAAATATAAAGATGTAATTCGTACTTTTTGTGTGTGTGGCACATCATGTAGATAAAATAATTACTCCATATGGAGTATGCATGTGATTGTATCCTTGCCATAAAAATTACTCATATCGATCTTAGGAAAGTGGTTGGTATTCAACCCAAATTTGGAGTTTCTCCAGTCTTGATTCATCTTCCTTGTGTCATCATCATGTATTTCATGGGATACATTGTCACTTTCATGTGGCCTCTCTATTAGCAAATTTTTCAATCCTTCCATGATATCCCCATTTAAACCATCCATATCAGTATCCATTATATTTTCCATCTTAGATTTAGTTGAATCCATCATCCCTTATAGTTCATATTTTGTTGCTCCCTTCTTTTGTAAATAATTTATGTCCTTGCGAATTTCTTCACCTTCATCAAGAGTCCAAGTGGGACTGTCTGAAGGATTATTTGGTGTGGAATTTCCCTTTTTTGGTGGCATATTTTCCAAGTATCACTGCAAGGTAGGAATTCCTAATTGGCTTAGGAAGAGGCCCTCACAGACAATGGAGTATCAGGTGCTATAACTCTCTCATATACATGCAGGGTCCAACAATATCACTCAGCCCAATATTTCAGGGAAATAACTAAGGAGGATTGACCATGCCCTTAGCCATACTATTTGACTACCTAGGTACTAGAGAGTGATATCCCCAAGTGTTGTTCTCGGTGTACTATAGCAACAAGACAACCAAAAGTTTTACTCGGTAATTCTCAGGATTCTAGAGGGTCTCCCAATAAATGCCAAGTACGTGGGAGCTCAAATCCATAGTATTGTTTTCTAATGCACAATCTTTCAAAAGGGGCCTTCCGATATACTCTAGGTATGTGGAAGAACCATGTTGTCCACGGGTTGTAGCACTGACCAGTAATGACAACTCCTACATTTAGAGACATTGGAACATGTCTGTACCTACAAAAATCCCTAAGTTTCTCTCAAATTTATGTGATACTATTTTTTTCCCACTTTAATCTACTTTTTGAATCACCCCATTTGGATCTTCTAGTCAAAATATATGAAAATTTCCACAAAACAAACAACACCTTTTAAACCCTAATTTGCAGGTTGTTCTACTAGCCGACATTTCTTTTGTTGTATCTTTACAATTTCGGCCCTTACGGGTCTGAAATATCATTTTGTATTTCTTTGATATGTCCTCTCTGAAATTCCATAGGTCTGGTCAAAATTGGATGTGCCAAGTGGAATTTATGGTGACTTCCCCACACCTTGCTGATTTTTTTCCTTTCCAGAAGAGCATAGTTGTAAAGCATGCCAAGAGCACAATATGTGATATCTTATTCTGAAAATTGCACCAGAAATACTAAAGATTGTCCACTGTCCAATTCAACTAGTCTCACTTAATTTGGATACTCAATAAAGAAGATATCATCATTTTACCCGGAACACATGTTTGAGACTAGTTAATAGGACTAGTTAGCTACTTTATCTTACGCAGGGTGTATCTCCAAAATTAGGATGACCCAGAAGCTAAAAATTTTACCACATATAACTTGATAATTCCTATGAATATCCTCCAATTTCCATGGTCTGAACCATCATAGAAAACATATTTATAACAAAACTTTTGTGATGGATGAATTCAGGATGATTTAGGAACTCGATCTTCCACAGACTATATCTCCGAAATTCTAAATCCCCAGAAGCTATGATTTTAACCACAGTTACTTTGATCTATATAATAAATATCTCCCAAGGATTTCCTTTGGAAACATCTTATAAAAACAATTATAATGAAAAAATCCAAGGTGTCTCTGATGCAGCGGAGAAACCCCAAGACCTTGAGCTCTGTCACCAAATGTTAGGAAACAAATATCTGAATAGCATAAAAACATCAAAATAAGTACTCCATGCCTTGAAAAAGATATAATTTCAGATAATAATACTCTTTGAGGGGGAAACCTCCTTATACACCACATAAATTCACAAATACAAGATGATTCCAAATGAAAAGGTCTCCTTGGTATATATAGAAGACTAGGAGGTACAATTACAACTAATGGACCCAAGCCGACATAAATATAATAATAATAATGATGTAATATGCCATGATTAAGGGGCAATGTTCCACTATTTAGGGATTAACAAAGAATCCCTAGTTCGTTACAAGTCAATGAATGAAAGGGTAAAGTAGTTGCAACAAGAAATCTTTAGAAGCCCTAAGTTTAAGGGAAGAGGTTACCTAGAAAAAGTATAAATACTCCTCAAGGAGTCATTCACAAGCACACTCACACACTTACATTGAATATATATCTTGTGAATGTTATGGTCTAGTATTGTGATATTTTGGCTAGTTTGCAGCGAAGAATTCTGAGGTAGTGAAGCGGGAGAAGTGCGAGATTTTTGAGATTGCAGAGGAGAGCTGGAGAATCTGAGGAAACCCTAATTAAGATGATCCTCGCAGGTCATCCCATATATTTATAGTGAGGCACTCATAGGTTGTCCTATATATTTCAAGTGAAGCATCTTCATAGGTCATCTAGTGTATGTATAACGAGGCACTTGCAGAATTGAGAAGAATGTTGGTACCAGGGTGTTGAAGCTAAGGATTGCCCAGGTTGGTTTGAGATCATATGTTCCAGGTACTCTAGAGTTAATAGGTATGTTTTATATGTGTTTTTATGATTAGGTGATGGTACATGGTTTAGTTTTGGAGCATGCTTGAGGCATGTGTTTGGTTTATTGGTTGGGATATTGGCATATGATTTGAGGAATATACCTGAAGTAAATGTTATATGATGCTTATACTTCTTGGTGATGTTTTGTTACTTTCTTTATGAGGCATATCATGAGTGATATCATACTTGGTTGAGTCATATCTTTGATGTATTGTTTGAGGTATATCTCGGTGATGTTGATACATATTTGAGACACATGTTTGGCACATACTTGAGGAACATGGTTTGGGGTATATGAATGGATGCATGTCTTATTTATGTTGGTATAATACTTGTTGAGGCATAGCTTGGTTTTTAGTTTGGCACATGATTGAGGTGCATGTTGGACACTTTATGTTGGCATAGTTCTCGAGTAACATCTTGGTGATATTGGCATGGTTGATGTGCATGATTGGCACATGGTATGGTACAGGTGTTGATGATTGATGTACATGGTTGAGGTGCACGATTGAAACATGGTATGGTATAGGTGATGATACAATTTTGGTGCATGGTTGATGCACTTATTATGGCACATGGTTGATAGTACAGGTTGATGGATGGTTGATGCATGGTACAAGTTGGTACTTGGTTGAGACACATATCTTGTGATGGTATGTGGTGATCTTGGTACATTTTTGGTAGAGGAATGTGTTGGTGATGTTGAGCATATGGTTTGAGATATGATCTTGGTGATCTTGTCATGAGTTGCATGTGGATGTGAGTAGATATGGTTTCATGGATGAGATAGTGATTGGTTGGACAGATTATTGTGACAATAATTGTCAGGTTGGCCAATATCAGGTTGGATACAGTGACAAGTTACAGGTTAATGTGAAAATGGCAGTGACAGTGGTAGTGACAATAGAAGTGACAGTGGAAATAATTGTGGTAGTGACAATTGGTATACATTTATATTTTAGGGCAACATGATGGGGAAAGGAAGGGGGTTGTAGCCTCCTTTTGATTGGATCTGGAGAATCAAGAAGTTGGATCTTCCTTCAGGCTGGAGACTGAGAACTAGGTGGTTGTAGCCACCTTCTGGTTGGATATGGAGAACCCAAGGTGTTGTAGCCTCCTTCTGCTTGGAGATAGATAATTCAGGGAGTTGTAGCTTCCTTAAGGTTGGAGCTTATAAATAGGGGGTTGTATCCTCCTTCCAATTGTAGCTGGATATTTGGGAAGTTGGTGCTTCCTATGAATGAATTCTTGATATATATAATAAATCATTATATGGTTTTGTCCCATTTGGCTTTCCACGTAAATACTGGTGTATTGTGTTCTTGATGTGATTTTTCTTATGATTACATGCTTATGATATATATTGAATTCAATCATAGATGATACATTGATGATAAATTGTTGAACATTGTTGATAAATTGAAAGAATAAATATTATGGTTAAAAGTGGTATAAAGTCCTCATATCGATTCACCCCCCGCTCAGTATTCCAATAATAATAATCCCTTGATTTGGAGAAAGGTATTACCCTCACTTGCAATGAATGTTTACCTCTTGTTCCTCTCTTCCATGGAGTTCAATTTCATTAAAAAGATCTTGAATTTCCTTAAGGTTCCTCTCATCATATTGTTTATCTAATTATTGAATTATATCCATTATTTTTTCTTTGTTTACAAGGCTTAAGGAACTAGGGATTAGAACTTAGTATGATGCCTAATTTTTAGGGGCTTCCATAATATTTGGATTTGAGGATTGACCCATCATAGTGGGACCTATTTTCTTATCATTAGATTTAAGGAAATCACTTATCATATTAAGAGGATTGAAGAACTAATCTATTGATACATGAGGATTGTTAAAGAAATTAGGTGTCACGAACCTAAAATTCTTTCCCAATATTTTTTGTTTCATCATCTTTAGTCATGTAGCACTGCCTTGCATTGGCCATAGGGGCTTGACCAACTTGTTTCTACTAAAACCATACTATGCCTATTCACTTAAGGTCTAACCATAACTATACCTTCATGTACAATGTTTTCAAATCCACAACCAAGATCTCTAACAATAGGCACACTTGCAACCATGGACTTAAAGCATCTCAATAGTACGTTTACACTTAGCCAATTTTCATCAATATTTATCCATTCAAAGTAATGTAGGGAATTGTAATATCCAACAATCACAAAGAGACCACAACACCTATGTATGGGAAATACCTAAGGTGGATTCCTTAACTTTATCAATATGAAGAATGTTACAAAGATACAACAAGGGGGTGTGACCCATTTCCCGTGGCTCTTTTACATACTATAATTATCCAAGGAAAATTACCTACAATACTTCTCAATCAAACCCTTGAAGCATCCACATTCTTACCTCTTGTAGGTCTTGTCTCTTCAAAAATTCACTCAACCATTTCCCAAGTAGTGTACAATTCCAACCTTGGACTTAGCATAAATGTAGAGTTACTTGTTTACTCGTGTATGAATGCATCCTTCTCCATGAATGTCTGTGCACACAAGAGGAATCATCAATATATAGTGGTTTATTGCTTACCTTTTCCTTGTACTAAGGTTCCTTGCAATCCACTTCATGTATAAAGTGGACCCAACTTGTAATTTTATCTATAAATTATCATGGATATTCCACTGGAATGGTTCATCCCAATAGATCTTTCAATACTCTAAACGCTTTTATATTCAATTTATTTCCATGGATACAAGAATTATTATTACTATCTTAATGCTCAAATTTATGGAAAGAACTGAAATCCAAAAATGAAATAACAAGTAAGTGAACAAACCAATCACACAAATGAACACAAGATGTGACCTAAGAGACCTGATATAAGAGAAAACCAAACTAGAAGGTGAGGCCTATGCTCTTCTCTCTTTTCTCTAGTTATGAAAATATAAATACAAATAAAGGGGCACTCGTTATGGAGTTGAATAGGGCAGGGTGGTATAAATGGACACTACAAAATATTATACCTCCTATGTTATGCTCTCAAATCCTACTCCTAGATTCTCTACTCAAATATGGAACAAGTACAATGCTAAAATAATGGAGCCCCTCTCTTCCTAGTGGCCCAATATTTAGCATAGTATGATAATCGTCTAAGATTAGGATTTTTCCATACTCAACCCTCAATTAGTGTTAAGTTTTTGGACCTTCTAGAATATTCTTGAAAGTCCACACAAACTAGTCTCACATGTGTGGGTAATGGGGGATAGAGTGACATCTACTTGGTACCATGGTGGTCAACAAGGTAGGTCAACTTGTGGGAGACATAATTTCACATACGAACTTTGATTGAGGTGAATTTCACATTGTTGGAAAGATCTCAGTATGTAGAATAGCGTCAAGGGGTTGGAGCTATACTTAAAAATATTTCCACAAAAGTGTCGTTTGATGCCTCAAAATGGATCTGTAAGGTTCTAGACCCAAAATATCCAAACTAGGACCTACTACTAAAATGGGCTCTATAAGCCAATTCCTATGATTTTTCCACCAAAAAAGTACCAATATAGATGATAAATTATATAATGATCCATTCTGGATCACAATCTATATATGAACTATGAAACTATCAGTCCCTTGGGTCTCTATGTCTAACTCATGCACCCAAGGTGTCCTAATATTTCATAAAGACAACTTATTACTATTCACCACACTATACAATGATTGAACAAGTATTGTTTATCCTTGCAACCTGTTGTTGCAACCTTCCATGCCTACATTAACCAACCGGATAGGGGTGACTATTGTCATCTATGAGAAAATTCATTATAGTAGGGTTTTAGATAACATACTCCATTCTATGGGACCATATCAAGGTAATTGTTTTCAAGTGTGTGTGTTTTTCATTAATATTTCAAGGGTAATGCTTGGTACAAAATAAATAAACCGTGGTGTTGATGGATTGTTGTATCGCATGTGCTCAAGTTTAGTTCCTCGTGAGACACCCTTCATGCTAGATTTACCCTACATGTGATAATGATATGTGTGCACAAATTATAATCCAAATCCATAGAAAAAAGTATAGAAAAATAAGCAAGTGAATGATGGGAACCTCTTAGTAATATGTTATTGGAAAATATATGGATATGAAATCCAAAAATGTTGATGAAGGAAAGAAGATATTTGTCTTATGTCTCATCTCTTTCATGGACGTAGCTCAAATTGTTTTGGTGGGATAGAGGAATTCAAGATGATTTTGGAATGATGACAAAGAAAGTGAGGCCCATTCTATCTATAGGACCATGTTTGACCTTAAATACATCAACGATATATGACAAGGAAAATTTTGAAGCTAGTGGTTTTTCACCAAGTGGACCATTTGGAACATAGTAGTTATGAGAATTGAAGAACATGATCAAACATGTAGTTAAATAATACAAGAAAATATAAGCATTGATAAGTATTCACAACAAATATCAGTACATGAGAATAAATAGATGGAATATCAATAATTGAGACTTCAATTTTGAAACCCCTAGAAAAAAAAACTTGTTAGAGAATAAGACCATTAAGGTTTAGAGTTGTGTTTTCATTTTTTCCAAATATTTCGATAAAATGAGTGGTTATGTTATAGAATTATCTCTCTTGTTGGACTATGGATTTCACTAGTTGCAAATTTATTGGAGCTTGAGAGGACAAAGTCTTGTGTGAAGGGAAAATTTTAATTCCCCTAACTATAGGTCCATTACAATTTCAATGCATTATTTTTTAAATTAAAGTGGGTTTATTCTCTAGGAACTCTATGGGACTAGCATAGATCCATATTAACTATGGATTTATCATGCAACAAAAGGGATCAAATCCCTTAAGGTGGAAACCTTTCCACATGTTTTTTCAATCTAAATGTTTTTTTCACAATGAGGGGCTTTATCCCTCTCCGCACATGATATATCTGGATTTAAGATGGCTCTCCCTCATGCACCAAAGGTTTCCATTAATTAGTAGTTGGTAAATTAATCATTGGTGGTTCCTATCATGTATAATTGGAAAACCATAAATGGTTAATGGTTTTTTTATGCCTATTTATTAGGTTCCAGGGTTTGAGGAAAATTGTGGGTGAGTTATAGCTTACGGTTATGCTACACACAATTCTCCAAAATCCTTGTGCTACTACTACACATTCTTGTTGAGAGAACATAGACTCTATAATGTATTGTAGCCATTTAGTTGTTGAATAATACATTGATATTTCTTTAGAGTGTGGGGTTTTCGCCCAAAGTTTTTTCTCTAGGAAATCATTGTCTAATGGTTGTATATTTATGTATGTTTTATTATTGCAACTATGTTTATTTAATTTTGCACATTCCTTTATCATTGATTAGTGTATGAAGTGTATTTTATACCTCTACTTCCTTTCATTGGTATCAAATCTTGATCACCTCAGATCCAAGGTGTTAGGGACAAGGTTTTTTTATCTAATCTTGGTTTGAGTGGGAGCTTGTGTAGAAGGAAATATTGTTGAAGGGAAATGGAAAGTGTTTCTAGATTAGAAATGGAGAATTTTAATGGAACTAACTTTAAGCTGTGGAAGATCAAGATGGACTAACTTCTTGTATATCAATATCTATGGATTGAAATATTTGGAACCAAACCCAATGGTATGAAATATGAAGAGTGGGTGGTGTTGGAGAGAAAGGAAAGAATCCTTATCAAGATTTGTTTGGCCGATTCAGTATTATCAAGCATTTCTGAAGAAAAAACCATAGAAACTCTCTAGAAGAAGATAGGGGATTTGTATCAAGATAAATCCTTAGTTAATAAAAAACAATTGTGGAAAAAAATGTTTTCCTTGAGAATGGGTTATGGTCACTCTATAGCCGAGCACCTAAATACATTTAATACTATTTTGACCTATTTAATCTTAGTTGGAGTGAATATGGGTGAGGAGGATCATTATATGACCCTTTTATGTTGTTTTTCAAATTCATGGGGCAATTGGGTAGTGGCCATTGGAATCACTATAAATACATTGGTTCTTGGTGAGGTTGTGGATGCTTTATTCTTAGAAGAGGTGAGGCATAAAGCTTTTGAATCCATCAATGAGCCCTTGGTTGTTCATGGAATATCAAAGGAGAAATAAATGAAGAGAGAAAAGGGCAGATCCAAACCTTGTGGGAGACATAAGTCTCTTGGAAATTCCAAGGAAAAATGTTGGAAATATGGCAAGGTCGAGAATTTCAAAAGAGGCTACAAGGAAGAGGGAAAAAAAAAGAATAAGGAAAATAATGATTCCGACGATGAGTCTAAAAAAATTCTCAGGAGAATGGTAGAGATTCATTTGTTGTATCTTTGGAAACCCATGTAGACCAAAGTGTGTGGTTGATAGACTCTAAAAATTCCTTTCATATGACTCCCCATCAACACTAATTTTCAGTGTATGAGAAATATGATGGTGGGATGGTATACCTTGGTGATGACTCTACTCTTAGGATAGTTGGTCATGGTAGAGTATTGATCGTGTTACCTAATGGAGGAGTAAAGGGGATCAATGAATTTTTTGACATTATGAGTCTGGCATGAAACCTACTATTAGTAAGAAAACTTAATGATGTGAGTGTGCAGGTTTTTTTCTCAAAAAAAGGGTGTAAGAAGGTTCAAGGAGCTATGTGCTTGGTAAGGGTGTTCATGTGGGAAATTTGTTCTAGTTTGATGAGTGCACTATTCAATGTAATAATTATTTGATTTTTATAGTGGAGAGATCATTAGGATCTACACCTTCATAATCATACCCCATATCTACTTTTGATAGTCATGATTTCTAGGTACCTAGACAAGATCTTTCATTAAAAACAAGGTTAACTATAGAGAATACAATGCTATGGCACTAACGATTGGGTCTTATAGGCAGGGATGATTTTTAGGATGGAAATTTGTTTTAAAATGTAGAAACCTTGGTGAATCTTATTAATCCTTCATATGCCAACTATAAATGTTTGGCGATATGTTTGTAAAAATATTCAAATTTATAAGGATTTTATATAGTTTTTATAAAATTTTGGCGATTTTTAAGGTAAAATAATTTTATCGTATAGAATTTGGGCAAATCATTTTTAAAATAACGAATCTCATTTTTGGAAGAAAATTAGTCCATGAGTGAAATTTAGCCCCTAAAATCATCCATGCTTATAGGTGATAAGGGCCTATGGACCTTGAAAAATAAAAATATTTGCAATGGATTGAATCATTGTGCTCTTGAATTTTATTTTTTTGAGCATTGCATATACGGAAAACAAAACCATGTTCAAATTTATTCTAGTTCTCATAAATATTCTTGGTTGTTGGACTTAATTCATTCTAATGTATTTGGTCTAGTTAAAGTTCCTTTGATTTATAAGGTTTTTTATTATGTTTCATTCATGGATGATTATTCTAGAAGGACATAAGTATGTTTTATTAGAACTAAATATGAGTTTTTTAGTTGATTTAAGGAGTTTAAATCTCTCTTGGAAAATCAGAATAGTAGGAAGATTAATGTGTTGAGGACTAATAATGGTGTTGATTTTTGTTATGTAGAGTTTGATAAGTTTTGTAAGGATAATGGAATTGAAATACATAGGACAACTCCATATACCCCTCAGAGGAATGGAGTTGCAAAATGGATGAACATAATATTCATGGAGAGAGATAAGAGTATGCTTAGTGGATTCGGCATAGAGAAGGAATTTTAGGAAGAAGAAATTGATACTAGATGTTACTTGATTAACATGTTTCTCACATCAAATCTTATGGATAAGACCATTATGGAGATCTGGATAGGAAAGAAACCCTCACTTAAACATCTTCGTGTTTTTTGTTGTAAGGTATATGTTCATGCCCCTAAGGAGAAGCAATTGAAATTACATAATAAGGTTGTGAAATGTATATTCATCAAATATAACATTGGTGTGAAAGGGTACAATCTTTGGGATCCTGTGTATGGAATTTTTTTATATATCATGAATATTATTTCAACGAAGTTAATCCTTCTCCCATAGTGGTGCATACATAAGAGGATGAGATGAAGTCAAAAATTATTCTACCACCCAAGACCAATAAACCTAAACTATAAAATGAGAAAGAAGTTCATGATAGACTTGATGAGGAGGATGGTTCGTAGAGTTCGAAAGAGGAGGAAGAAACTCCATGTCAAACTTTAAGGATTTTCACTTGGAAAGGAAGGAAACTAGACAGGGATAATTATAGTCTATTTGGTTTTAGATGTATATTTTCTTTCTTTTCTAACACTATTGATCCTAGAATTGTCAAAGAGGAAATGGAGATGGAAGATAAGGAGTACTGGAGATTGACCATGGATGAGGAAATCAGTTCACTTATAAATAATGATACATCGGACTTGGTACTATTTCCTAATGGATGAAAATGCATTGGTTGTACATAGGTGTTCAAAAGGAAGATTGGTTTAGATAGAAATGTTAAAAAGAATAAGTAAAGGATGGTTGTGAAAGGATATTCCTGTGTTGAGGGGTTAGACTTTGGTGAGGCCTTTTCCCCATTTACAAAGTTAATGTCTATTAGGTTCCTATTATCTATAGAAAAACATTTTGATTTAGATAGAGAACACGTCGATGTGAAAACAACATTCCTACATGGTGACTTGAAGGAGGAGATCTATATGAAACAACCAAAGCACTACGTTGAAAAAGGTAAAGAGTCATTGGTTTGGAAATTAAAAAAGTATTTATATAGTCTCAAATTCTCTCCCATAATGTGGTACCAAAATCTTGATTCTTTAGTGTTGGGATTGGTATTTTGTTAGGAAATGAGGAACACTTCCACGCTAAACCTAGCAGAAGAGAGGAAGAAATATTTAAACATGAAATTAAATGACAAAACAAACACATAGTACATAGAGATTTTACCCTGGAAATCCAAACCAGGAAAACCAACATTCCTTGAGCATTCTCCTCTCTTGTTTTTTTATTCATTCAAAATAAAAGGTTACATTCCTAACCTGGGTCCACACATAAAACAAAATCAACATCATACCTTCTTGCTTTACACAAGAAAAAACATGTAGCCAATTCAACTTACATATGCATGACCAACAACCTCTACAATTATTGATTTACTATTCATTCATTCATTAGCTTTTACAACATTACACCATTGCTTATTTATAGGATTTACAGTAGGAAAAACCCTAAATAAACACACCCAAAGATGGTTATAGATCCACACAAAAAATTGGCTACAAATCCCGCAAATCTCGGGATTCTGTTACAATCGACTACCAAGTCGAATTACCAGTTGACTACCAGTCGACCTTCGTTCGGTCTTCAGTCGATTGTCACATTCCCTCCTATCGACCTCTTTTTGGTTGACCTCTTCGACTTGATGTCGATGTATTTGAGTTCGAATTTACTCGGTCGAACCACCTCAACCTTCAACTTGTTGTAGATATATTCGACTTTACCCAGTTGAACCACCTTGACTTTTGTCTTGATATCGATTCCTTCAACTTCGACTGTCAGTCGATCCACCTCAACTAGACTTTCACTACAAAGAATATAGCAACCCAACATTCTCCCACTTGTTTTTTTCTTTGTTGAAATCGAGATATCTATGAACTCTCATTCATAGACCCAGGGCAACAATTCTCATTTCCTTTCTGCACCAAGATAACTTCACAACACTTACATACTTGGTCAAAGAGTCTACTATGTTTTCCAATGTGTCTACTTTATCCAGTAGCACCTTATTTATTTCCACCATGTCTCTCATGAAATGTTATTGTGCATAAATGTGCTTAGTCTTTGAATGGTAAGTTGGGTTCTTTTCTAGGAATATTTCACTTTGACTATCACAACTTATCTTCATATTTCTCTGCTCAAACCTGATTCATGAACACAGCCTTTGCATCCATATTGCTTCTTTACTTACATGAGTGGTTTCCATGTATTCATCTTCTATTGTTGATAAGGCTATGTCCACCTATCGCTTACTCATCTAGTTGATTTCTCCACCGAACATATTGAACACATATCCATTGTTCAACCTTCGTCGATCTAGATATCCAACCCAGTCAAAGTCAACAAAGTCATGTACATTTAATTCACTATCACCTCCAGGTTTTCCTTGGTATCATATAGCATAATCATTTTTTCCACACAAATACCTGAATACTCTCTTGACAATTGTCCAATGCTCCTTCCCATGTGTCGACGTGTATCTACTTGACACTCCCACTACATGGGAAATATTTGTTAGAGTGTAGACCATCACATACATTATACTACCAACAACACTTGCATACGGACCACATGCCATGTACTTTATTTCCTCTTGTTTCCTTGGAGATGGTTCAGTAGTTAGCATTGCTCCCACAAAAATTGGAACCTTCATAGGTTTGAGATCATGCATGTTGAAATGTTTTAAAAATGTTTCAATACACTTCTTCTGGTTCAACTAGAGATTTCTAGTTGCTCGATCTCTCTTGATCTTCATTCCCATAATGAAGTTTGTTGCACCGAGATATTTCATGCCAAACTTGGAGGATAGTTTCTTCTTCGTCTTCTTTCTTGTTTTCATGTTCTTTCCAGACGGAAACATGTCATTGACATACAATGCTACATATATGAAACACCCACCTTATTATTTGGAGTATATACAATGATTAGCCTTTCTTCTCACAATCCACAAACTAAGGGTGTATGTGTTGAAATTTTGGTACAACATCCTTGGTGATTGCTTTAGACCATAAAGGTATATTTTCAGTTTTCACAACAAATCTTCTTTCCATTTACTACAAATCCTTCAGGTTGTTTCATACAGATTTATTCTTCCAGGTCCCCATGTAGGACTTCTTTCTTTACATCCATATGTTCTATTTCTAGATCAAATGCTAAAGCGATAGACATTAGTACTCTAATGGAAGTTAATTTTGCAACAAGAGAGAAAATCTCACTGAAGTCAACTCCTTTGAATTGGGAATATCCTTTTTCTACCATTTGAGCTTTGAATTTATCATCTTGACTTGCTATGTTCATCATTTTCTTGAATAACCATTTTCTACAAACAAGATTTCTTCCACTAGGTAATTTGACTAACTCCCACATATCATTCTTGTGCAAGGATTCCATATCTTTGACCATGGCATCCTTCCAAAGTTTTCCCTCTACTGAGTCGATTTCCTCCCTGACCTAATTGGGCTCATCGTCAGTGGAAGTTGACACGAATGCGGAACAAAAGTTGCGAGGACCATACTTTTTGACTAGTTTTCTTACATGTTCTGACCTCCTTACAACCAAGATCGGTTTTTCCACCTCTTCTTCTGATTCATTTGACTCATATGAATCATCTTCTTTGTTCCTCAGTTCAAACCACACCTTCTCTAGATTATTCTATGTTTGAACAATTTCTTCAGGCTTAGACTTATTTCCAACTTATTTGAATACCACATATTGACTGTAAACTATTTTCCTTAATGAGAGATCCCAGATCTTATATCCTTTCATTCCTTCTTTATATCCAATGAAAATACACTTGACTTCCTTCTTGTCCATCTTGCTCCTATTTTCCTTGGGAACATGAAAAAATGCATCACATCCAAATAATTTGAGATGTGAAACCGAAGAATTCTTACCAGACCATACCTCATGTGGAGTCGTGTCGACTAGCTTTGACGAAGGAGACATAATCAATAAATATTTTATGGTTTTGATTGTCTCTGCCCATAATTATTGTACGAGCCCAGCACCACCAAGCATGATCCTTTCCTTGTCTATAAATGTTATTACCATTCTCTCAACAACTCCATTTTTTTTGTGGGGTATATGGTGCAATATTGTGGCGTGCTATGCCACATTGCTTGCAGAACTAATCAAATTCTTTTCCAAAGAATTCACCACCATTGTCAGTTCTCAACACCTTAATATTATTATCTGTATGGTTTTCTACCAGATATTTAAACTCTTTGAATTTCTCAAAAACCTCTACTTTCTTCCTCAGGAAATGTATCCATGTCTTTCTGGAAAGATCATCTATGAAGGAGACATAATATAGGGATCCACCAAGTGAAGGCACTAAAACAGGGCCAAACACACCATTATGAACCAAATATACAATCCTTGTTTCCCTTGTATCACTTAATGGGAACCTCACCCGACCTTGTTTTCCATATATACAATGTTCAAAAAAGTTGATTTCTAAATTACATTCAGGAAAATCTTCGATCATACCTTTTTTATGCATAGCTCGAAGTCCTTTTTCTCCAATATGTCCCATCCTCTCGTTCTATAGCATGGTTAGGTTGACTTTATGATGACTTGTCGAGTCGTCTTGAATCGACTCAACCCGAGTCGAGTCGAGTTGAGTTGAATTCGATTCAAATTCAGGGAAAATGATGTTGTTGCATCCAGTCGAGTTGACACTTTCTAATAACTTGTATATGGATCCAATATGAAATCCTTTCATCAAGACCATTGAACCTATGACCATCTTGTAAGAATCCTTCCGAAATAGAGTGTGCACCCCTGCATCACTTATCTTGTTGACAGATATCAAGTTTATTTCCAAAACTAGAATGTGTAGCACACTTGGAAGGGTTCTAATCCTCCCATAATGCAATATCGGTTGAACTCTTCCTCATCCAATATTTTTGGTTGTTGGTTCGTCCCCTAAGAACACATCTCCTCCTTCATATCATTCATATTCGCAGAACCATTCTCTATTTGGTTTCATATGATAGGATGCTCCTAATTTGATCAATACACATCTTGATCTGACTATGTATTGGTCGACACCAGGTACACATTGCCTCCCTTATCTGGATTTGTCTTTCTCTCAGTCGACTACTTCTTATTGCATCTTATACTCACTTCCATTGCCTTCGACTTGCAGTCCCTTCTGTAATGACCATATTTATCGCATTTCCATCATCTTCTCATATATTGAATAGGGGATTTAGATCTAACCTTAGACTTATACTTTTTACCAGAGAAATTTCCTTTATCTTTGTCAACCAGTCAACCTCTCACCACTAATGCATCTTTGTTCAGTCCTTCCATGTTCTTTCATCTCATTTATTCTTACAGTAGAGATGCAACCATGTCTTCTAGCACTAATTTGGTTGTATTACTCCCTATAGCCATGAATAATATATGCCAAGAGTCCAGAAAAGAACATAATATACCAATACATTTCTCCTCCTCAGTGATTTTAATATTCATAGAATATAACTAGGTTAAAATGGTATTAAACACATTTAAATGCTCATTCATTGAACTTCCCTCACTCATACTTAGAAGATACAATATCTTTATGATAAAAAACTCATTTACCAAAGATTTCAACTGGTACAAGCTTCCCAACTTGTCCCATAGTTTCCTGGTCAAATATTCACCTGAGACATTCAAAAGTACCGAATCTGCAAGACAAAGTCGAATCGTACTCCTTTCCCTTCTCTCGCGTTTCTCCCATTATTTCGTCGACATACCTATCAGAATGGTACCTGAATAGACTGTTACCCATTATTCTCGATCTACAAGGATAACTTCAATTTTAAGCTTCCAAAGCTCAAAATTATGGCCATTGAATTTTTCGATCTCTATTCTCGAACTACGTGCCATTCGTTAACACAATATTTAAATATCTATGACTTTTGACTCTTACTGAACCTAGGGTTTAACTTAGATACAATTTTTTTACTACCACATGTTAATAAACCAAGGTCTGATACCACATGTTAGGAAATGAGGAACACTTCCACACTAAACCTAGCATAAGAGAGGAAGAAATATTTAAACAATAAAGTAAATGACAAAACAAACATACAATACAAAGAGATTTTACCTTGGGAAAACCATTATTCCTTGAGCATTCTTCTCTCTTGTTGTCTTATTCATTAAAAATAAAAGGTTACATTCCTAACCTTGGTCCACACCTAAGACACAATCAACATCATACCTTCTTTCTTTACACAAGAACAACCCTGTAGCCAATTCGACTTACATTTGCATGAACAAGAACCTCTATGATTATTGGTTTACTATCCATTCATTCATTAGCTTTTACAACATTACAACATGCCTTTTTTATATGCTTTATACTAGGAAAAAACATAAAGAAATGTGCCCAAATATGGTTACATATCCATTCAGATCATTGGCTAAAAATCTCGTGAATCTCGAGATTCTATTATAGTCGACTACCAAGTTGGATTACCAGTCAACTACTAGTAAAACTTCATTCAGTATTTAGTCAGTTTCCACATGCCCTCCTTTCTACCTCTTGTTGGTTGACCTCTTCAAATTTTTGCCAATGTCTTTGACTTTGAATTTACCCTGTCGAACCAGCTCAACCTTTGACTTGTTGTATATATCTTTGACTTCGGCTTTACCCGTTCGAGCCACCTCGACTTTCGTCTTGTTGTCGATTACTTCAACTTTGACTGTTAGTCGATCCACCTCTACTATACTTTCATTGAAAACAATATAATAACCCAACAGACTTCTGAGATCCAAATCAAATCACTGTGTGTATTACAAACATGATGGTGGTCATTTCCTTCTTATCACTCTATATGTAGATGATATGTTGTTATTTCATAACAATAAGGATGTGATTTGTGATTTAAAGTCTCAAATTTCAGCACAATTTAATATGAAGGACTTCGGGGATGAAAAATATATATTAGGAATGGAGATCATGAGAGATAACGAAAATAGAAAGATTTGGTTGAGCCATAGTAAGCATGTAAACTATCAGCTACAATGTTCTCACGTTTCAGATTGCAAACCATTGAGTGTTTTGGTTTCCATGGGAAGTAATATTTCAGTTGAGAAGTGTGATACAACACCCAAAAATATGGATCATATGGATTATATTCCTTATTCTAGTGTAGTTGGTAGTTTTATGCACGCTAGGATGATATGTACTAGACCAGACATTTCCCAAGCAGTAGGAGTCTTGATTTGATTCATGGATAATATTGGATGTGAAAATCAGGTTGTAGTCAAGAGGTTCTTCAAGTATTTGTGAGGTACTTCTCAATATTCCATTTTTTATCATAGTGATGTTTCAAGGGATCCACACTCAATGGGTATATGGGGTTATGTGAATTTTGATTGGACAAGGGATGTAGATAGAAGGATAAATATTAGTAGATAAGTGTTTCGATTTTTTGGTCAATTAGTAAGTTGTATGTTCAAGAAACAATCTATGGTCATTGTTTCCACTATAGAGGCAGAGTATATGGCATCTACTCATTCTTGTAAGGAGGTTGTTTGGCTAATGAGACTATGTCCAGAACTAGGGATAAGTTAGAGAGCTATTACAACTCAATGTGATAGTAATAGTTCCATTTGTCTTGCTAAGAACCCAACCTTTCATGTGAAGAAAAATAATATAGATATACAATGCCATTTCATTAGTGACATGGTAGAGGATAGAAAGGTGAAACTAGAGAAATTTGAGACTTTATAGAATGTTGCAAATGTGTTGACAAAACTAGTAACCGCAAGTAAATTCAAGTGTTGTTATGAGTCTACCATACTTATGTTAGTGTCCTACCCTAATCCCCTAAGTAGTTATATAGGTTTCTATGTATGAAGGCCATATCGATTAAATAAGTCCCATGTAGTAGTGTGAAAGTAATAATTGTAAGAAGGATTACTAGAAAGTTCTGCCTACTAGAAAGTTCCTTCTCTAGAATATTCCTAGAAGGTAGATAGAACTATATAGAGAAGTAGAAGAAATGTAATGAGATGTCTTGTGAAGTTTATTCTAATCATATTTTTCTCAATTGGAGCTCTCCTCCTCAAAGAGGCAAGTGAACATTTCTTTCATCAATAATGGTATAACATTTTATGGTATTTTGGTACTTTATTTGGCTATTTTGTTTTCTAATTTTTTATTTTTGTAGTAAATATGGGTAAAATATATTATTTATGCTCTGCATCTTTCAATTTACTAATAAATAAAACCACAAATGGTATTAGAGAACTTACATGAGCCCATATTTTAGAGCATTTATTTTTCTAGGCTAGAGACATGTTCTAACATCTATAAATAATGCAATGATATATCATTCAATGGGTAAATCTATGGTAGGGGAAGAATACATGCAAGAAATACAAGAGGTTTCACCTAGTTAGACATCCTTGTAACCTTTTTTGATACCCCTTCAAGTAGTACCACATCAGACATCACATGTATACATAATTTCACTTCCACATACTCTAGGGTATATTGAAAGTCCCCTAGGTTACCTGAAACAAACTTTAGATAAGTCGATCATTTGTCTTTCTTTTACAGTGCCGCCAATAACAACACTTGAAAAGATTACTATTTAGTACCTAGGGAATTGGTTAATACAAATAAGGGTACAATCAAGCCTTCTTAGTTAGTGCTCTAAGAAATTATGACAAGTTCTAATGTTGGATGCCACACGTATATCAAATATCTATAGCAATTGATGCTCCCTTTCCCTTCCATTTACCAGTCCATGAAGTTCCTACATAAAATACAATATTGAGAATTTGAACACTTTGTCAATGCAATATAAATTTGCAAGAGTAAAAGAGAAACAATGGGTCCTAATCACACCCTTATTTGGGACTAATATCAACAAAATCCTTGTTTCAAGTTGATTTCCATGGTACCACTCTCTGGTAATACTTTTTGGTGGACCCACTCACCCCAATAACAAGAAACGATTTCAATAGACCCAAAATGTAGTGCTTATCCCCTTGGTACCACTCTCTAGTAACCCTTTTCTTGTGGACCTCCCTCTCTATGGCTACTAGAGAAACGAACTAGACACCAGGGTATCCTCCTTGGCAACTCAATGGGATGAGTTTCAACAAAAAATATACCACAACCATTCAAATACTAAAAAAAACTTTGCTTCCATCAATGAAAGTCTCACCAAATTGGACTCAGTAACAAACTAGTTATCAAAACTCATGGCAATGTACAACCATTCCAAGGGTTATTTTTGGTAGGTCAAGTCATCTCAATAGGAAGGATCTAAATCATCCAATCCCATGGGGCCTCAATCAAACCAATTTTTTTTTACCATATGACTCAAATGTGGCATAGACTCTCTAATCTCAACAAATTTGATGATTCTGACCCTAGAGATTGGGCCACTCATGTGTAACATTATTTTTGCTTACATGGAATCATCAATGAATTAATGAAAATTCATTTGGGTGTCCTATATTTAGATCCTAAATATTTGCAATTGTGTAAATGGCATAACAACACCCACTAGGTTTTTATTGCTTGGACACAATTTTTCTTAGACCTTTATGAATTCTTTGAAACAAACACTCATTATTTGGGCTTATTGGCCAAGATTAAACAATCATGTACAGTTGAAGAGTTCATCTCATCTTTTGAGAAACTCATCATTCTCATTAAATTCATGTTAGATAAATTCTTTAGGGAATGATTTATGATTGGTTTGGAGGAATAGATACCTTCATAAGTATTAATGGCTCATCATACTACTTGTTTGGAAGCCTCTCAAATATCTAGAGAAGCCCAAAAGGTGGTGACTTCCCAAACCAAAAAGACATCATTTATTCCTTATCCCCATCCCATTATTTCTAACCCTACAATCCCTTTATATCCTCTCCACTCCTCAATATCCACTGTAAGTTAACTCATATTGAAATTGTGGAGAACCAGATTAAATGTATCTACTACAATTATGATGATAAATATTTTCCCAAGCATAAATGTATGGAGAGAAAACTCTTTATCGCCATTTTAGAGGAAATTTCTAATGATGAAGTTAAAGTTATATATTAGGATCCTCTAATTCCACCCATTAAATAAATTCATCTCTTTTCTCCACATGATGTTGAACCTTATATCTCCCTACATGCCTTGACTAGTATTTTGACTCCCTAAACCATCAAATTGATTGGCTACATCAATCATCACAAAGTAATTATATTAATTGATAGTAGTGGCACCATTAACTTCATTCACTAATGTGTAGCTCAAGAAACACATTGATATATCCATGATGTGAACAAATTCCATATCATGATTGCTAATGGGGATTCCATGAAATGAAATGATTATTGTGAAAATGTGTAGCTTCAAATGGGTGATTATTCCTTGAAAACCCACATGTTTTATATTGAAATAGGTGTTTGTGGCATTTTTTTTTGTGTTGAATGGTTATGAACATTAGGTCCCATCACCATGGATATCTATGAGTTATAAATGAGTTTCCATCATGAGGATAATTACTACTCTTTCGAAGGAATCACAATTGGTTCTCCAGATATCATCATCTCACAACATATGGAAAAACTTCTTTAAAAATGGCATTTAGAAATTGTGGCCCAATTCCATGTCATTCAAGCCTTTGAGACACCTTCTCAACCCATCCATCCTGACATGTAGTTAGTATTGCATAAACACCAATTTATATTTGAAACCCCCCAAGGCCTACAACCCTCCCATGATGAGCATGATCATTATATTCTTCTCATACCATGTAGCATCCCACCCAATGTAATCCCTTATCGCCCATTTTCCCAAAAAATGAAATTAAAAAGATAGTTCAAGAGTTGGTAGTTGTTGGTGTAATATACCCTAGTACTAGTTTTTTTTTGTCACCCATTTTCATGGTCCTAAAAAAATAAGGCACTTGGCACATTTGTCCTATTTTTTGAGCTCTCAAAAAAATAATAGTCAAGGATAAGTTCCCCATTCTTGTCATTAATGGCCCCTTGGATGAGCTCAAATGTTCTCAATTCTTCACCAAACTTGATCATCATTTAGGCTATCACCAAATTTGCATGAAGGAGACATGTATTCCTAAAACTACTTTTCACACTCATGAAGGCCATTACAAGTTATTGATGATTCCTTTTGTCTTTTGCAATTAGCCTTCCACCTTCTAGAGTCTTGTGAACACATCTTTCAACCCTTTCTCCAGAATTTTTTCCTCATGTTTTTTTGTAACATCTTGATCTATAGTAAAAATTGGCATGCCCATGTCACCCATGTGGATTAGGTCTTACAACTACTTGTTAATCATCAAATCTTTATTGAGAGGTAAAAATGTGTCGTTGGTGTCTCTGAAGTGGAATATTTGGGTCATATTGTTAGTCATGATGGTGTGCGTGTGGACCTAATGAAAATTAAAGCATTGAAGGATTGGCCACATCCCAAAACTATTGAAATTTTAAGAGGTTTTATTGGTTTCACTGGTTTCTATAAAACATTTTTCAAGAACTATGGTAATATTTCAACTCCCCTCATGCTTAAAAAATATTATTTTGGTTGGAATAAAGGTAGAGATTAGGCCTTCTAGAATTTGAAGAATTTTATGTGTACAGCCCCGGTACTCATTCTTACATACTTCACTCACGAGGTCTTAACTACTTGAACCTATGACATGACACCTATGTTTGTGGGATATTAAAGAATACCCCTAATTTCACTAGATATCAATGAATGCCTCCCAAAATCCTTTTATTGGACCCCCCTCTCAATACATATTTCCAATAAAAGAAACCCATATTTTTACTAGATACCCCTTTTTATACCCCCCGCCCGATACTTATAAACCCCCCCATATCTCACTTCCCCCCAATACCTACAATATATTGATTTATTTTTCACAATTTTAAAACCTCCTTATGAATGAACGTGATAAGATATTGGTCAACAAAGTGACACCCCGATGACTTCACCAAGTCATTTTTTTCTAGATTGTGATTCCTATTGTAAAGTCATGGGATAAGTACTCGTGCAAGAGGGAAGACCATTGGACTTTGAAAAAAAAAAAACTTTATCAAAGGCACTTTGTAAAATCCACTTATGAAAAATAAACGATGGCTATATTGTATGTTGTCGATATATCACATATATACCTATTTGGACAACATTTCTATATTAAAACAGATCATTGCAATGTAAAATACCTCCTAGAGAAAAGGATTTTGTCCCTAGAGAAACATAAATGGGTCACCAAAATGTTGGTATATCATTATGAGATAATTAATAATAAGGGAAAGCATAATATCGTAGCATATGATCTCTCTCAAAAGTATGAATAGGAAGGGTCCCTCTTCTCACTCTCCTTCATGGTTGCAGAATGGTTGAATGATGTCTGCAAATAATGGTTCATACATCCCAATATTGCCCGCTTGATCCAATGACTTCAAATGAAACACCATGCATACCAGGGATACACTTGGCACACTAAATAGCTTCACTATAAAGGGTGTCTATATTTGAACAAGCGGTTTTCCTTGAAGTAAATTTTTTTATCTGAACTACATGCCTCTTTAACAACAACTCATTCCAACTTTCATAAAACATATGAAAGGATAAAACATTCATTTTTGGGGAATTCATGAAAAACAAAACACACACTTTTGTGGTAGGATGTGACCTTTTCCAACGACACAAGGGATGAATAGTTAAAACTCTAGGAAAACTATAACCTTTACCCATTCCACATATTTTATGGACTAACTTCTCTATGGAATTCATTGTGAGGTTACCCAAATCTGGCAATAAATATGTCATCATGGTTGTGGTTGATTGTCTTTCCAAATATGCTCATTTTTGTGCTCTAAAACACCCCTTTAAAACCTCCATGGCTGCTCAAGTCTTAATGGATACTATCTTTAAAATACATAGTATCTCACAATCTATTGTGATATACCATGACCCCACTTTCACTATCCATTTCCGACAATAGTTGTTTTGGCTTCAAGGCACTCAATTGTATCTTAGCATTGACTATCATCCCCAAATTGATGGCCAAACTAAAGCTATCCACAATTGTTTGGAAGCATAATTGAGGTGGTTCACTTCATAATGACAATCCCTATTGGTTTAGTGGTTACCCATAGAATAATGGTGGTACAATATAACTTACCATGGTTCCACTCAAATAACTCCCTTTGAGGCTATCTATTGCCAAAATACCCCATAAGTGTTATCCTACTTACCTAAACTCTTTAAGGTGTAGGAGGTTGGAAAAACCCTCATAGGTCGGGCTGAAATTCTCCACACTCTCAAGGATAATATGGTAATAGATAATAATTGGATGAAGTAGTAGGTTGATTAACATCATTCCAAACACCATTTTGAATAAGGAGATTAGGTGTTCCTTCATCTATGGCCTTATAAACATACGTCCCTCAAAGACAACCATTACAGGAGCCTTGATCCAAAGTTTTATGGCCCATGTAAGTTCCTCAAATGTATGGGGCCAATGGATTACTAATTGGAACTTTTGAGTGACTCTAAAATTCATCCAATATTTCATGTATTATGCTTAAATAAAGTGGTCGGACATAATTGTTGCATTCAAACTAGCCTTCCAGAACTAGATGAAAAAGGTTCCAATTGGTCGTAGCCTGAGGTTGCCATTAACAAAAGAGAGTGTTGTCTCTACTAATTTACTATCTAGAAGGTCCTCATACAATGGAATGATACACTATATAAGGATGCCACATGGGAACCAACAAATATCTTTCAACATTTCCCATATCTCCAACCTCTAGGACAACATTACTCTTTAAGGCTCGAGGGAATGTTAGTGTCCTACCCTAACCCCCTAAGTAGATATATAGGTCTCCATGCATGGAGGAAAACTATGGTAAATAAGGCCCATGTGGTTGTGTGAAAGCAATAAATGTAAGAAGGCTTACTAGAAGGTTCCACTTACTACAAAGTTCCTTCTCTATAATTTTCCTAAGAGGTATATAGAACTATATAAAGAAGTAGAAGAACCGTGATGAGATGTATTTTGAAGTTTATTGTAATCACAACTCTACTCAATTGGATTCTTCCCCCTTGAAGAGGTGAGTGAACATTTCTTGCATCAATAAAAGTAAAACATTTTGTGGTATTCTGGTTCTTTATTTGGCTATTGTAATTGCAATATTTCATTTATGCAGTAAATATATATATATAATCTATTATTTATGCTCTACATATTTCAATTTCATAATAAACAACACCACAACATATGGCCCCTAGAAATCATCTAATATTTGGATGCATTCTCCCTTATACTCTTGCAAGATAAATGACAAGTGGGAGAATGTTGGGACATGTGTGGCATACACCTTGTAGTGGAGAAAGTAACAATTGTGGAGAAGTAGTAGGGAACAAATGTTGAGTAGCGGAAAGGAATAAATGTAGATAACTAGAAGGAAATGAATGCTAAGAAAGAATAGTTGGCCAATTAATTACTATTGGTTTCCAACATGTATAATTGGAAAACCATAAATGTTTTATGGTTTTTTTATGCCTATTTTATTGAGTCCTAGTGTTGGAGTAAAATTGGGTGTGAGTTTTAGCTTACTATTGTGCTACCAAAATTTCTCTAGAATCCTTATGCTATTGCTAAACACTCTTGTTGAGATCACATAGACTATGTGATGCATTATAACCATTTAGTAGATAAATAATACATTTAGTGTTCTTTGGAGTTTGAGGGTTTCCTCCTGGATGGGTTTTCCCTAGGAAATCATTGTCTAATGGTTGTATATTCTATGTTGTTTATTATTGCATCTACATTTATTTATTTTTTGCACTTTCTTCTCTCATTGATTAATGTAGGAAGTTTATTCCACACCTTTTCTTCCTTTCAATGTTTGAAGTTAGATTTTTCCATGTGGTAGAACTTTGTGTAGTGACAATGGGTTTGGAAGCAAAAAGAAAGGATTGAATCCTAGATCAAAATGGTGAGAAATTCGTGAGCGAATTTTTGGGAGAATATTATAAACAGAGCCTATATAAATAGGTATAAAACTTTATACAAAATGAGTCTAGTTTCTAATAATACATCGAATAATTTTATAGATCGATGACAATACTTGGACTAGATGATCTAGAAGACCATAGAGTAATCATGTTTGTGAATGGTTTAGATTATAGATTTAGGATAATGGAATATTCAACATGTTCATTCTAGAAGAAATTTTTGTGTGAAGTAAAGATGACACATTTTTTTTTCATTAGTGGGCCAGAGAGAGTATCAAAACTTAAGGGAAGGAAGAATATTCTCGAGGAAGTATGTGGGTTTTTTAGTGAACTTAGTGAAGTGGGAGAAGAAATTAAAGGATTACCACTAAGGAGAAAAAACAGTCATGAAATTGACTTGATTCTAGGAGTGATGTTTCCAAATCAAGAAGCACATTGAATGATCCCAAAGGAGCGTGAAGATTTGAATCAACAAGTAAAAAATTTGTTGATAAATGATCGATAAGAAAAAATTTAAGCCCTTGTGCAGTCCCATAATTGGTGAAACCAAAGAAATATGGAAAATGGAGTATGTGAAAAGATCATAAATCCTTGGTCCCCGTGGTGTAGAACAGTTGGTGAGGGAGTGCATTGTTAAGGCACTTTGTAAGTGAAGTCACTGATTAGAAACCTATGGGGACACCTCAAATCCAGCCATGTTAAGGGTTAGCGCAGTCCAATATGGGTGCGATCCCAGCATGATTTTGACGGCTTAGATGCCCCTAGGTCATGGAATCTCAGCCACAGGCCAATCCCAGAAGTTAGGGATAGTTAGATAACAAAAAAAAATCATAAATCCTTGAAGAAGATAACAATCAAGTGCATATTTGTAATACCCAATATGGATGAATTTATATATTATTTGATTTGAGAGAAGTATTTTTCTAAGATTTCTTTTAGGTGCAGACATCATCTGATGTAGCAGCATCATCAACAAAGCACAGGTGGAGGACAACTCAACACTCCAATGTGCCTTTTGAAGTGTTTTTGAATTTTAAATCTGGCATATCAATGTAATATATAAAAAGATTGAAATTAAAGATGATATTAAATTCTTAGAGGCTAAACCATCGCATGAGATTGATGGGGGATGTATTTCACTTAATGCAATAGATTACAGTACAAATTCGATGCATTTTATCTTATCTATATGTCACGAACATTTATTGTAATAAGCCTTAGTTGTTGGTATCTTTTAATTTGATAGGATAGCGCTAGGGTAGTTGGAGGGAAAATCTCAATGAGCTCATTTGTGTAAATAATTGTATTGTTGTCTAGTAGAGGTTGTTGAAGAATTTATAACTATCGATAGTTGTTGCTGAGATTTGAGGCTGTTGTAGTTGTATGTGTTGAAGTTGTTGTAGAGACTGTTGAAACTTATCAGAGTGTATGAGCCCATGTACATTTTCATTTGAATGAATATAACAGAGAAGCGTTGATCCCAAATGTCATGTGTTTCTATTGTTATGTCTATCTGAATTAATGAATGGTAGGCTTTCTGTTTAAGTGAAATTCTATGTTATTTACTTGTTCTTATGTTTATGAATGAATTTACATGGTTGAATGTATGAATCTGTGAGGGTTTAGATAAGTTTCAATTGTTTCTCTTCATGATCTTATGCAAGGAGTGCATATTGTCCACAAGGAGTGCATTGACAGAGTATGTTTCGACTCAAAAGATCAGAAGCGATAGCGTGAAGCTTTCATTTGCAAGGAGTGAAAAGTGTCTGTAGGGGCCGAATAGATTTAACATCAAATAATTACATAAATTGTAACAGTATTGATTTCAGAAAATTCACTAATTTCTTTTAATTGAGCAAAACAGTAAAATTCAAATTTTCCTTATTTTGAACACATTCGCATATAAATTTATCAACAAATAATAAAATTTTATAGAAAATAAAACAAATACACAATTTAAATTACCTGGTTCTGACGCTAATTTGCCTTGCTGCCTTGATGTTGCCTTGTTGACCGCTGTTGAACTGTGTAAACACTGCCCAAAACCTTGTTCCACCCTGCCAACTAGGTAACTTCCTAGCTCCAGGATATCATATGGATATCCTGGCCCCCGTGCCCAAAACCTCCATCAAACCGGTGCCTGTACTGAACCTTCCCGACTACAGAACTCCACTCTCCTCTCTGCCAATCCAAAAGAGCCCCCAAAATCAATAATCCTCTCTCGTTGAAATATCCCCTCCTTCCTAACATTCTCCGCTCATATTGCCCCTTCACCGACTTCCCCCCTCCGTCATTACTTTCCTTACCCATTTATTAATTATCTTATCCTTTCATAATTAATGCCCCTTATCCCCTTATTTATTATTTTATCATTTCTTATTTATTATCTTATCTTATATTTAATGTCCTATCCCTTCCCGAATACGTAAGCTTTAATTTAACAATATAATTTATAATCCCCCTTTAATCCTTTACTTATTTAATTAATGAGTCAATTAATAATTAATTAATCCTTGACAATCATGAACAACTAATTAATAATAATTAATTAGTTAATGTTATTTAAGAAATAATTATTGTTTAGCTAACTTTTAGGAAAGTTAGATCATTAAATTAATTATAATTAATAATCCTATACATCTATTTAAGCAGGGTCGTTACATACATCCACCCTTCAGGAAACTTCATCCCGAAGTTAAGGTATCTTATGTCTTATGGTACAAAGGACAAGAAACATGGTTCACACATTCATAACAAGTAACCAACATTATCAGTAAGTAAGTCAAGAAAACTCATACATACTAGTGTATATGTACAATAAATGCATGTGTAGCTAGTACATACAAGTCTCATGCATGTACTAATAATCAAAACTATCATCCATTAGTAATTTATGTATGCATCCAATCCTGTCAGCAAGACTAGTCTTTTATAAAAGACAACAAACCAATCAATTGTTTGAGAAATCCTTCAATTGCTATTATCCGGTTTAACAATTTTTGTTTTAAACAACTGTGGTTTAGTTACGTAATAATGAATATTCATATATACACATTTCTCATTTTTTTTTCTTTTAGAAGGGAAAACATTAAATTCCACCACCAGACAAATCTCCATACTCTCTCAACTATTACTACTCATCCTTCCTCCCTAACCTACTTCCATCTCCATTCCTATCCTTCCTCTTCTAGACTATCTTGGAGCGTCAACTATATTGAC
>ML804627.1:110167-136122 GCA_009831015.1 Picea engelmannii | reverse complement strand
CTAGATCATTAAATTAATTATAATTAATAATCCTATACATCTATTTAAGCAGGGTCATTACAGTGTCTGCAAGGTGTGCATTAACAGAGTCTTTTGACTCAGAAATTCAGGAGAGGCAACCTGAAGCGTTTTTTGAGAAGAAGTGTAGAATACCTTACAAGGTGTGCGCAGGTGGAAACACACTCAAAGTTATACTTTTCAGGAGGAATAACTATAAGTTTACTTGGAGCGGAGAATAAGGAACGGTTGCAAGGTGTGCATAGTCGTTCACAAAGAAGTTGAGTCATGGAAGAAGACCTAATGCAAGGTGTGTACAGAGTCAAAATTCAACTAAGTTTCAAAGAAACACTCTGAAGAGTTAGAGGATTCAAGGAGAAACAAGCTCAGAAGAGATAGTGGGCGAGAATTCTTCAATAGGGAGGAGCCCTTTAAGATTCTCCAAATTATCGAGAAAGATCCATTCGAAGGAAGAGGGATCATTCTAGACCGTGAGATCTGGGAGAGTTGCATAGAGGTTATCCTTGGATTCCTTTAGCACTCTGAGTATTCAAAGGTTTGAAGGTAGTTAAAGAGCAATATTTTTGAAGTCTCGAAGCTGTGAAGTGAATCTACATCGTCGGTATCGAGGAAGATACATGGAAACATATCAGAGAGTTCGTGAGAAATAATTTCAGAAGATTTGCATGGAGAAAATAGAAAACTTCATGAAGTCACAAAGGGAGAAGTGAATCTGGACCGTTAGATCCAGAAGAACACGTGGCAAAGATCCACATGATTCGGAGGAAAGAACTTTGGCGAAAAGTGCATGCGGAGTGTGCAGAACTGTTGAAGCCCGTAGTAGCGAAGTCTATAGGAGTCGTTGATCTGAAGAGGACACGCGTCAACAAATTGAGGACTTCGGAGAAAAAATAAAAGAGGAGGAGTCGTTGACCAGAAGTCACCCAAATATCCAAAAAGGTAAGAAGCCAAACCCTAGCCATTAAATTGTGTGGACACGTGGTGCCATCTCTATCACTTCGGTGATAGAGCACTTCGACGAAAATTCATTTAAGGGGAAATGAATGGTGAAGGCATGAAAACTCCCGAAGGCCGAAGTGTCGACCTCCATCAGAGTTGTTCGTTGGAAAAGGACGTGTGGCGCTCAATCCATAGCATCGCGTAGAATTTACTTCGGGGAAAAGAGACTTTGGAACATTTGAAACTCCCGAACGTCGAAGCTCCGAAGTAAATCTAAGTTGTTGGATGTAAAAGGGGCGTGGAAGGAAGATATGGTCTAGGAGATTTCGTCTGTTCGGAGTTTGGGTAAAAAGGATTCAGCTGCATTCAAAAGCATCAAAGCTCTAAGTAGCGAAGTGGATCACTTCCATTGGCTATAAGCAGAGTGTGGGTTTTAGATATGGCTCGATTTTTTTCGTCGATTCAGAGATAGGTGAAAAAATGGAAAGTTGCATCCATAATTGTCGAAGCCCGAACTCGCGAAGGGAGATGGCTTGAGGTCATAGCCCATGGTTGTATTAGAGAAGAGTCTAGCACAAGAGCTGGTACTAGTAAGTTGGTGTTTCCAGAGGCACTAGAAGATGTCTGTGCAGGTAATTTGAGCCTACGGGGGTCATCAAGGGACCTATGTGTAATTTGTTCTGAGGTCTATTAGAGGCCCGAAGAGCCGATCCGACTTGGTGTTTTGAAGATCCTTGACCGGGAGGTCGAGCAGCCCCGAGGAGAGAAAGGGGGTCTACGTCAAGTGGTATCAGAGCCTACATATCTTTTAGGTTCTGTAATAAGCAAGTGAAGGAGGTAAGAAGTATCAACAACGAAAGTCTTTTGAAGCTCTATGTGAAAGGAAAGTTCAACACAATGTCGCCGATAAGACGTGCGAAGCCACCTGTATCAAATGGAGCGGTGGAAAGGGATATGAGAGAAATTTGCACAAGGTTATATGCTATGGAGACATTGTAAATGAGAGCACTTGATTTTGGAGACATCATTGATGCAGAAAGTGAAGAAACAGAGGTTGAAGAAGCTGTAGCAGAGGATGTTGTGGAATAATTCTTGTTGAAAGCTGTTGTGAAATTTGGAGCTAGGGAAAAGATAGACATCCCGATGTATGAAGATAATTTAGATGTGGAAGAATTGCTTTATTGGATATGAGTAATGGATAAATACTTCGACTATGAAGACGTCGATGAGGAGAAAAATGTGAAACATGATGTCACTAGGTTGAAAGGACATGCAAAACTGTGGTGGGATGAACTGCAGGCTGACAAAAGAAGTAAAGGAAAAAAAAAATATTAAGAGCTGGCATAGAATGGTAGCCAAGTTGAAAGTTAAATTCATACCCCAGGATTACCACATAAATCTATTCAAGAAGTTGCAGAACCTGAGACAAAAATGAATGATAGTAAAATAGTACATAGAGGAGTTTTATAAATTGAACATCAGGGTTGGACAAAGAGATAAAGATGATGAAAAGGTTGCCAGGTATATCAATGGCCAGAGATATTAAATACAGGATGAAATCAACATGATGACAGTAAGTAAATTGGAGGACGCTTATCAGATTTCTTTGAAAGTGGAAGAAACGTTGGCCAGGAAGTAGAGTCAGGCAAGTCAAGGAAGAAGTATAAACAAAGGTAATGGAATTGTTCATGATAAGGTACAGAAGCCCAAGGTTGAGACTGGAAAAACACATAGTCACCGAGAAAGAGGAGGAATTTCCCGAGGGAGACAGTATGGTGGTAGAAATACTTTTCCTTGAGGAAGAGGAAGAGGCAGAGGAGGAGAGGTGAAGTGTTATGCCTATGGAAAAACATGACACATGTCTTGGGAATTCCCCAAGAGAAATAAAGAAGGAGGAGGAGAATCTCACATTTTGAAAGCGCATAAGTGGAATGTTGAGGCAAAAGGCGCAAAAGGTTCTCTTAAAGCCTAAGCAAGAGGTAGAAAAACCAATGCAGAGGAACAATTTGTTCAGAATTTCTTGCAAGACTAAAGACCGAGTATGCAAGGTGATAATTGAAATTGGGAGCACTAATAATTTAGTATCCACAGAGATGGTGGAGAAATTGGATCTGGAGACAATTGCACATCCAAGTCCATATAGAGTATCATGGTTGCATAAAGGTCACTAGGTAATGGTTACTAAATAATTCCTAGTTGAATTTAAGATAGGAGGATATAGATATGAGATTTTGTGTGATGTGATTCCCATGGATGTATGTCATTTTTTTTTGGGGAGACCATGGCATATTGACGGGAATTTCATTCATGATGGGAGGAAGAATACTTATACCTTGGAGAAAAATGGTAGAACACACATGCTACTACCAATAGAGGATAAGAAGGTGAAGGAAGAAGCCAACACAAGTATACTTCTCATGAGTGGGAAGGAACTCCTAACCGAAGTAAAGAAAGAATAGGAGATGCAATTTGTTGTGGTGAGGAAACGAAGATTTATCCTTACAAGTACTTCTATGGATGATTTGCCTGAAGAAATTGAGGATTTGTTGGAATTTTTTGTTGACATAGTAGTGTATGAGTTACCTAACTCATTTCCACCTATCAAGAGTATCAACCATAAAATTGATATAATACCAGGAGCGGGTTTGCCAAAAAAAGTAGTGTATAGATTGACACCTCAAGATAATGGGGAGGTAAAAAGAGAAGTCCAGGATTTGATGGAAAAGGGATTGGTCATAGAAAGATTGATTCCATGTGTAGTACCAACTGTGTTGAGTCTGAATAAAGATGGAGGATGTAGAATGCGTACAGACTCAAGAGCCATAAACAAAATCACCATCAGTTACAGATTTCATTTTCCAAGGATGGATGACTTAATAGATTGTTTGAGCGGAGAAAACTAGTTTTCAAAGATAGACTTGAAAAGTGGATATCACGAGATAAGGATGAGAGAAGGTGATGAGTGGAAACAACCTTCAAGACAAATGAGGGGTTGTATGAATGGCTTGTTATGCCATTTGTCTTAACAAATTCCCCAAGTACTTTTATGAGATTGATGAATGAGGTATTAAAATATTTTATTGGTGAGTTTGTGATTGTATATATGGATGATATATTGGTATTTAGTAAAACTAAAGAAGACAATTTGAGGCACTTAGCATTTGTAATGAAGAGATTGCAGAATGAGAAGTTGTTGATAAATTTGAAGAAATCCTCTTTTATGAAAGCATAACTCATTTACTTGGGTTTTGTAATATCTTCAAATGAATTGAAGATGGATCCAGAGAAGGTGAAAGAAATCATAGAATGGCCATCGCCAAGGAGCATATTTGAGGTGAGAAAATTTCATGGAATATCAAGTTTCTATCGAAATTTCATTAGAAATTTCAGTGGAATTTGTACATCGATGTTAGATTTGGTGAATAAGAGACACAAGTCTTTCAAATGGACAGAATAAGCTGAAAAAGGTTTCAGGATATTAAAGGAGAAGATAACAAAACAATTGATTTTGGTCTTTCTAGATTTCGGGAAGACATTTCAAGTCTAATGTGATGCTAGTGGAGTTGCAATTGGAGCAGTCTTGATCTGGGACAATACACCTATTGCATATTTCAGTGAGAATTTGAATGATACCAAAAGGAACTAATCCACATATCATAAATAATTCTATGTAGTAATTCAAGATTTAAATAAATGGAGGCACTATCTTGTACCAAAAGAGTTTGTTTTGTATAGTGATAATCAAGATTTAGAATTCATAACCATACAAGAGAAGTTAGATCAAAGACATGCTAAGTGGATAGAATTTATGAAAATTTTCACTTTTTTCATTAAACATATTTCTGGTAATGCTAACAAAGTTTTTGATGCATTGAGGAGGAGATGTCTAATTCTGCAAGAATTTCAAGTGAAAACCTTAGGGTTTGACCACCTTAAGGAAATGTATTGCGATGATCCAGATTTCAAGGAGGCATATGAAGTATGTGAAAATCATGTGATTAGAGATAGAAGCCAATGGACAGAGTATATGATTTAGGATGGAATGTTGTTTAAAGGTTTACAGTTGTGCATACCGAAATGCTCAATGAGAGATAATATGCTAAAAGAAAAACACAATGGATGTCTAGCAGGACATTTCGGCCATGACAAAACATTTTCACGGTTGAACAGTTCATACTATTGTCCAGGTATGAGAAAATACATGAAGAAGTTTGTGAACAGATGTAATATTTTCCATCATGCAAAAGGAAAAAGACAGAACACTGGGTTGTATCATCCATTGCTTATTCCAGATAGGCCTTGGGATGCAATAAGCATGGATTTTGTGTTGGGATTGCCAAGAACTCAAAAGGGAAGTGATTCCATTTTTTTGGTAGTTTATAGATTCTCAAATATGGCACACTTTATCCCATGTCAGAAAACCAGTGATGCAACAAACAATGCAAATTTGTTTTTCAAAGAAGTTGTGAGACTTCATGGGTTGCCCAGGAGTATTGTTTCAAATAGAGATACCAAATTTGTTGGTCATTTCTAGAGAACATTGTGGAAGAAACTGGGAACAAAACTGTCCTTTAGTTCAACATATCACCCTCAGATGGATGGACAAACTGAGGTGGTAAATAGGAGTTTAGGATAATTGTTGAGGAGTTTGGTCACTGAACATCATAGTCAGTAGGATCAAATTTTGTCACAAGCAGAGTTTGCATACAATGACTCAGTAAACAGAAGTACAGGAAATATTCCATTCCAGATAGTGTATGGAATGAATCCAAGAGGAGTATCATAGTTGAGAGATCTAGAGCAGAGTGAATTCAGAAGTGCTGGAGCAGAATACTTCGTTGCAGAAATGTAGAAGCTTCATAGTCAGATCAAAGAGCAGTTGCATAGCAGTAGTAAAGAATACAAGCGCAAAGTTGATCAACATAGGAGAGAACTTCAATTTGAAGTGGGAGATCAAGTTCTAGCACATCTTGGGAAGGAAAGGTTCCCAAGGGAAACATATAGCAAACTGAAGATGAAGAAGATAGGACCATGAAAGATCTTAAGGAAACTTGATGCTAATGCTTATGAGATAGAGCTACATGAAGGTGTGGGCATATCGCACATATTCAACATTTCAGACTTGTATCCTTACACAGAAGATGACACAAAATGGTCAAAAGATGAGAAATAGATCCAATGGGAGAAGTAGATGCTTGTAGCAGAAGAGACACAGATGGAAAATATCATAGATCAGAGGACTAGTAAGAAGACCAAGAGAAAGACATATTTTGAGTATTTGGTAAAGTGGAAAGGAAACCCAATAGAATATGCCAGTTAGATAAATGAAGCAGATATCCAGAGGCACGGAAATTCAGTTATGGAGCTCATGGACATGAGCCCATGAATTTTTTTCCAGAGGAGCATGATGTAGGAGCATCATCAACAAAGCATGGGTGGAGGAAAACTTAGCACCCCAGTGCGCCTTTTGAAGTGTTTTTGTATTTTAAAGATGGCATATCAATGTAATATCTGAAAAGATTAAAATTAAAGATGATCTTAAATTCTTAGAGCAAGAACCATTGCATGAGATCGATGGGGGGTGTATTTCGCCTAGTGCAGTAGATTGCAGTACATATTCAATGCATTTTCTCTTATTTGTCTGTCTCGAACATTTATTGTAATAAGCCTTATTTTTTGGTATCTTTTAATTTGATAGGATAGCGCTAAGGTAGTCGGAGGGGAAATCTCAATGAGCTCTTTTGTGTAAATAATTGTATTGTTTCTCAGTAGAGGTTGCTGAAGAAGTTATAACTACTGATAGTTGTTGTTGAGAGTTGAGGTTGTTGTAGTTGTATTTTTTGAAGTTGTTGTAGTGACTGTTGAAGCTTATCAGAGTGTATGATCCCATGTACATTTTCATTTGAATGAATATAATAGAGAAGTGTTGATCCCAAATGTTTGGTGTTGCTATTGTTGTGTCTATTTGAATGAATGAATGGTAGGCTTTCTGTTTAAGTGGAATTCTCTATTATTTAATCATTCTTATGTTTATGAATGCATTTACATGGTTGAATGTATAAATCTGTGAGGGTTTAGATAAGTTTAAATTGTTTCTCTTCATGAACTTATGCAAGGAGTGCATATTGTCTACAAGGAGTGTGTTGACAGATTTTTTTTCGACTGATAAGCTCAAAAGAGATAGCGTGAAGCTTTCATTTGCAAGGAGTGAAAAGTGTCCTCAATGTGTGCGTTGACATAGTCTTTTGACTCAGAAATTCAGGAGAGGCAACCTGAAGATTTGTTTGAGAAGAGGTGAAGAAGACCTCGCAAGGTGTGCGTAGGTGGAAACATACTCAAAGTTCTATTGTTCAGGAGGAATAACTCTAAGTTTACTTGCATAAGAGTATAAGGAATTGTTGCAAGGTGTGCACAGTCATTCACAAAAAAGTTCATTCGTGGAAGAAGACCCATTGCAAGGTGTGCACAAAGTCAGAATTTGACTAAGTGTCGAAGAAACACTCTGAGGAGTTAGAGGTTTCAAGGAGGAACAAGCTCGGAAGAGATAGCGAGTGAGAATTATTCAATAGGGAGCAGCCCTTTAAGATTCACCAAATTAACGAGCGAGATTTGTTCAGAGGAAGCGGGATCATTCTAGACCGTGAGATCTAGGAGAGTTTCACGGAGGTTAGACTTGGAGTCCTTCGGCACTCCAACTATTCATAGGTTTGAAGGTGGTTAAAGAGAAGGATTTTCGAAGTCCCGAAGCTACGAAGTGAATCTACGTTGTCGGTATCGAGGAGGATACGTGGCAGAATATCTGAGAGTTCGAAAGAAACAATTTTGGAATATTTTTGTGGAGAAAAGATAAAACTTCACGAAGTCACGAAGAACGAAGTGAATCTGGACCATTAGATCCAGAAGAACACATGGCGGAGATCCACGTGATTTAAAGGAAAGAACTTCGGTGAAAAGTGCATGTGGAGTATGCAGAACCACCAAAGTGCGAAGTAGCGAAGTATATAGGAGACTTCGATCTAAGGATGACACACGTAAATAGATCGAGGACTTCTAAGAAAAGAGAAAAGAGAAGGCAGAGTCATTGACTAGAAGTCACCCAAAGCTCCAAAAAGGTAAGAAGATGAATCCTAGCCATCAAATTGTGTGGACACATGGTGCCATCTCATTCACTTCGGTGATAGAGCACTTCGATGAAAAATCACTTCGGCGCAAGCAAAGGGTGAAGGCATGAAAATTCCTGAAGTCCGAAGTGTCAAAATCCATCGGAGCGGTCCGTTGGAAAAGGATGCGTGATGCTCGATCTAGAGCATCGCGTAGAAAGTACTTCGGGGAAAATAGACTTTGGAATGTTCAAAACTCCTGAACGTCGAAGCTCTGAAGTAAATCTTAGTTGTTGGTTGTAAAATGGGCATGGACCATAGATCTGGTCCAGGAGAGTTCATCAATTTAGATTTCAGGTAAAAAGGGTTCAGTTGCAATCAAAAGCAGCGAAGCTCGGATTCACAAAGCGGATCACAGCCGTTGGTTGTAAGCGGAGTGTGAGTCGTAGATCTGGCTCAAATGTTTTCTCTGATTTGGAGATCGGGGAAAAATGGGTAAGTTGCATCCAAAAATGTCGAAGCTTGAACTTGTGAAGGGAGGTGGCCCAAGGTCATAGCACGTGGTCATATTGGAGAAGATTCTAGCACAGGATCTAGTACTCGTAAGTTGGTGTTTCTAGAGGTGCCAGAAGACATATGTGTGGGTAATTTGAGCGTGTGGGGTTCATCAAGGGACCTGTGTTTAATTGTTTCCAAGGTCTATTAGAGGTTTGAAGAGCCAATCCATCTTAGTGTTTTGAAGATCCTTGACCGGGAGGTCAAGCAGCCCCAAGGAGAGAAGGGGGGTCTGCGTCATCATCAAATTATAATTTGTGAAGGAGATAAACATGAGACAACAATTCAGACAAAGTACTTGGTTTACACATTGAATGGTTGGTCATGCCATTTAGATTAACCAATGCCCTAAGTACAATCATGAGATTAATGAACTAAGTGTTGAGATCTTTCCTTGGTAAAATAAATAAGAACACCTTGGACACATCAAACGAGTGTTATAAACATTGAGAAAGAGAAACTCATAATTAACTTGAAGAAATATGAATTATTCAAGAAAGAGTTAATTTATCTTGTATTTGTTGTGGAAAAAGATGGTTAAAGGATGGATGATAAGAAGGTGAAAGTGAATTTGGAGTGGCCTACACCTCATAGATTTGCAAAGATAAGAAGCTTTCATGGGATTTCTAACTTTCACAAGAATTCCATTATGAGATATAGCATAATATGTAACAAACACACAAATGTGCATGAATGGAAAAGAGTTTCAATGGAATGAAAAGGAAAAATATATTTTTGAGTTGCTAAAGAAAAAGGTGACAAAAACACTAGTGTTTGTGTCTGTAGATTGTATGAAAGTCTCCCAAGTGGATTGTGGTGAAGAAAATTGGATATTGGACTTGTGTTGAGCCAATTGGGAAGATCGATAACATATTTTACCTAGAAGCTAAATGAAGCAAAGAGAAGTACTTTACTTGTGATCTTCAATTTTATGCTATAGTGCAAGCTTGGAAACATTGGAAGCATTAATTATTGTTGAAAGAGTTCATATTTTTTACATGTCATTGAGATTTGAGGTTTATTAACAATGATAGTAATATAACTTGGTGGCATATCAAGTGGTTAGAGTACTTTTATTTTGAGAATTTTCCAAATAATTTGATATTTAACCGACATTTAACATATCAAATTTCTATCATGAGTTCAAGAGAAGCAATGTAAATAATGTGGTTGATAGTGAAGAGGAAGAAGATAATGAATAATAATTGGTAAGACAAATTACCAAAGAGAATCCCAAAGAAGATCGCAAAGGTATTTGAGGAGAAAGTGATGAATTCAATGAATGTTAAGTACAAGTGTTGTTTAGTAAGGTGTAAATTAGATACACTCATTGAAGAAGTGACATGGATTCCAGAAGAAATTTTATGGAAGTTGAGTCATGTTATGAGGAAAATCACTCTATGGCATGGGGTATACCACAATAGATGGAATGACTACATAAATCAACTTTAATCCCAAGTATGCTATATCAATGAAAATGCTAACGAGACAAGATAAATAGCCTACCTCGTCCAGACATTCGATGAAGACCATCGTTGAGCATGCAATTCAAAACTCTATACATGCAACTTGTCCTCAACAACCAATATATGCAAGCATATGGTGATAATATATAATGTTAGCATATAAAATAGAATAATCCATTAACATACATGATAAATACGCCCATGGAATAATAATTCAAATATTTGCAAGATATCAATTGGATAGGAAAAGAGTATTTCTATTAAAATAATCAACATAAGTATACAAGTGACAAAATTTTGTGTCAGTGCATCTCAAAACCGAGAAACTAAGTTCCTTCCAGCTGGGCCTCCACCACTTCAATCCTCCACCAAAGGAAAGCTCATATATGGGAGACAATGAGGTTCTCCATCAAAGAGGGAACATCTTGGGGGATGAATAATGTGTTCATACTTTAAAGGACAAAAGGGATGCAGACTCAATGTGAAGTGAAAATTTCTCCAAAGTATCTTTGCTCTCAAAAGTTGAATTATCTCCTCTTACATGGCTTGGATCTGTCTCAATTTATAGCCTTCAAATGGAATTGAAGGGTCGATTCAGAAATTTTTCAGTATATGGAATTTCAAGGATCGTGAATCTCGTGACGTGACATGGAAACCCGACACAATTTTTAATTTTTAGCACCAAATCTGATGTACGCGGGCTGTAGTGGTCCAACCTGCGTATACGCATTCTGTTTAACTGGTAGGGACTGTATATGTGGAAAAATATGATTTTTTGGCTCCGAGAAGTACAAACGGGGACTTCAAGTCTACATACTAAAATGGAAAGGCCATCTTAGCAAGTTGCATGGGATGAGGAAAAAATGGTTGTAACAAATGCCCCTTAATGTGTGAAGTCAGAGGAGTATCTGTGATGGTCGAAATAAATTATAATTCCCAGAAGTGGAGTAATGGAGACTCAGCTGGAAGAACTAGTTTCCCATGAGAATATTACAATCCATGATGATTTTGTACAGATGGATACCAATTTGAATTACACTACAGATCCATGTGGAAATATACCAAATAGTTGTTCATGGCCATGAATAGGCAATACAATGTAGACACATTCCATAGGTTGTCATAGTCACGAACAAGGACTAGTGGAAACCAGTCTCAAAATCAAACTAAAGATATTTGTATACAATGGAGTACAATATGATCTCCCATGATCATTGAATTCATATAGGTACTTGTCCAATGAACGATAGAAACAACTCAGGAAAGCTGCTACTATAAAATGTTGTCTTCATGTCTTCTACACGGTCTGCCAAAGGTGCAAGTATACATCATGTGAATAGAGGAGTTGAGGTCGAACACAATGAGACTTCGTTTGATTATTGGTAATTAAGGTATATCGTTAACAAACATGAGACAACCTACCGATAATAAAAGCAGGTATCAAGGCATCGAGTACATTCTTACAAGTGTGAATAAAGGTGTTGATTTCAAACACTTGAAGAATCCATTGATCAGGATACATTTATGTATTCCCAACTGTCAATGGAGGGAGAACCTGCCACTAATCACTGCAAGCCTCTAGGTACACATAGAACTCTAGGCCTCATTTCCAGAATAGATGAGTTGAAGTCGATGGAAGGAGACCCATTGAAAGGAGAGAATTAAGGAATCTCTCATTAGTTAGCACGAGGTATAAAGAAATATCTTGATGATTTGGAGGAACTGGGACGAAGAGGATGTTCACGAACCAACAACCCTGTGCATCTTTTGCATGCACCAAATGCAAGTAGTGCATGAAAAAGACCCTCTAAATAGAATCCATAAGCAAGACTTCTGATAAAGGTGAGGAAACCACCAATAAGGATAATGGAATCCAAGGCACTGCAAAAATCCCAATGTGTGAATAGATTTATTACTGTCAAACACAAGGGAAATGCCCCAGTCATCGACTAATGAGGAGATGTCGATTGTTGGGTTCAAGGTTACCTACCCATAATGAAATTAGGACTAGGATGCATGGTAGGACTATAGCTTCATGTAACTCTAAGACACATAGAGGGTATGGACGACATGAAAAGTCAAGAGTTATGAGGAATGGCTAACATAGGCTTATAGACTTCCCTTGAACAAGAGCATGAGACATATGAAGGACTCTGGCAACATAGACTTAATGATGAAACTTTGTGATGAAAGAGACATCAATCAAATTCTCCATAAGGACGGGAAGAATAACCAGTTGAAGGAGTAAAATCTAAGTAATGAGATCAGCTTCCTAAGGTCATGCTAAACCCAAACTATGGATGATAATGGACTCAAAAGTTTGTTCTATGTTCAAAGGCGACACAATTGTTGCTGATATAAGATAATATTATTTTCCCACCCGTCTGTTTTAATTTTTTCATAAGCAAATGAATGTTATGATACAGAGGAGGAAATGAGTGTCTCGTGTAAGCCACTTGGTCCAAACAGTGGAACATAACTATGCTCAATGCAAGGAAGTGCATGCAGGGCATGGAGACTCAGGGGAATGTTTCCTCTTAGGGTATAGGGTTTCAAGCTACAAAGGATATAAACAAGGCTCTAATTAGCTGGTGATGCAAATTGCTAAGGTAATAGGATCATAATGAGAAAGAGGGAACCGACAATAGGCTCAATACTACATGGAGGATGAAGTGAAATTACAACTTAACTCCAAAAAATGTCATTTTTCATAAATTTAGTCCCCTAGGCCCGAAAAATTATAAAAAAATACCTAGGAGAACTCTTCCAGCTAATGTTGACTAGAGCATTCATTTTTCAAAATTAGTCTACTTGGTCCGAAAAAGGGTTAAACTTACACCAAATAGAGTCTTTTCAAATCCATTTAACGAGTGTGAAAGAGACAAGTTCACTCGACAATGCTTTTTCTTTTGAGAGAGTCAAAAAAGAGCTTAAACAAGAATCAGTGAGAGTCCCATAGGTGAAGGTAATAATTCTTATGAGTAATAATATGAGGTTTGAACGCAAAGTCATATCAAAACTATAAGGGACTCCCGGTACTATGGAATAACTTATTCATAGGCAACAAATCACATAAAGGATCAAACTAGGGAACACATGYTTGGTAAGCCTCTACCACTTAATAACGACACTTATAGTAGYAGTATAAAGGTTCTGTGTCACTAATAAATGSGTTCGTACCTAAGGCATATGGATCATAGCCATAGGAAAATGAAAATATGCAAAAATGGATTGAGAACCTATCATATATGTTAGGGATGGAAAATACATGCCGAATTCATGAATGGGCGAAGTGACGCTAGAAACCGCAAAAATMCTTGGACAAAACCATGAAAAATAACTCCTTCCACTGCACTATTAGTCCACTAGGTCAAAAAAATAGCATAAACTACATAAAGTGGATACAAATTTTCTACTAATAGTAAAAATAACCAATTTTACCATATCATTTGAGMTTTTTACCCACATAGTGCATTTTGGACYAAWTTTCCCACGATATTCAAGTTTCGATTGTGGGAGATATGATCAAAAAAATTGACAACTGTCTGGACCAAGTAAGTGCCCCTCCCCTCCTCTTCATTTCTAGTGGCTTAAATTTCAAATTAAGTCCTCATTTTTTGAGCATTTGAGGGTGCAACATACAAATCAAGGTCTACGCAAGCTATAGTTTATCGGGTCGCAAATATGGAGACATTTACATGGGAAAAGAAAAGCCTTCCCATTTATATGTGGCCCTACACGCAATTGTTAACACTACAGACCGCGTACAAGTCAGCAAACGAGTTTTTTCATGGATTTAACTCAAAAAATGGTTTTCCTTTTGCACGATGGTGCTTGAATGGAGAGAGAGGGAACATGAGGTGGTATATGCAGTAGTGGAAAGATATGCGGGAGCCCAAATGGATCTAAAACGATGTGGCTTATACAAATTTTGGGCTCTCAAAGGGTTGAGGGATCAAGTGAGGTTACTCCAAATTCTAGTAAACTTTTGGGATCCGAAGACAGAGGCCTTCAATCTCGATGGGAAACCATTGAGAATTGAAGTAGATGAAATTTACTTTCTCACATTATTGTCTCATTGGGGTGAGGTGTTGAATCTCAAAGACCAGGGGGTTGGGGATGGTATGAACATAGAGGATAACATTTCCACCCATTGTATTGTAGGAATAGATAAAGTATGGATCCAACTCCCCATCGGGACGATCAAAGACTTGATTTTGAAGATCGACATTCTTGTCCTTACACGGGTCTCTAGGTTGGCCTCGTTGCACTAGGCTTCAATGCCACTCATGTTCTACACAGTGGAGGGATTTCGACCCATGATTAATGATTGGTGTACCTCACTAGTGACTAACATGAAGAGTCATCTAACAGATTGCAAACAAGGGAGAAAGAGAAACTTTGGGTTTTCATCTATATTGTGTAGTTTTTTCTTTGAGTGGGTTCCAGGTTTGAGCCCTAGAGTGGGTATCATTCCACATGGACCATTTGATCCAACCATGTAATGGTGGATCGACATGATGAGGTTGTTAGGATGTGGTAGGGTACCAAACCCCTACAATGATGAGTTCTTCTTCTGGTGGCATCGACATGTGATAGACATATATGACTACCCTTATGATTGGATCAACTATAGGAAGCATCCGGATATTTCTCTGCCACTAGGCTCCACCTATGATGATATAGGTATGCAATTTTTTTTTAATATTTCATTCTTTTGTGTTTTTTCAAAAAATAAAAAACACAAATATTTTTGTATGGTATCAAGTATTAACAATTGGCTTGTCATGCAGATGTAGGTATGTGACGACCAGATGGATTCCTAGGACATCGACGAATGAATTAGGGGGATGAGCACGCAGGAGGCGATGCAGATAGAGTGCTACAAAAGATGCAGGGGAACCTGTCTTGTTTGATGCACAAGATTCCTATGGCTCAGGTGGAGGATATACCAGAGGCTATGCAGCAGCAGGTGGTGGGTGTGCCCCGTGCGTGGTTGCAACTCTTCCAGCGTCTCACAAACGTTGTATGGTGCTATCATGATACGCATCCGGTGCCACGGGCATAGATTCCATGGTCATTATATATATCGTTCGTATATGTATTTTGAGGGTGTGAGCACCATTTTGTACTATGACACCATACTTTTTGAACAGATGAAATATAAAAACATTGGTCCTCGGCTTTACTTATATATGTTAGAATATGTACATTGATGACTGTGTTTTCTTTACTTTAGTTATGTGACAAATTCCAATCTAAAACATAATTAGTGTATGCATCAGATACATAATTAGAACTTCTAGGTATGTGATTATAAGTAATAAAATGAAAGTATCGTTCCAAAATTTGTACCCATAGGAATCGTTGAAGTAGAGTAGGGTTTTGCACATGGTAATTGTCGTTTAACTTACATACGAATAATTGGGAGTCCATGTGAACCTATAAAGATTGAACACCATGTGAAATGGCGTCATGTAATATTTCTATAACGGTACTATACTTAGCCACATTATTCATCGATGGCTCCATACAAACGCCACATGATGACACCAGCTGGCCCTCGGGTGAGTAAATGACCCACGCGGAGGAAGCCATGTTTTGTGTATGGCGACTGGAACTGTTTGCGAATCGTAATAAAAATGAAGACTTTGTTGACATCTTCCAACCAAGTGAAAACCTAATAAGCAAGCCAGTGACATAAAGGAAAATATATATATACATTAAGATACACTAGTATAAAAAGAGTCACGCCCAAGCTTGAGGTCTCAAGCGTAATATATTTTCAGGTAGAACCCATTTCTGGGCTCAACCAACATATTCCCTTCATAATCTTCCAATTCGTAGGATTCTTTTTATAAAACACGTCACACGATATAAGGACCATGCAACATGGGGTTGAACTTGCCTACCCCCAACGGTCCTTTGTATTGGTCATACAAGAGGACCAAGTCACCCTCAGCGTACTTTTGAGGATAGACAAACCTATCATACTAAACCTTAACACATCGTTTATTCGCTTCAATAGAACTAAATGCATCTCGACGTTTCTCATCTAGGTGCTTTAAGTGTAGGAGGCATTCTTCAAGATCATAAGTGTTAGGTAGGAACTTCATTGCTAATTTAAGGGAAGGGATTTTGCATTCAATCGGAATGATTGACTCCACACCCTGTACTAACTGAAAAGGAGAAAAATTGGTAGAAGTATTAACCGAGGTTCGATATGCCCAAAGAACAGGGAAAAGCATTAGATTCTAGTTAGATTTACTCTGAGTGATATTTTTTTGCAAGATGGTGTTGAGAGATTTGTTCATAGCCTCTACTTGTCTATTTTCCTGGGAATAATAAGGGGAAGAATGACCATGCTTAAACCCCATTTTTTATGCTAACTCTTTCATCATTTCATTCTGAAAGTGACTTCCATGATCAGGGACAATCTCCCTTGGGTTTCCAAACCAGGATATAATTTGGATGAACACGAAAAATGTTGCATTCTTACCATCGTATTTCAAGGTAGGCATGGCCTATGCCCATTTAGTGAACATAATCCATAAAATCCACCCCCCACTTGGTGAAGGGACCGATGGTGATGACTGGGTGAAGAGGGGATGGATGCGAGTGCATTTTCCAAGAGAACACCTGACAAGGGTGACACTTATTGACTACTTCAAAACAATATTTAAAAATTGACGGCCAAAAATAACCATCTCACAATATTTATGGGGTTGTTTCAAGCCCAAATAGATGACCACTACAAGCCCCACTATGACAGTCATTAAGAACAGACTCAGCTTCCTTGTGATTCAAGCAATGACGCAAGACATTATCCACTCCTCGACGATACAAATATACATAAGCATATGGTGATAATATATAATGTTAGCATATAAAATATCATAATCCATTAACATACATGACAAATATTCCCATGGAATAATAATTCAAATTTGCAAGATATAAATTGGACGGGAAAATAGTATTTCTATTGAAATAATCAACAGAAGTATACAAGTGAAAAAATTCCATGTCAGCATGTCTCAAAACTAAGAAACTAAGTCCCTTCCAGATGGGCCTCCACCACTTCAATCCTCCACCAAAGGTAAGCTCATATATTGGAGACAATGAGGTTCTCCATCAAAGAGGGAAGAGCTTCGGGGATGAACAATGTGTTCAGACTTTAAAGGACAAAAGGGATGCAGACTCAATGTGAAGTGAAAATTTATCCAGAGTATCGTTACTCTCAAAATTTGAATTCTCTCCTCTTCCACGGCTTGGATATGGCTTAATTTATATCCTTCAAATGGAACTGAAGGGCCAAGTTGGAACGTTTCTAGTATATGGAAGGCCAAGGATCATGGATCTCATGATGTGACATAGAAACCTGACACAATTTTTAATTTTCAGCACCAAACCCGATGTACGTGGTTTATAGTGGTGCAACCCACATATACACATTCTGTCTAACTAGTAGGGTGTGTATATGTGGAAAAATATGATTTTTTGGCTTTGGGAAGTATGAAATGGGACTTCAAGTCTGCATAGGGAAATGAAAAGGTCATCTTAGCAAGTTGCATGGGGTGTGACAAAATTAGTTGTAAAAAGTCGAGAAGAAGAGATTGAGAATGAGAAAGGAGGTGTAGAGTCAACATGAGGATGCATGTTTATTTTTCAACAAGGGGAAATTGATGTAGGAGGATTTATGAAATAAAAATACAAAAATGTTTGACAAAGTCAAGGTGAACTTGGGAAGATATTGATCCTATACTCATCTCTTCAATTAACAAAGTTAGAATATTTTTCATAGGATGGAGGAAGTTGAGATGAAATCAAAATAACGATAATGGGAGCAAGGACCATCCAATATACTAGAGATCAATAACATAGGTGTTTTCATGTCCCCAAGGTGCTCCTTGCATCATGCACCTCTTGAGGTTATGTGACACCGTGATGTTTCTCACCTGGATACTTGGAAACACTAAGAATACTTCATCCATATACTTCATCCAGACTACGCCTCTTCACCTGGAGCATACCTATACTCTGGTCTAGGATACCGATCAGTCACACTCTTGCTCTAGTGAAACTCTTGTATACTTAGACAATTGTTAATTGATTTAACTCTTTGTCATATTTAAGTATACATCCATGAACATGATAATCCAAGAGAAAAAAAATGAAATAGACAAGAGTAAAATATGTATAGTGTAGGTGACACAAACTATGCCCAACACCCGGCTAAGTCTTTGTTATTGTAGAATAGTTACAAACATGAGCACTAATAGCTCGAATTACAATAGGATGGAATCAAATGACTCTCCTCACATAACCAAGAAACTCATGCACAGATAGTTACAAGTATTCTTTGTCTTAATAGTCTCTACAACCACTTGCATCACACCTAAAACATTCCCCCATCCGCAAACTTGTTGTCTCTTTGTTTCCACAAACTTCCTTGATTTCAGTTCTTCCTCACACATGCCTCCAACATACATTCATTTCTAGACTTAGCCAAAATCATCCCAAGAGAATATTTCCCATATCTGTCCAATGAATCCACCTCAAGGAAGAAAAAATCCTCCTAAGTGGAGTGACTTGGCTCCCTCGGGGAGCTCTGTTGGACATTGGGTTCAGCATTTTCCGCAATTTTCGCGACATGGGTTAACCCCCTCTCGTGGATGCTAAATTTGGTTATTGTGGTGGAGACTAACGCCTATGGGTTTTGGTCTAAAATAAATCATAGTCCAACAAGTGGTATCATAGTGACAGGTCTCGAGTTTGAAACTCACCTGACATGCGTTGGGTGTTGGTTGTGGAGCCTGATTATCTTCCTGATTCAGAGATATTTTTTTTTAGCCGTTTTTATACACCGTGAAGATTGTATACCCAGGAATATTGTACACCCCTCCACATGGGAGAGTTGCAGGGAGGTATTTCCCCCCATGCCGGGTCTGGGGGGTTAGGGGAAAAGAAGGCCCCTGAAGGAAAAATTTCCTTGTAAATCTATAATGTAATTTCATAGTAAATTTGGAACGTTCATTATAAGGTCACATATCTTATGGTATAAGTTATGTTAGGGTTTTTTTCCCTAGAAGGAAACTCTCTTTTATGAGGGAATTGTATTGTAGCTATGTATCATTGCGAATATTGTATTCTGAGAGAGGAGACTGTGAGAGGAAGAAGAGGAAGTTAAAGCGAGTGTGATGTAGGTTGTATCCCTTTATTTTTTGGATAATGAAAAAGAAAGGACTTGAAAATTTATCTGGTGGACGTAGACCACACTGGGTGAACCACATATATCTATGTCTCTATTGTATTTTGTATCTTCTATGTTTTATTTCCGCATTTGTATTATTTTATTTCTCCATGATCCTATTTTTCAACACTGGGGGGGAGATTGTTGGACATTGGGTTCAATGCTTCCCGCGATTTTCAGAAAATGGGTTAACCCCCTCTTATGGATCCTAAATCTGATGATTGTGGTGGAGACTAACACCTGTGGGTTTTGGTCTAACGGAAATCATATTCCAACAAGCTCTCCCTCTTCGTCTACCTCAGAACCACAAAGCTTTATTTCTCTCCTTTCCCTCCAAGTTTTTTCAAGCTTCCTTCTTTGGTTGTGTTCCCTTGCTCTTATATGGAATCCAAAGGTCACTTGTGTGAAACATCATCTCTATTGGGTGTGTTTCACCTCTTTGTGAATCATCACACTCAACTGACCAACGTGCCCTTCTTTGGACCCAATGTGCCCATATATCTCATGTGCCCATCAAATGAAATGCCTCTTGGACCGGCATGCCCCATCCATATAACCGACACATTGTCTTGGGTGCACGATCCCCTTAGGTGAGTCGAATCAACTCTCCTAAGTTCACCCCCCATGCCTTGGATGATTTTTCTATTTGGTGGAGAACCCAAGTCTTTCCCTTGAACCTTTATCAAATTGTCTATCATTTGGCTTATGTCATAAGGAAATTTGGGTGGAGTCTCCCCTTGTCACATCGTGCACCCAAGGAACCCAAAATATCCCCTATATGAAGACTTGTGTCTCCTCATTCACACCGAGCATCCCACCTGCTTGATTTCCTCTAGTTTGGTTTGTGGTGGACGGGTGCATGCCCAAGCTCAGAATCGCAGGCCTTACATCCTCCCCCACCTAAATTCATTCCCTTTCTCAAAAAAATCCACAAAATAAGTGATCTCATAGTCTCTACCCAAAATTGTGCCTCTGCTACAACTAAGTCTGATAAAAACCCCAAGTTTCATGCCAACTAGAAACCCCAAAATTATGTCAAAGTGGAAAACTCAAGTTTCCTTGCACAGTGGAAACCCCGAGTTTCTTACTTGTAATGAAATTATCCACAACTTGTGAAACCATCCACACTTCCCTCTAACCCAAATTTGTGTGTGACCAAATTTTCCAAAATGATGGAAAGATGTCTTCTCCCCAACTATGTTTGCAATGTTTAAGTTTTCATTGTCCCACTGTGAGGATCACCCTCCATTTCACCATTTCTTCCACCCCAACTATTGTTGCAACCTCAACAAAAACCTCTAAAATTTCTAAGTTTTGAACTTCAGTGAACTTGCTTCTGCTCCTGTTCGAGCAGGAAATTTTGGGAGTTAAGAACAATAAGCAAGGAAGAGTGGGCCAAAGGTAACAACACATGCCGGAAAATAAGGAAGACTAGTGCGACAAAGGAAAAAGGAAGGAGCACACCGAGAAAGAAGGAATTCAAAGAAAGGATCAAGACCAACCACACAAAAGGAAGTTGGAATGTGGACAAGTGGAGTCCACTTAGAGTTAGTCTTTTGGAGTCATAATGTAAGGGTTTAACCCATTTTTGTATTATAAATATGATGTATGAGGTATATAGGAAAATAAACACACATATATTGGAATGAGATACCCTAGAACTTGTGCACGAAGAGTCTATTTTGGAGAGTCCTTTTTTATTTTGAGTCTTTGTTGAGAGTTGCGGAGATTAGGTGGAGTTGATGTTGATATGTAACTAAGGTTCAGGTCACAAGTTGTGGAGTTTGGTGCGACGCGGGTCCACCTCACTAGTCATACTCATTTCTATGATGTAATGCACGCAACACTATTTTTATGAAGAAGAATAAATAAGAAGAATATATTTGTGGATGTATCCCCAGGGGAGATGAACCACAGTAAAACCCTGTGTTGCAATGTGTTTGAATGTGCTCCATTTTTTCTTCATTTATGAATAGATGAATGAATAGGTTTGTTTATAGCGGTCACTAGACCATGTATGACATAATATATGTTAGTAAATGGATAAAGTAGTAGATCTTATGAATGTCATATTAGAATACATGTTGAGGTATGAACAAAAGAAGAATAACATCCCCAACCCCTTCCTTGATTGCAAACACTTGCATCATGCAATCACCCATAATCCATCTCAGGTGAGACTATGTTGTGCACTATGTGCATAGTGTTGCCTTCTATATTACCATAGGGTTTGATGGTGAAAAGGATTTTGTTGGAGAACTAAGGTATAACCCGAGTCAACCCATACATCCAACAAATGCTTCTGGATCAGCCACAGTATAATTAGGGACCTCAGTATAATACACCACACAGAGATGATCAGGGTAACAGAGGAGGTGATAGTGGAGGAAGAGTATTTGGAGGAGGTTGAGAACCAGTAGTTTGTCATAACTGTCAAAAGCATGGAGATTATGCAAGAGATTACCCATTAACACCTGTGACATGTATGTATTGTCGTGTTGTAGAAAATGAAATGGAAGACTTTCTGATATTGTTGATAAAGATACAAGAAAAGAGAAACCAAAATAATCATAATGTGTAATGGATTGTTGTAGAATATAGGGAATAGGACAGAAAGAAGATCCATATAGTGACTCGAGGTGTAGCTAATATAGGTGATGATGTAGTAAAACAGAGCCAGGATATACACCAGTGGGTAAGGAAGAATGCAGAACCTGAGCATAAATTTGATGCATGCAAAGAAAAAGAGATATTCAAGGAAAATAGACAAGATATTTTGAAGGAAAACATTGCATCTACCTCAGGAACAAATCCAGTATATGATGTACTAGTGTATGACATGCCTCCCTTATTTGATCAGACCAACAAAGAATGGCATTCAAAGAAAGTAAGTAACTTAAGAAACTTTTTGGTATCTTGTGTCAAGTTATTAAATGATAAGTCATCTCTACAAGTATTAAAAATATGTTAGAAAAGTGTAATGTTGGGGATGACGGGGTGAAGATAGTAAATCAGGTCCAAAGGAAGAGAAGAAAAAGTAGGGAATTGAGGTTAAATGCAAACATTGGATATTTCAATATGGGATATATCATACTAGACTTAGGGTATGAATTCAATGTTATGCCAAAGAAGACATGGGAAGCTATGGGAGAACCTCAATTAGGGTATTCACCTATTCAGTTGAAGTTATAAAATAAACATAGAGTGGTGCCACTGGGAATATTGAAGGGGATATCAGTAGATCTAGATGGTATACGCACCATGGCATATTTTGAAGTCATTGACATTGTAGATAATACTACAATATATCCAGCATTGTTGGGATTGGATTGGGATTTTGATAACCAGGAAATCATCAATTTGAAGACAAGAAAGATGATTTTTGAATCTAGAGAATACATATTTAATGCACCTTTGGACCCCTCGAAAGGAACAAGGTATGTGGAAACTATGGATAATATCCTTACAGAAGACATAAACCAACTTTACAGAACCACTGCACGCGAGGAATATTATATCAACCCAAATGCATATGGAATGTTGAGTTGGAGGAGTATTATCTCTTGTGCTTCGGACTCTAACACGTGACTGGAAAATTGGCAGCATAGACTACATAAATTATCAACTAGAAGATGTGCCAGAATGACACGCACGCTGAGATGGATTGGATCTGAGGTAAGAGAACCCCCACTTTTTATGGTCAAAGTAATCTAGAAGAATTTTTAGCAAAAAATGAATTAGAAATTTTGGAGAATCAAAGGTTATTATCTCTATAAATATCATTGAAAACCACACCTTCTCATTGGTGGGGTGCACATAAGGAGAATATTAAGAACTGGTTTCATTGTAAAAGGTTACTATGCATTAGATTTGGCACTAGAAGTCTTTTGGAAAGACGATGCAGAACTAGCTTGACAAGATAAGAGTATGCGAAGGTATGCTTGTTCATTTGATGGCAAACAAGTAGGCAATGAAGACCAGCAGCGCAACGATGATCGAATAGCAAGATCAAATTTTTGGTCAAACTTCGTTTCGGAGTTTTTCGACTATCGGGATTTCGGATACCGGGAGTTGGAGATCTCAAGAACTCCCACATTAGGAGTCTTGAAATGTTGAAATGAAAAAACCCGAAAAGGCACATCACTCGGAATATCGAATATCGGGATTTCACTTACCGGGAGATGGAGTGACAAGGACCCTTCGACATCAGTAGTCCCGAAATGCCGAAATACGAAAACCCAAAAAGGCACATCACTCAGAATGTTGAATATCGGGATTTCAGTTATCGGGAGATGGAGCGACAAGGATCCTTCGTCATCAGGAGTCCCGAAGTGCCAAAAAGCGAAATGCTGAAATTCCAGAAGCAGGCACATCATACCAGAATTTTGGATATCGGGAGATGGAAATGACAAAGACTCTCATCATAAAGATTCCCGAAGTCGCAAAATGATAAAAGACTCCACACCGAAGTTTCGGATACCAGGAGGTTGAGAGGTCAAGTGTCAGGACACTGCATCACATGAGTCTCGAAATCATGAAACCCGAAGTCGTGAAATGATAAAGACTCCATACCGGAGTTTTGGATACTGGGAGTTCGAGGAGTCAAGAGTAAAGACTCTTCATCTCAGGAGTCCCGAAATTGTGAAACCCGAAGTCGCGAAATGCGATTCACCGAAACTAGAAATGTTGGAGTACCAGACCATTGATTTGACTCCATTTAAGAGTTTCGGATACCGAAACTTTGAGGTGTCAAGAACACTTCACCACAGGAACGTCGAAGTGCCAAAATGCGAAATCGCGAAAAGAACTTTATGGATAAGCGCTTGGTCTTGGCCATGGTCATATCGAGGAAGGAGCTAGTCCATGCTAAGCCCCATTTCAGGGATCGAGAGTTGAAGGAGTCAAGGGACTAACTAGAGAATCCCCAAAATGAGAAATAGTGAAATGCAGTTTCGAACTAACCGATGGTCATCGCCTGTGGTCACATCGGCAGAATATGGGGGAAGGAGCTAGTGCAGACAAGCTCCTTTTCAGAGTTTCGGGGATCGCAACTGGGAGTGTTGAGACACTTGGTCACACGAATGTTGAATTGTCGAATGCTGAAATGCCAAAATGCTGAAATGTCTATATAGCTAGTGGTCACCGCCGATAGTCATGCAAGAGGAAGGATCTAGCATAGCTGGGATCTATTTCAAGGTTCTCACTGTAACTGCAAAGAAACTACTGATGGTTTCTACCAGAGGTGTGGAAAAGACTTCTATGTAACTTCCAGAGGAGCGGAAGAGTCTAAGGGAACCTTCCAATGGAATGAGGACTGGCCATAGAGGCGATTGACAGCTGGAAGAGAATTTAAATCCTGTGACTACAATAGAAAGGTTAATCTCGACTGTGCCAAAGAAGACAACGAGTCTCCTCTGCTAGAGAGGCTGAGGAATCTCAGCATAACACCCAGTGATGTTGGACACGTGGGTTTAATAGCCAGAGAAGCTGAAGAGTTTCCATGATGAACAAACAGGGGAAACAACATGCAGACCATGCAGAACCACTTCATACAGTGAATGCACAATATGCATGGAGAGTATAAGAAATTGGGAAAAGAAGAGATTTGGTGTTGTTGTGGTGAGGGATGCATTTGTGAATAAGGAAGTGGAGTGCAGTAGCTGGAAGTGACAAAAGACAAAATGTGCATTGAATCGGAATGGTGCAGAAAGCACAAGAGGCAAAAGAATAGAAAAGGGGAATATAAGCGTGCAGAAATACAGTGAGGAAGACAGAGAAACAAAATCTTGCAGAACAGTGATGAGACTGGTAAGCTGTTGTTGAACACTATATCACAGTAATAAGTCTCAGTAATTGATATTCATAAATCAAGGTGGTAGGGAGGTGCTAGGGAGGACTGGTGTCCTCATAGGTTCAAGTGGGTACTTGAACATAGGGAGTTGTAGCTTCCTTCTAGTTGGTTCTAGAGAAACTAAGGAGTTGGTGCGTCCTTCTAGTTGGTGCTAGAGAAACTAGGGAGTTGGTGTTTCCTTCTAGTTGGTGCTACAGAAACCAAGGAGTTGGTGCTTCCTTCTAGTGGGGGCCAGAGAAAACAGAGAGTTGGTGCTCTCAGCAAGTTACAGCTTGCAAAAATAGAGGTTGTAGCCTCACAACGAGTTGGTGCTCATATGTATGATAATGTAAAGAATGTAAATAATACTTATCATATAAAGAAGAAGAGGTTTTTACCCTTTATGGTTTTCCTCAGGAAATATTTGTCTCTGTGTATCTCATATATGTGATTGATGATGAATGCACCATTTCTTATTTCTCTACATTATTGTGATCATCATTGAGTGCCTTGTAAAGAATTTAAAAGAAGCATAATTTTTTAAGCACGGTAACAACTGATTCACCCCCCCTCTCATTTGTCCAACAATTGGTATCAGAGACGTCCCCTTTTATCTAAAGGTAGATCCTAGAGCTTAAACATGTCAAGCCATGAAGGAAATTCAACCAATAAGGCCCCTATGTTCAATGGAACAAACTTTTCCTTCTAGAAAGTTAGAATGAGAACCTACATAATGGCTTTAGGTGCAGATGTTTGGGATGTGGTAGATATTGGTTATGTGAAGCCAGTTGTAC
>ML804627.1:55484-70028 GCA_009831015.1 Picea engelmannii | reverse complement strand
ATCCAATACCATTTATCATGTCCCCATAATGTTCCTTGCAATCATACACCTCTTGAGGGCATGTGGCACCACAAAATTTCTCACTTGGATTCTTGACAACACCAAGGATACTTCGTCCAAACTACACCTCTTTACCTACAACATACCCATACACTGTTATAGTCTACCAACGAGTCACACTCCTACTCTAGTGCAACTCTTGTAAACTTAGACAATTGTTAATCCATTTAACACTTAGTAATATTTAAGCATACATCCATGAACATGAGAATCCAAGAGAACAATAGAGAAACAAACAAGAGTAACATAGATATAGTGTGGGTGGTACAAACCATGTCTAACACCTGGCTAAGTCATTGTTATTGTAGAACAGTTATAACATGAGCACTGCCAACTCAGTTTATAACAGGGTGGAGTCAAATGACTCACCTCACATCACCAAGACACTCATACACAAATCACCATTAATACTCTTAATCACAATCGTCTCTGCAGCCACCTGTAGCACACCTCAAACATGCCCCCAACCATAGACTTGTTGTCTCTTCATTTCTACAGACTTCCCTGCTTTCGGTTTTTCCTCACACATGCCTCCAAAAAACTTGTGTTTTCAAACTTAGCCAAAATCATCCCAAGAGAATCTCACCCAACTCTTTCTAATGAATCCACCTCAAGGCAACAAAAGTCCTCCCAAGTGGAGTGGCTTGGATCCTTGAGGGATCTCTCCTTCTTCGTCCACCTCAAAATTTTAGAGCTCTCTTGCTCTCCTTATCGTTGAATTCCTACCAAGCCTCCTTCTTTGGTTTTGTTCCCTTTCTCTTATATGGACTCCAAGGGTCACTCGTGTGAAATGCCATGTTTTTTGGGTGTGTCATGTGTCTTTACAAATCATCATACTCAACCGACCATCACACTGCTTTGTGGACCCAGTGCACCCATTTAGCCCGCACACCCATAAACTAACATGCCTCTTGGACTGGCGTGCCCCATCCATATAATCGACTCTTCGTCTTGGGTGCATGCACCCCTTAGGTGAGTTGGGTCGACTCTCCTAAGTGCGCCCTCCATTCCTTGGTCAATTGTTTTGTTTATTGGAGTGCCCAAGTCTTTCCCTCAACCCTTCATCACACCATCCATTGTTTGAATTGTGTCATAAAGAACCTTGGGCGGAGTCACCCCTTGGCACGTCATGCACCCAAGGAACCCCAACTCTTCCCTATATGAAGACTTATGTCTTCTCATTCTCTCTGAGCATCCTGCCTTCCCGATTTCCTCCATTTCGGTCTGTGGTGGAAGGGCATGTGTTGAGCTTCATGTTAGATTCCTTACAGGTGTTATATCAATAGTTTTGGAAAGTCTAAGCAACAAGGAGTTCAATATTTCTCTCCTCAAAACCTTAGAAAAGAAACTTGTTACAGAGTAAGTACCGAGACATAAGAATTTTGTATTTCATTTTTGTAAATACTCTAATAAAATGAGTAAACATGTTATGTAATTATGTTTTTAAGCTCTGCAAATATCTATATTTTTTATGAGAGTATTGTGCGTTGTGTATTGCACTAAATATGGGCTAAAAATCAATTTTTTTGATTCATGTAGCAACGGACAGGTACTTCCACATTGTCTTGGTGTCTAGCATGTGGAAGTCATCAGGACTTAGGAGTTTCACTTTAGTAAAGTGATTATTAAAGTGAATGATCCTTTAGTGTTAACATTATTTGAATTAATTTAATGCCTAAATTTTTTACATTAGTGACTTAAGTGAAAGTTAAATTAAGTCCTAGCCATTATATCTAAAGTGAAGGTGAGATTAGATATTAGCCTTTGATCACTTTGGAGATTTAGGGTTTTGGATTTAAGGTAAACTCGTGATTATAAAAGGAAGCTTATGTGAATGGAGGAAGACACATCGGATGTAAGTCACCTTTGGTTAGAAACCAAGGTCATACTTTGGTGAGAGACCAAGGTGGGACTTTTCACACATATAACAAAGAAGGACTTTTGCTAGTGTGGAGTCACCAAGGTCACACTTGTGAGATGCAGGTGCGAGAGACACTTGTGAGATGTAGGTGGGAGATAGATTGTGTGAGGAGGTGAAAGAGTCACATATGCAATGTGAGGGACTCACAAAGAGTATGAGGGTGTGAGAGACACATAGATATATTCCATCTTGAGATTGACGCCCCTCCTCCTAAATGCACCACATATGCTAAGAGAGGGTGAGCCCCCATATTGGGATCTCCACCCTGGTACAACTCACCAAATAACTTTCCTTTAACTTGAGAGAGGTCACGACCTCTTCTTGGAACTCAAGACACAAGGAAATAATGTCCAATACATGTTTCCTAAATAATAAGCTTGCTAGTTTTATTTGATTTTTTGCCTTTTATTTGTCTTTTTATGAGAGAAATTCATTTTGAGTGATTAAAATCACTTATTTTCACTCACAAAGTGGATAATTAGTTAAAGTGGGTAATTTTAGTCCAAAAATAAATACCCCAAGGAATATGACTCCTCCAAGTACCACTTTTGTTTATTCTTGACCAAATTACAATTAAAAAATCTCGTTTTGCGGGAAATTTTTTATTGACTCAAAACAATAAAAAAACCTAAGGGGATTTAGTGCAATTTCCATATGACTCAAGATCATGACCTAGAATTGTAATAAAAATAAATTAGAAACTATACTTGAATTACCAAAATAAGGCCTAATCATGAGTAGCATACTCCAATTTTTGAGGTGTTTGAGTGAAAAAACTTAGAAATTATAACTCGCCTAAAATGAATTCAGGCAAGAAATAATTAACAAGTGAAAAAAAACACTTTAGAGTATGTACTCTTGATCAAGTATTAGGAGGACAATAAATTTACAAATTCATCATGATAATCTCATATTATTACAATTCCACACAAGGTATGGAAATGCAAATAAAGGTGGTCAATTTGACCAACTGGACTTCTAAACTTTGAGCAAATGGTTGCTCAATGTTTGGAAGCTCTAGTGCAAGTCCATCCTAGTGAAACTTGGTGGATAACATTGGCTCCATATGGGGACATGTGCTTGATATTTTAACAAAGGAGAGCATGTGAGAATCCATAATCAATAACCTGTGTCACAAACATCTCGCCAAAAAACAACATCAACAACACACTATACAAAGAAAATACATAAAAGATAAAAAACAAGGGAAAGGGTTGATAAATATGTTACAAAATATTCCCCCATGAGCATCATATGACTTTGTTGAAGAACAATTCAAGGTGGAGCCCTTTCACTGGAATATTTGACCTTTTGTCATCCAAATGGATGAGAAGAGTTGTTAGAAACCTTCCTAAATTTACCCTAACTTCTGAGATCTTGAGTGGAGGCCCAACCCATCCATTTGATTAAATGTTTTGCAAATCATTTTCTTCTTGTCTTTGGGAAAAGATTACAATTTATCTTTTTTTACTTTTCCTTAAAAGGCGTGCCATACTCTTTAATAGCGATGATATCCTTACTATATTTATCATTAAACTCATCATCATCCTTACAATCCTTTAGCAAGTTTATTCCATTTTTTCTTCTTTTCTTTGAAGTAATTTTTTCGATCTTTATCACCCTTGGATCTCGATGTGACTTAGCATTCATTCCTCTATGATCACCAGTTTTCTCTATTTTTTCAATTTTATGCTTTTCAAAGATATCCTCTTTACCAACATGGATTTCCACTAACTCTAAAAAACTGTAATAGAAGGCCCAAAAATCCATTCAATTCATCTTGACAAGCTGATGTTGACCCAACTGATACATTTGACCCAATTTTTGCTTCTGAAGGAGCTATATCAATATTGTTTTCCTTTGGAATTTCTTCAAGAAAAAGACCATCAAATGAATCCATGGTATCTCAGACACTATAAAATTTTGGAAGATCATTTTTGAATTTCTCTTTGACTGGGTCTAAGAAGTTAGACACCACTTCATAAAATCTCATATCATGTGCTTAATAAACAAACTCATTCATGGGTTCTTTGGGATATTCTATATGGAACTTCTTTTCAGTCTCTCTAAGAAGTATGATAGATTCAGTTGATGGAATTGGTAATGGGATGATTTCAAATGATAGATCTATTTGAATGCAACCTCTCATAGTAGTAGCTCATTTCCTAGATAAAAGCATGCCCCATCCATCAGGAACATCAATCACTAGAACATCCATCTTGAAAGTGATATATGGGTGGAAAGCTAACTTTACTTGTAAGTCTATGATTATACCATGAGTTTCAATTTCCCTAGAGTCCATAATACATACATTGTGATAGTATCTTGTGAATTTTAGGCCCAACCTTTGCATGATATTCTTAGTAATGATGTTTGATGAGGCTCATGAATCATACATACAATTATGAAACATAAGATTTTTTATTGCTAGAGAAATAAAGAAAGGAGGGTTCTCTTCCTTTGACCAATCCATACTATGTAAAACAATAGGTAGATCTTCAGGGTGCTCTTTATATTTGACAAGAATTTTCTCATTAGGAACATCAATGGCTTTCAATAACTTTTCTTTCTGTGAATCTAGATCTAAGTAAGAATGCATGCAAACCAAGAAAGAAATAAATTTAAATCTTTAAAATTCAAAACTAGATCTAACTAGTGCAATTTCAGTTTTGCAAGTTCTTTATATAACATTTCAAAGGCTTAAAGTGATTCTTTTAAAGAGTAATTTTCATTGTAAAAACAAGCTAATTAGTGTCATTTTCTTGCTTTTTTAGGACAATAAACAAAAGTCGATAAAAACGCCTTCTTTTCACTTTTGCAAGTTCTTTATATAAAATTTCAAAGGCATAAAGTGATTCTTTTAAAGAGTAATTTTCATTGTAAAATAAAGCTAATTAGTGTCATTTTCTTGTTGTTTTAGGACAGAAAACAAAAGTCACTAAAAGAGCCTTCTTTTAGCTTTATTTCAACATCAAAAGTCATAAAAATTTCATTTTTTTACTTAGAATTTTTGTAGCAAGTTTGGGCTTTAAGGTTTGTTATCCAAAGGCACTTCTAAAGTGTCTTTTGGTGTATTTAATATCTATTTGCCTGTTGATTTTTTGCAGGTCACTAATAAAACAAGGGGGAAATCTGCCAAATTGTGAAGAAAGCGAGGCATTTTTTACATTTGGAAGAACCCCTTTGAAGACTGGACTCTTTTGAAACTTTGTAAACCTTATGATCTGGAGATATAAGGATTACAAGCCTCCCAAAAAGGGAAAAAAAATGTTATAAGAAATAAATAAAATAAGTAGGGTACACAGTCGTCACCTTTCTTTTTCCCCCTAAGGGGGGACCAGTGTTGTGGTGTGATTATCTTGCATGGTTTCCTTTCCTGTTTAAGTTCTACAATTTAACATATTAAGGATAATTTAAAAGGAACCTCAATCATAAACACTACAAAGAAAATCTGACTTTAGCTTTTCATTTTTGCAAAGTAGAACACTAATTGCTAGATTAATTTTCCTTTCAACAATTTACTTTCAATTTTATTTTTGCAAATAAACCAATCCGCTCATTTCCCCTAAGTAGGATCATTGATCCGAAATATATTTTCAGAATGAAATGAATACATATTATTATCAAAATATGATTAACACAAAATAACAGATATACAGTAAAATTGGTTTCTATTCAATAAGGAAATAAGCTGAAACTGTAAATGCAGCGGAAACAAGCTTGCTAGAATGGTGGCGGCTTATCTCTGAGAAGAGATGTGACGGTTGTGCTCATTCGCAAGAATATGATTAAAATGAGGATCTAAAGGAATTTTTATAATAAACAGGAATGTCAAAAACCCTATACATCCAAAAAACCTAACCCTGGGAGATGAAGCGCCAAAAGTCATGTGGGCCCCGTTTGGGTAAGTTAGTACATCAACTTCCCAGGGTCGTAACTTTTGCATACGATCTCCATTTTAACCGCATGATAGCCCGTTGGAAAGGTCTATATGAGGACTACACATTTTGTTGATGTCTATCAAAGGTCATTTTTATTGTGGAGAGCCCTAAAAAACGTTGTTTAGGGCCTTAAAATGGCCCTGCATGTCAAGGACCCGAAAACTAGGGAAAAAACTACCAAACTGGAAAACTACCAAAATGAGTTAGTTGGAATAGGTTGGAGGCCACTGAAATCCATATGGATCAATCCTCCCCCCTTAAGAAGAATTTTTCTCCATTGCGTTGAGTTCTTCATCAGATGAGGAAATTTATGTTGAATTTGGCCCCGGGTGAGCCACTTGCCTTGGTTCAGGAGCTGCCCTTCTTTGACAATTCAATAAAGTTGGATCCTTTGTTGGTGAGTGCCCTTGATCTAGTTTTCCACAATCTGATCACTGGATTCATGTTGTATGCAATCAGGGTTGAGCTCTGTTGGTGTCAGTTGGTCTGTTATCTCTAAGGTGTCCAATAATGGTGGGAAATACGGTCGAAGGATATCCATGTTGAACATTGGGTGCAATCCAATGAAAGGAGGAACGTTGAGCTTGAAAGAATTATCACCCACAACCTTGGTGATGGTGTACAACCCATAATGGAGTGGACGAAGCTTCCGATGGGGTCCTATAAGGCGGTCTTTCTGCAAGTGCAACCAAAATTTGTCACCCACTTGAAACTTATGTGGCACCTGGTGTTGATCATGGCGTTGCTTGTACTTGTCATTGGACTTTTGTAGGATATCTTAAACATGTTGGCGGATGTGTTGGATCCACTCAATGAATCAGGTGGATTTTTCAACTTCAGTTGGAGTAGGAGATGAGTCATCCGAGGTGACTTCAAGGGGTAGTGCAACATCTATGGGACCCAATGGTTGAAATCCCAACCCCACCTGAAAGGGGTTGTGGTTGGTTGAGCTATGAAGGGCTCGATTGTAGCTATGTTGAACATAGGGGATACTCTCATCCCATGTGCAAGGGTGCTTGTAATTATACATGTGTAGGATATGCACGATCATTCGATTTATGACCTCGGTTTGGCCATCTGTCTAGGGGTGGAAGGCCATGGATTTGGTGATCTTGGTGTCTAGCAGTGACCAGAGGATTGACCAGAATGTGATAAGAAATAGACTGTCTTGATCTAAGACAATGGTTTGTGGGATTCCAAAATGTACCCACTCTCGTTCAAAGAAGAGTTTGGCAGTGGCCTCTATTGTGATGCTCTTCTTGCAGACGACCATAATCACCATATTAGAAAATAAATCCACAACCAAAAAAAAACACAGTCATTGCCCTGTTTAGTTGATGGGAGGCCCGAAATGTAGTCCATTGATATGGATTCCCATAGCCTTCTAGGAGTAGGCAGAGGGTTGTACAGGCCCTGCCTCTTGGTGGTCAGTTTGGAAATCGTGTAGGCAGTGCAGGACCTGATATCCTTGTTGACCTCATGTCAAAGTTTTGTCCAGTAGAAATGTTTCTACAGCATTGCCACTATATTTTTGATGTCAAAGTGTCCTACCACCCGACTGTAGTGGGATTCCCATATCAGCTTCTCTCACTCGCTTGATGGAACACATATAGGGCCCAGACGACATAGCATCCCATCCTGAAGATGGAAATTAGCGAAAATTACGTTTGCACCCAACATTTGGTAGGTGGTTGAAAATTCCCTGTCTATCACTTTGAGTTGGGCCATCTAGAGGTTTCATGGCCGCAAGAGTCTAGAACTGTGGTGATTGTCATGACCGACGGTCTGCTGAGGCAATCAATGATGCGGTTGGTGCTTCCCATTTTATACTCAATGTTGAGGTGGAATTGTTGCAAGTACATGGAACACTTCTGATGGAGTTCATTCTGCAATTTTCCTTGTGTCTACATGAACTGCAGTGGCTTATGATCAGTGTGGATGATTGTCTCCTTCCCAAGAATATAATGTCTCCATTGGTGACAGGATTGCGCAATGGAGTACATTTATTTGTCATAAGGTAATTACGGACAACATTTGAAAGTTTCTCACTATGATATGCCACAGGGTGGCCGTGCTGAGTGAGAATGATGCCCACAGCATAGTCTGAAGCATCTGTCTCGATCTCAAAGGGTTGTTGCAGGTATGATAGTGAAAGTACTGGGGTTGAGCATAAGCGCTACTTCAAATCATCAAACACTTTTTTTTGGGACCGGCCCCATACAAATTTATCCTTACCACCACACCTGGTTACTTAACTGAGGACCCATGCAATATGGGAGAATCCCAACATGAACCTACAATAGAAATTGGCAAGGCCTAGGAAGCTTCCAAGTTCAATGAGTGTGGTTAGGGCTGGCCAGTCATGGATGAATTTGATTTTGGTTGGATCCACATGTACTCCATCTTGATCAATTATGTAGCCCATGAAATGAACCTTGTCCATGCCGAAGGAGAATTTTTCCAAGTTGGCGTAGAGTTGGTGCTGCCAGAGGGTCTACGGAACCTATTGAATATGTTGCAAGTGTTATTCCCAAGTCTTGTTGTAGATGAGGATGTCATCCAGATACACCACTAAAAAATTATTGGTGAATGGTCACAGGATATCATCCATCATCCTCATGAAAGTGGTTGGAGCATTTGTCAAACCAAAGGGCATGACCAACCATTCAAAAAGACCTTCCTTTGACTTGAAGTTGGTCTTCCATACATCTGTTTGTTCTATCAGGACTTGGTGGTAGCCAGACTTCAGATCAATCTTATTGAAGTATTTGGCCCMCGTGAGTTGATCAAGGAGGTCGGCGATTCAGGGAATTGGGTACCAGATTMTGACTGTGATTTTATTCAGGGCTTGGTAATCAATGCAGAGTCGYCAGGTTCCATATTTCTTTTGTACCAACACTATTGGGCTCCCGCAAGGTGATGAGCTAGGATGGATGTGCCCCTTGTGGAGCAGTTATTCAATCTGCCACTTGATCTCCTCATTCTATAACAGAGAGTGAYGGTGGACTGGCCCATTGGGAAGCGATGCGTTAGGGGTCAKATTGATGGGGTGCTTGACCTGACAATGTAGAGGTACCRTGGTAGGTGAGGATAAGATATCTGAGTATTCTTCCACAACCTTATCCACTTGCTTCTGCTATGTGGAGAGGTCGSTCGTAGAGACCTTGGATGTGGTTGTGATCTTTCACTCATTCTAAGAGTGAATCACGAAGAAGAAAAACTTCCCTATCCAAGAGATGACCTTTCTGCATTGCTTGACAAAGATCAAGGAAACAACACTGGGTGGGACTGCCTTGGGTATCATGTACAATTTTTTATTCAAAGTAATAATAACACTGCAAGGCCTAGACTCATATACAACATGATGTTTCCATAAATAAGGTTGGCCCAAAATAACATTACAAACTTCGAGAGGGGAAACATCACACAATACCTTGTCTTTGAAGGTATTGATACCATATGATAGGCCACATTGTTGGCTGACACAAATGTCGCTTCCTTGGTGGAGCCATCCGATGGTGTAGGGCTATGCGTGTGGTGTTGTTGCAGGTAAATTCGCTTGAAAACATATCCTAAGATGAGGTTCTTCTGGATAATTCTATCAGGGATGAAGTACAGTGGGGTACCCTTCACCCACATCTGTGAATGAAAAAGACACTTGCCTTCCTCTGGCTCATATGGTTCACCATATTGGATCTTGGTGGAAGCAACAATAGCACTAGGTTCTACATCTATGATCTGTCTCCCCCTTTATGGTTTTGAATCAGAGTCGAAACCCACATCTGATTTAGAGGCTTTCACCTCAGCCACCAGTGACTTCTTCAAGCGAAAATCAACAATGTTATGCCAGGGGATCTTATGGAAGTCGCACCACTTCCTGGTATCTTTCGTTGTCTTTTCGGTTTCCTTCTTTGCTTGCGGCCTAGACTGGTTGTCCTGATGTTTTCTGTCTTTTCTCTATCCTTTTTTCTGTGGGTTGGGACCGCCCTTTCGTGGATTTTGATATGAGGGGTTCCCAGGGCCAAATTGTTGTGTCTTTTGTTTGAGCTTCTACTCGATTTTGACGGCATATCGGTAGGTCGTACCCAAGTATGAGATGTCTAGAACCCCCATTTCAGCCTGTATGTATCTATGCAGACCTTCATGATACTTGAGCACCAAATTTCACTTAGAATATTTGATATCCATCTTGGTGTGCATGGTATGGAATATATTTGTGAACTCGGGCATCGCTTGGTATCTTTCTTACCACAGTCTGGTCCATTTTGTGTACAGGTTGTCATAACTTCCAAAAGGGTAGTATTATTCCTTAATAACATCCCTGAAGGACTCCCAAGTGACTACGACTGTAAATATTGAGGGTTCCTCTGTTTCCTTTTTCTCACAGAAATTTTCCCACCAATCTTTGACATGGGGGGCGACTTTGAGGAGCGCAAAAGTAATATTTTCTCTATTTGAGAAGTTATGAATAGAGAAATACCCTTCTAGTAGATTCAACCATTTGTCTACCGTATCTTCATTTATCTGACCTTCAAATATTGGAATATCGAAGTTTATTTGTACCTTGAAGGGGGTGGTGCCTCCGTTTGAGGAAGATGCTTCGCCTATTGGTAGTCGTCGAAGGATTTGTGCAAAACTATCCATCATCTCGTTCCTCTATTGTGTGAGGGCTTCCTCGAGCAACATTTTGAAGGGATCTCATGTCACATCGTCTTTTTTTTCTTCTGCCATGAGAGGTCATTTGGGCATGCGATAGATTTTTTCCTCAACAGAAATAAGCTCGAGGCCCAATTTTTTGTACCCTAACCTCATTGGGGACATGCATTAAGAATGACAAGGAGAACACTGCTCTGATACCACTGATCCGGAATATATTTGCAAAATGAAATGAATACAGATTACTATCAAAATATGCTTAACACAAAATAATAGATATACAGTAAAATTGGTTTCTATTCAATAAGGAAATAAGCTAAAACTCTAAAATGCAGCAGAAACAAGCTTTCTAGAATGGTGGCGGCTAATCTATGAGAAGAGATGTGACAGATGGGCTCATTCGCAAGAAGATGCTTACAATGAGGCTCTAAAGGTCTTTTTACAATAAATAGGAATGTCAAAAACCCTAGACATCCAAAAAATCTAACCCTAGGAGATGAAGCGCCAGAAGTCATGTGGGCCCCGTTTGGGTAAGTTAGTAGATCAACTTCACGGGGTCGTAACGTTTGCATGCGATCTTCGTTTTAGGCCCATGATAACCCATTGGAAAGGTCTATATGAGGACTAAACATTTTTTTTTCTATCTATTAGAGTTCATTTTGATTGTGGCGAGCCCTAAAAAACGTTGTTTAGGTCCTCAAAATGGCCCCGCAAGTCAGGGACCCGAAAACTAGGGAAAAAAATGCCAAAATGAGTCAGTTGGAATAGGTGGGAGGCCACGGACATCCATCTGGATCAATCATGCCAAAAATGGATTGGACAGTGTGGATTTAGTAATTAGACAAACATTTTACTCTACTGCAATTTTATTTTTTTACAAATAAACCCGTCCCCTCAACTCTCCTAAGTAGGCTCACGCCAAACAGGGGTTGGACAGCATTCACTTAGTTTAATTAGAAAATATTTTGGTTTTTTGCAATTTACTTTCAGTTTTTATTATTGCAAATAAACCTTTCCCCTCAGCTCCACAGTGTATTCTCTGAACCCTTTTGATCCTAGCTCGATATGGGGAACTCATCAAAATTGGGGTTGGTCAATGCGGATTAGTATAATTAGGACAATCTTGAAAAGTTGTTATTTCTTTGTTTGGAAACCACATAAAGGGAGTGTGTGAAGTCAAATGGGAACTTTGAGATATAGGTTCTCCCTATGTTGGACCTCCGACACCTTTATTTGAGCTTGTTGGTGAATTCATTTGGGCTTCAGCAAGTTCTCCACAAATTCCAAGATGAGGGACAGCCTCTCAAGAGGCCACATTCAAAGTAGCTTTATTTTCAATCATCATTTCACAAACACATTCATAATAATCTTTTTCAAGACTTAATAATCATTCAACATTAAGCAACTTCTAAATTATACAAGCAACACACTTGCAAGACTCCACTTTTCAGCAGCAACTTGTGATACACAACATCTCGTAGAATTTTCATTACATTTGTCACTGGTCCACACTATTTTTCTTATCATCTCTGCTTCAAGTATTTGTATCATTTTTTCATGTAAGTTGCATCTTATATGCAAATATCTTGAATGCTTTAATTTAAAATATAAGCGAGTCATATTTTATATGTCATTTATGTTGCTGGTATAGTTTCCATTATATGTTGTTGTTGTAATCTCATTCATATCTTTCTATTATTGTTGTAACAAAAAACTCCTAGATTCCACTTCTTGTTCTTACTTTAGATCAAGCCTTAGATTTATTTTGTAGGGAATACCCCCCTTGGCTTCACTAGGAGTTTGCCTAGATGGAGGATTTGAGGATCAGGTAACAACACCTTGACTCAAGACTTTCCCCCAAGGACACACCCATTGGATTACAAAGTTCTCCACACTAAACCTGAGGTGTGTATAAAGGTGGAAACAACACCAAAGAATGTTTCCACTAAAAACAATAAAAACTCCATTTAATGTTGGAAAATGTTGGCAAAGAATACAGTGCCATAGTTAGTAAGGTACCATGATAAAAGTCGTGTGTTGCAATATAATCAATAAGGTATATGTCAATGATGAAAGTTGTGTGTTACAAATTTCCAATAGCGTTCCTATTACCTACCTGCTAGTGTTGCATTGCATGGGTGATCTAAAAATGAAGAAGACTTGAAATCTTGAAAATATTTGCAAGTAAAGTTTATGTGTTAAAAGAAAATGGATCAACTTTGAAACACATCATTTAATAGGATTTACTCATTTAAGACACAATAAACAGCAGCATAATCAATGAACATAAGCACATAAACATAGCAAGTGATAAAGGAGTAAACCCCTCTCTTGGGCTACATCTCCTGGTCCAGCTTCCAATGGATCATTATTATTAATTTCTCAAAGTGATCAAAAACGTGATTTACAATGCTCAAATTGACCAACAGACTGCTCCAATGGCTTCATAGCTTCCAAAAACCCCTAGCTGGGCTCTTTCGGCACCTCGTTTGGCCAAAAAACGAAGAAGTTAGGCTTCTTTGAAGTCTCCCCTTCAAGCTTGTTGTCTCTGTGTCTAAAAAATGCACCCTTGTTTCATGAACCTAGATCACACACAATTTAAAGCGTGAAAACCCAGCACCGGGCGCAACCGTGCCAACGGTGCGAACTGTAGTACGGTTATGGGCACGCCAACCCCTAACCGCCTAGCACTCGGGCATATGAGGGTCACGATATGACCGCGCTCTATAAGAAGAAGGGTTAATCCTTAAAGAGACAATGGTCAAGTGCCAAGTATTGGGCACATTAAAACCATGCCAACCGTTTTGAACCAAATCAAACTCCACGCGCTCTGTGGCATGGTCACATGCCATGGGTCATGTGACCGGAGGCGCAATCGTTTATCAAATATAAACCCACGCTCTTTTGCAACTATAGTCATATGTGGAACCGGGGATTGGCTCCGTGTATAACACCAACTCCCGCGCAATACACTATGGTATGGTCACATGTATGAACAGTAGAACCATGGGTCGGGGCTAAGCCCCGGCTCGACCCCCCGCCAAATATTACACAGCATAAACTTAAATAAATAAAAGCCCGCATACACAACAAGAAATACCGTGTGGGCTAGTGGTAGCCCACACTCTACCAAAGAGTATAGCCATAGGGGAGGTCCAGGTTTCGACCCCCACGGACTCCATACAATTTTTACAACAACCAAAAAACCAATACCGGGGTGCCACGTGGCAGCCCATGACTGGGCCACGTGGCACTTTACCATTGATCAAAAATATGCCATGTGTCGCATTCTGATTGAACCACATCTGCCAATCAGAATCTTCCACGTCAACGTACGGACTCTGCCACGTCAGCCTGTATGGACTGTACGGACTGTACAATCAACGTCCTTTTTTTACCTGTTTGACTATTCGAACAGATCGTGATATCTCTCGCTCCCGACGTCCGTTTGAGACGAAATGAGTTGTGTTGGGGTTGCAACGATGAGGCCTACGCTCTCGTCTGATTTGAAGTGATTCTAAGCACTTTGAATTTTTGAGCAAAATTTGATCCCTTGATCACACCTCCCCATTGGGAAGCTTTTGGACCTCCAAAAGACTATATTCAGTCTATGTGAAGATGAGGGTATATTTCCCTCACCCTTCCAACCTCAATCGACTTGGATTTACTTGGATTGGTACCTTTAAGACCAACTCGAAGATACTCCACATTTCCTCGTTTTGAAGTTCGCATTCTCCTGTCAACGATGGTGTCTTCATGAAGTTCTGTAAGATACTCTGGGGAAAAATCATCTATAGAAGGAATATGAACATTCTCTCCATGATCATCAATCAACGGAGGCTCATACAACCTCAAATTCTCAACATTAACGACTGCATACATTTGCATATAAGGAGGCAAATCTAAACGAAAAGCATTGTTACCAATCTTGTCGATAATCTTGAAAGGACCATATCGAATCGGTTT
>ML804626.1:169830-201858 GCA_009831015.1 Picea engelmannii | reverse complement strand
GATATGTCATTTATTGAATCTGGAGAAATGGGGGTTGCAAGGATTCTGGTAACCTTGGATCTATGTGAAGGGTTGCTCGAGGAGCTAAATCTTATTTCTGGAGACAAATTTTTCAAGAAAAATCTCGACTATAAAGGTATTCCCTTAAGGTGCAGAAGATGTCATCAACATGGCCATAATTCTAGTTAATACAATCTTCCTTTCCATGGGAAGTTTGGGAGGTCGGGGGAGGGGGAATCTTTTATTTCAAAGAAATGACTGACTTCTCGAGAAGTGGAACACTCAATACACCCCGGGCCTTCAAATGAGGATCCATTCCCCCCTCTACCTCAAGCTCAATAGGTGGTTGATATGCATTCAATGGTGAATCCGAGTGAGGATCGAAAGGAAGTGACAATTGGAGAAAGAGTGAAGGAGATCAGACCTTAGGACATGGATTTGCAGCTAGAGCACATTCCCCTCTCGGGTAAGCCTCAAATCCCCCACCCCACTTTCAATATTTTAATAAACTCCCTCTCTCTTCTTGGAAAATATTGGATGAACTCACTAAAAAATCTTCCAACCCTTCATGTAGAGAATAACCCGGTTACCCCTCTGAAACTTGAAGCTCATCCTTTCTCTGATACTCTCATCTTGGCTTCTTCTCTTACCTCCCCTAATCAGTTGGTTGATATATCTAAAATTTCATGGGAATCAATGGACTTGGAGGAGGTTCACATTGCTTATCAGCTCTAGAATAGATCCATTCCCACCTCCCCTCACATTCATGGTTTACTGAGGGCCTTGGGCAAAACTCCCTCCCTCCCACGGGAGTCTCAAGACGTTTTAGGAAATTGTTTTTCCATAAATCCCAAAAAATGGCCTTGGTGGACCTTGCAGTAGGCAAACAACTTCCTATTAAAGGGGCGCTTAGAGCATTGGCCTCCCCTAACAGGGTTCCTCCATGAAGATCCTCTCTCTCAACTATCGAGGGTTGGCGAGCCCTCTTAAAAACCTCACCCTCAAAAGGTTGATGTCAGTTAAACAATTGGACTTTCTTATTCTTTAAGAAACTTTGGGAAAGGGTTCTGATATTAAGAAGCTCCTTGTTTATATTTTTTTGGGCTAGAGTTTCTTGTGCATTGATGTAAGTGGTAGATCGGGAGACCTGGATTTGGGCTGGAATAATCGTTGGATCAAACCACTACATATATGGGGTTTTCACTCAGGTCAAGGGATGATTTCTTATCCTCCGAGCTTGGGGTCAAGTTTACAGTTCTTAATATCTATGGACCTTATTCAGAGCATGTCCAGTTTGGGGAAACGTTTCTTAGAATATATTTCTTTGGAGTTGAGGCTTTTATTTTGGGAGGGGATCTCAACTTTTCCTTGGGGATGGATGAAGTTTGGGGGCCTAGGGTGAGATATGATCCTCTAGTGTATTTTTTCAAAATACATCTGGAAAGGAAAAGATCGATCGATGTTCCTCCAACTTGCATCTATCCTACTTGGAGAAATAATAGAGTATGGGAAGAAAGAATTGCAAAATGCATTGATCATTTTCTGGTTTCGAAGGCTCTTATTGAAATTCAGTTTCACTTGCGGAAATGGGTGGGTTCAATGGGAGAGTCTGATCACTTTCCAATCTTATTAGAACTTACAAAAGGAATGAAAATATTGCAAGCCGTTTCAAATTTAATGTTGAGTGGCTCAAAGAGGAATCCTTTACATAATTGGTTAAAGAGCATTGGATTCATTTTTATCCAAACTCAGGCACCCCAACAACTGTGCACTTTGTTTCCAATTTAAAGAGAGTAAAACAAACTACTATCACTTGGGCTCACCTCAAAAGGGTCAGATAAGAGCAAGATCTAAATGAAGTCGAAAAGGATTTAAATGTCATTTATGAATCTGATGTGGGAGGTCACTCTTCTCCTGATTCAAAAGATCGTCTTCTTCAATTGGAAAAGAAAAAAAAGGAAAATTTTAGAAGTCAAAGAGGTTTTTGGAGATTGAAAAGTCATGTTATTTGGATGGAGAAAGAAGATGAGAACACAAATTTATTCCAAGATTATGCAAAAGGGAGAAAAATCTCCAATACTATTTGGAGTTTGAAGAATAGTAAGGGAAACAAAGTTTCCACTTTTGAAGGTTTGGCTAAGATGGGTAAGACGCATTTCTCATCTCTTTTCAAACAGGACAATCACTCTTCAATGGTATAAATTTTCCATTTGGATGGTTTTTTCCCAAGATTTGTAAACAAATATGATAATAGAATACTAATGGAGGAAGTAACCAAGGACGAAGTAAAATAAGTGTTTCATGGATTCCAAAAAGACAAAATTCCAGGGCAGGATGGTTGAACAGTTGAATTCTTCTCAGGCTTCTTTGACCTAATAGAGAAGGATATTTTAGAGGTGATAGAAGAATCTAGGAGGTATGGTCACATTCACCCACCTCTAAACTCAACCTTTATTGCTATAATCCCCAAAATGAACATCCCTCAATCCTTTGAGGATTTTAGGCCTACTTCTCTTTGCAATGTGATTTACAAAGTGATAGAAAATATCATTACCAAGAGAATAAATCCCTTTCTATCGGAATCCATCTCCAAGGAACAATTCGATTTCTTGGATGGTAGGAAGATTCATGAGGCTATTAGGGTGGCTCAGGAACGACTCCATAGTATGAAGACAAAAAAATTAAAAGGTGTGGTAGTAAAGATTGACCTCTCTAAATCCTATGATCGAGTTAATTGGTTGTTCATTCGTCTTCTTCTAACCCATTTGGGGTCCGAAGTCCCTTTCATAAATTGGGCCATGAGAAGCGTATCCTATACTTCTTTTTCATTTCTCATAAATTTCTCGGCTTCCCATTTTTTCCATGTTGAAAGAGGACTACACCAAGGATTCCCCCTCTCCCCCCTCCTATTCTTACTAGTGGTTGAAGGTCTTAGTCTTGCTCTAGCGGATGAAAAAGTTAGAGGGTTATTCCATGGCATCCCCATCACTCGTACCTTGGTTTTAACTCATCTATTATTTGTGGATGACGTTCTTATTTTCTGTAATGGTCATAGGGATGATGTTGAAACTATATCAGATGTATTCGCTCTTTTCAACAAATCCACAGGTATGCATATCAATGTCAGGAAATCTACTCCTTCAGTTTCTAATATGAGCGAGGAGGAAACAAACTTCTATAAACTTAATTTCTCTTTCGAGGTCAAATATTTTGACTTGGGGATAAAATATTTGGTTTTTCAATTAAAGATAAATTGTTATTTAAAATATGACTAGTCATGGTTGATTACAAAGCTGGAAAAGAGATTGAAGCAATGGAGTCACAAATGGATCTCTCGTGCAAGGATATTGGTCCTGGTTAAATTGGTTTTATAAGCTATTCATGTTTATTGGATGTCATTAGCCTTGATTCCTATAGGTATTCTGGAGCGGATTTGCAGGTTATGTTTCATATACTTATGGGAAGGTTCACAGGAAAAGGTTGTGCTACCATGGGTAAGATGGGAATCCCTGGTGCTTCCAAAATCCCTAGGGGGTGGGGTATAAAAAATATTTTTCTCTTTTCTCCAGCCTTGGCTAAAAAATTAAGCTAGATATTAATCACTTATGATAGCCTTTGGACCAGTGTGATCAAGAAAAAATATATCTATCCATCCACCCTTCTTGACTGGATAAGGATTCCATTGAAGAAGAATGCCAATTTCTTTCTCATTTCGAAGTCTACTTTAAAATATTTTGATGTTGTGGGAGATGGATTGGCTTGGAGAATTGGGGATGGGACTAAATTCCATATTGGGGCCGATCTCTTGTTGGGTAGTGATGGTATTCACATTGTACCCCCCGAATTGATTCAATCTCTTCATGACCAAGGTTTTTTCCACCTAAACCAGGTAGTCGACCCTGTGAGGACAACTATTTGGAATCAAGCTTGGTATGATGCCAACCAATTGGATTTGGAAGGGGATTTTGCATTGTAGTGGACAACTTATACTTAGGCCCTTCAAGCGAAGCACATCCGCATAGTGGATCAAGATGATGAACTTATATGGAAATTTTCTCCCTTTGGTCACTACTCACAAAAATTGGGAAATATTCACTTGAATACAAAGAGACATCTCATGGAGCAACTATAGTGGTTGAATATATTGTGGAAGTTCCATTGCCCTCTAAAAACAAGGATTTTTATGTGGTGTTTAAATGTAAACAAAGTCCCAACTTTGGATAAAATGTGAATTAGACATTTGGAAGGTCTTGGATGGTGTTCCCTTTGCAAATCAGATAATGAAAATACACTTCATCTATTCCTCCTATGTCCATTTGTCATCCATATTTGGCAAGAAGTTGTGCGGGCCTTGGGGAAAAACATGAGGTGGGCAGGGCCTTAAATTGAGCAAGATTGGAAAGATTGGTGTGCGGATAGTTCCTATCGAAGGGTTAAATCCCTTCCCCTTATAGTGGCTTGGGGGGTCTGCTTAGCTAGAAATTCATCTATTTTTAATGATAAGACACCCATCCATGATATTATTGCAGCACAAGCTCTCAGTATCCTATCAAACTTCCCTCAAGAGAAAGAAGAGGGAGCTACCAGGATTCCTCCTGCTGTGCAGATTGATCATTCACTCCCTTGGGTTTATTTTTATGGGGCTTCCCAAAATAACAATCAGATCTATGAGGGAGGGGTTATCCACTACTTCAAAAAAAATCATCATTTTAATCTTTCTACGGGACTTGGGAGCAGTAGAAACAACTTTGCTGAACTTTTGGCTATGAAACTGCTTCTTCTCTTTGCTAAATAAAAATGGATAAACACTTTACAAATCTTTGGAGACTCAATGTTTGTTATAAATTGGGCAAGAAAGTCACAATAACGTCATCACATTCAACTTCTTGTTATTTTGGAAGAAATTTCCATATTACTGGATTCTTTTGATTATATTTCTTTACAACATGTTTATAGGGCCCACAATAGGGAGGCAGATGCAGTATCTAAGGATGGTCTTCTATTGGATTATGGGAAATGATTGATCACATAATATTCAGATGGCGATCATTTTGCTTATTATCACAGGAATTTTAATGAGATCCCCCCTCCTCTTGAAGCTCTACCTTGAAAGACTTTTTATGCAGATGTTCTTCTAATCAATTTCAGGTTTTTTGGACCCCTTCTTTGCGACTCTTTGCAGGATTTTACAGGTCCAGTCTACAAGGGATATCTTTTTGTATATTTTTTGTGAAATCATGATGCATTGATGTATATCGATGGCCTCTCTGTCTTTGTATGAGAATGAACTTCTACTTCCTTTCTAAGTGACTCTTGTGTACCTTGCTGGTACTGTTCTGATCCATTTTTTTGGCAATTTGCAAATACATGGCAGTATGTATTCTATATAATGTAAATTTTATCTCGATGAATAAAATTTACGCTTTTTTTCTGAGGGAAAAAAAAGTCTAAAAGAAGAAAGAAGAAAAAAATACAATTAGTCAACAAGTTATTTTGGTGCAACTTTGGTTCCTAAGCATTGTAGCTTTCACAACCCCCCCCCATTATTATATGAACTCTTCATAAAATAATGAGGACCCTTAAAATTTTTATTTGTTTTCTTTATTTTAATGATTTTACTCATTTAGTTCTTAGTTTAATTTGTTTGTAAATATTTCCTTTTGATTATTTTAAATTTCATATGATAAGTTTTTTAAAGTTTTTATAAGTTTTTTGTGATTTGTTTCAATGATTTTTACTGATTAATTTAATCCAATTTTAGTTTTAGGTCATTTTTGCAGAATGCTTAAATTCATGAGGGAAAATAATTTATATTGAATATGAACTTGATTAACAACTTGTTGATTTAACTGTCTCAGATGCCAGATAACTTAATCTCAAGTGACATGTATCTGGATCCGAGAGACAATTTATTGCAACACATTTTAACACCCAGGATACTTGATATCATGCATCATCAATTATATACGGATCCAGAACGATTACTCATAGGAACTATTTTAGCATACTAGATAACCGTTTCTCAAGAGGCTTGCATCTAGATCCAAGAGGAAGTTAAGCGTGAAATTATTTGAGTTTTCGTTACCTCAAATACCGGATATTATTCATTTGCAATTGTATATCGATCTGGGAGTTTAGTGATAAATATTTTTGTGACATCATGGATTCTCTAGATATTGGATACATCTACACGTTTGATTTACATTTGGAATTTTGGATAAGAGTTGTAGAGATCATCTCGAATCACCCAGATATCTAAATAGCCATATATATGAACCTCTATCGCATATTTGGATGCATCCACACTAGCCTCCAGTCATGTACCACATCAGATTATGTTTTCAAGGTTAACCTATGTGGCATCTGGATTTCATCCTATGTGTCATTTTGTTGGCACAGGGGCAGACCTAGGGTTCAACGCTACAACAATGCACCAACAAAACCCTAGCTACCGACCCTTTCGGCAACACCTGCGAAGCAGATGAATTCTCACCCGAGGTAGAGGCAGGGGTGGTTGTAGGACTCCAGTGTCTGCAACTTTAGCTGGGACACAAATATGTGATTACAACACCTTAACAAAGCACTTATCACTTATAGTTCGTTAATATTCAGCCTTAGTTTATAGCACAGCTAAACCCTAACAACAGATCAGTGCAGCATTTATATAGATCCAATAGATTCAAGTACTAAACATACCAACATAGATCAAATCTAGCATTTATTCACATTAATCGACACTAAGCTACCATATTAGGTCCTTCTAAGCATACATCAGAGCACTAAGTATTCAATCACATAGACAAGGGAACAACCATAAAGAAAATAGCAACCACAACGCAGGATATACGTGGTTCACCCTCACCCTAGGGCTATGTCCACCAACTCTTATTCTTTATTTCTTTCTTTCAATCTTCTACATGCACAGAGCCATGATATCTTACTCCGTAGAGGACAAGAGATCTTTGCACCTTGCTAGATACTCCTTCCCTGAAGTACAACACAAATCCTTCCACAGTCTCTTACAAACACTTGCACTTAGCTCTGCAAGTCTCACACAGTGTGCACAAAGAAATGACAATTACCACTTGCACTTAGCATTACATACTTGTCCCTCCTTGATCACATAGATCGAACTCTAGCACTTAGCACATTCTGGCCTCTTCTTACATCACCTAGCCATCTATTTATACATTATAAAATGGCCCTAAACATGGGTAAACCCATGGGCTAACATCCCCATTCTCGTTACATAAGCTCAAAACCCAAAAATCCCTAAAAAAGGGGTTGAGATCCCGCGATCTTTGCTTTGACTTGAGCTCCACCTTTGACAACTTGTCGAAGTCCTAGAATAGGTCAAACCTGACCAAGGATCTCCAAAACTTGGTCAAGGCCCAACAAACCCCCAACACTCACCTGTGACTCGTCCTGAGTCACTCTGCTCTGGGTAGTTGTGCTTCAAGAGCTTGGCTCGAGCTGCTTCGACCTGTAGTTGCACCAGGGCCTCCTTCTTGATCAAATATTGTATGACTTCTTCGTTGATAGGTCCCTCTAAACGTTGTTCGATTGCAACAACTACTTGTTCCAACTCTGCGCCTCGGCCTTCAATCTCCTCAAACAGTTGGAAAGCTTCATCCTGGACTGGTTGGAGCCTTTGAGCCACTTCCATGACTTTGCTCTGAATGGTGTGGACCTGTTGTTGAGCAATGCGATGTTCTTGGGATCGCTTCATCCTTTCAACTGCTGACAAGAGCTTCAACTGCGCCTGTACTGTTGTTTCTTGCTGCTTTGCCTCCTGGAGTTGTGACTCCAGTACCTTCAGCTCAGTATCTTCAGTGAGTCACTCATAATTTTGTGTGCTGTGAGCACTTAGCTGTTTGCATTCCAAAGAAAATGCTCTGATCCTCTCAACCGCACTATGGGCAATGGCTTCTCTTTGATCTCGTATGTCCTGCGGGGTACTTGGCACTGTTTGTAGCTCGAGGTCTATGATTCTCTGTTGAATTTGTTGGATAGATTCAGCGAGCTGCTCTACTTTATGTTCCACTATGTCTTCCTCCTTTTTCTCTAAGCCTGTTACAGAGCGAAGTACTTTGCTGACTGCTTCTTTTACTCCCACCTGCTCTGTGAGCAACTTCTCTTTCTCTTGCTGGATCTGTGCTTTCTCTTATTCAAACTTAGCTTGGAGGGTAGCCTTCTCTTGCTGGGCAACTCGACATTGCTCTATGACTACTTTTTGTACTTGCTTTAGGGCATATGTGACCTGTTTGGTTTCTTCCTGTGCGTGATAAAGGCGAGCTTCGATCGCATCAACTAGTCTGCAAAGTTGGGCAGGCTCATCTCCCAACTCAGGTGCTTCTGATGGTAAGGGTGCAGTAGATACTGCGCGGCTGGATTGAAGGCCTACTATACCCCTCTGAGTTCAACCTCGATTCTATCATACATCTCCTCCTGCTTGGCTTCATGTTTCTATAAGATGTCCTGTGAGGCATCTGCTACAACTGCGATGATGAATTCAAAGTCATCCACAGTGAGCACAGTCTGCATCTTAGTCAAGGTGTCTCTAGATTTCTTTTAGGAAGTGGGTTTCATGGGGGAAACATTCCTTTTCATCAAGGGATCAACCTCATCAGCAGGGTCCCTAGGCGGTGTTACTTTGCCTTGCTTCTATTGGTCCTCTTTGCCATTTGTCTCTTCTACTTTGTCATCACCCCCTCGTCCAGGTGATACTGAAGCAACTCCTTCCGATGCACTGCTCAAGTTTTGGATCTCTTTGGTCTTCTTCCTTCTGTTGGGTCCAGGACTATCCTTTGCTTCATCAGTGGTCTTAGGGATGTCGATTAGTTCAGGGTCTGACATTTCTGTGGGGTCTGTGGGGATGAGGAGTTATGCTAACCAATCCTTGGTGATCTCTTCAAGGTCCTCCTCGGTGAGCTTGTAGTATGATAAAATCTCTTCTTTGTGCTCATCTACGCACACGGTGATATAAATGGAGTCTCGATCTGCACGAAACTTCATGAGGGGTCGGAACCGATGCAGGGCGTTCGGCATCATGCGAGGGACAGCTTCGATATCCCTCTTCAGTTGGAGATAATAGGTATGAAACACTTCTTTCGAATGCCACTGTTTTCCCATACCACTCGAGTACCAAAGCATGGTGAACTTTGCAGCGAGCGGCTTGAACGGATCAATGTCTGGGAAGGTCGCAGCTTCTGGCATTTCCCAAGCGGTAAATGCGATGAGGATCAGGAGCCAGCTAAAGTGGAACTCATAGCCCTGATCCCGAGCTTCGCGACAGTCTAATTCCAGTTGGTTGACCAAGTACTTTGCCTAGTTCATCTGGAGTCCTTCTACACATTTCCCGGCTAGGTCAACAATGAATCCTGTGACTTGAGTAGGTTGGTTCTTCCTCAATAGCTTCCATGTGATCAGCTGGCAGGCCAAGCGCACTGCACCATTCTGGATGGAAGATACCTTGTAACCTCACGTTCCCTTTTCTACATCATCGTAAGTGTCCTTAATTCTTTGTGCCAGGGTGCAGTCGGAAGCCTTCCCTGGGTAGAAGTCTTGCGGGTCAGGTCCTTGCATGCTCAATCTGGTGATCCTATGGATCAACATCAGATCGGCTATGATGCATCCATCTAGCCATAGATAGTCGCCATGGTAACACGATAGTAGGATCTTAACACAAGCGTTAACCTCCTGGTGCCTTCCGAAGTGTGGGATATTCATCACATTCAAGAGGGTGGACTACACGAGGTTCATAGTCCATGGATGGGGTATTATTTTTGAGTTCTTCCCCTTCGTCTTGGTCAGATACTTGTAAGGAGCAAGGATGTTGTAATTCTTGCGGTCACCTAGGTTGAATTCGTTGAACTTCAACATTGCGATCTTATCTTGCTGCATTCAAAATGCATGTATCCCCTTCGAGAGGTACGCAGTAACCATGGTGTAATAAAAATCCCTCGAAACACTGTCATGACTCACCGTGTCGTCCAGAGGAGGGATGTAGTCGGGTAAGATGGTCGAGATTAACTTCGTGTTTGCTAGATCATCTCTGTGCTTGCTTCTCTTCTATGCTGTCGGTCGGGATGGTCCGGATCCACGAGCAATCGACGGAGAGGCTTTCACTCCTCGCGTCAATGAAGCTCTAATTCCTGTGGACATCACTCTCTCAGACATCATATCAATTAAAACTTCATCGACTGACTTCTCCACAGTGCTGAGCTTGTCCGACATGCACGCTCTCGATCGGAAAACTCGGGTGGATGGATGAGTGCTCAAAGAAATATAATCGGTGTTGATCTTACTAAGCATAGCACGGTAGAAATGGGTTCTCTTGTTAGCTCTGATACAATTCTCAAAAGTGTTCTCGGTGCAACAGTCAACGGACTAAGTAGACACGATGTAACGAATCTCTCCAACGGATAAGAAGCTTTCCATCAATGTAGTTTTTTCTGTTGCGACACAGTCCCAACAGTCCGATGGTGATATTTCTGGTCATAATTGTTGTTCTAACCATTCTGGAACGTCGGTCCAATGGTTATAATGCTTCCAACGGTCATATCACTTCACCATGGCAAAGTTCCAATGGGCGTTGTTCTGATATCCTGGTGAAGTTCCAATTTTGCAACTCTTCCTTCTGCGAAGTTCCCTCTGGGCCCTTCTGTAAATTTTTGACCTTTGCTCTCTTCTTACTGAGTTTTGTATCCTTCTTCCCGGTGATCTTTCTCTCAATATTCCTCTTTCCATTATGATTCTTGTCTTCTTTTGGCGTAGCAGCTTCGTGTTGTTGGGATTCTTTCATAGGATTAGAGAGTAATACTGCTTTTCTATCTGGGGTAGGTTCTCTACTCGTCTGTGAATCTTCTTGTGTTCTTTGAACTTCGTGATCCAAGTTTCTGGTTCTCAGTAGCTTCGATCTGTTCTCATGTTCTGCAATAAAGTGTGTTATCTTCCTAGTCATGAAATCTTTTAATTCTTGCTTTTTCTATTCTAGGGCCTCCTCTTCTTTTCTTCTGGTTTGATATTTCTCGATTCAGGTTTTTCCTAATAACATAGTAAATGGAGCGATGTTCTCAATGAATCTAACAACCTCAAAATCTTCCTTTGTTGAAGATCCACGAGCACTCATAGATACTTGGGTGAGTCTTCCACATAGGGTTATCAACTTTCCCCTGAATAATCCTATTCCTCCCAATGAAGGAGTCATATCAGGCTTTCCTAAAGCTTCCCAAGTTCTTTATGTCATGATATTTACCTGTGTTTCCTCATCCAGAACACAGTCTATGTCGAAGTCAACTATTCTTTCTTCTATGCATTCTTTTTCTTTGAAGATCTCTGATAAGTTGATATCTCTGTGATCATTTAGGGTTTCTTTCATTTGCAGTAGTACAATCTCTGATTATGTCTGGGGTTCTTCCATGGTCTCAATTTTGTGACATCCTCAGGGTTTCCTTGTCTCATATTCATTCTGTCAAGCCTAACAATCATTCTAGGGAAATCTAAAACTTCATGGTCCATAGCTTTACAACAAAGACAGCTAGGTCTTATTTCAAGGCATTCCTTAACAAGATGTCCCAACCTTCTGCAACTGTAACAAAGGATTAATCCTCTTTTTTTCTTAAATGATCCCCAACCTTTCCTGTACTGCGCACTAGGATCATAGTAGCTAACCTGCAAAAAATTCTTTCTAGGATCCTGCATCCATTTGTTAGTCCAAACATTCTTTCTATGCATAGGAATAACATATCTTTCATTATTTCTATCAGATCTACTCATATCAAACCTTCGTTCATCTAACTGTACCCTATTTTTCAGACTAGGATAACATTTATCAAACATACCTAGATCCATACTCTTGAAACAAAAAATTCCACTAATCTTACTTTCAGCAGAGCACAAAGTTTTCAGATCTAAAAGTTTTCACTATTCTTAGCTTTACCAGAGCACAAAGCTTCAAGATCTTACCTCTTTTCTTCGGATCTGACTTCTCTTCTTAGCACAGAGCTTTACAAGTCAAGTATAATACTACGCACTAAGGCAACATATCTACGCACATAGATTTCTTTCTTTCCTTTAGTTCCCAACAATCACAGTTTCAAGTCCCGGCAACAGAACCATTTTTTGGCACAGGGGCAGACCCAGGGTTCAACGCTACAACAACGCACCAACAAAACCCTAACTACCATCCCTTTCGGCAACACCTGTGAAGCAGATGAAGTCTCACCCTATGTATAGGCAGGGGTGGTTGCAGGACTCCAGTGTCTGCAACCTTAGCTAGGACACATATATGTGATTGCAAAACCTTAACAAAGAACTTAGCAGTTATAGTTCGTTAATATTCAGCCTTAGTTTACAAATCATCTAAACCCTAACAACATATCAACGCAATATTTATACAGATCCAATATATTCAAGTACTAAACATACCAACATAGATCAGATCTAGCATTTATTCACATTAATCAACACTAAGCTACCATATTAGATCCTTCTAAGCATACATCAGAGCATTAAGCATTCAATCACATAGACAAGGGAACAACCATAAAGCACATAGCAATCACAACGTAGGATATACATGGTTCACCCCCACACTGGGGCTATATCCACCAACTCTTGTTCTTTATTTCTTTCTGTCAATCTTCTACATGCACAGAGCCATGATATCTTACTCCACAGAGGACAAGAGATCTATGCACCTCGCTAGATCCTCCTTCCCTGAAGTACAACACAAAGCCTTCCACGGGCTCTTACAATCACTTGCACTTAGCTCTACAAGTCTCACACAATGTGCACGAAGCAATGGCAATTACCACTTGCACTTAGCATTACATACTTGTCCCTCCTTGATCACATAGATCGAACTCTAGCACTTAGCACATTTTGGCCTCTTCTTACATCACCTAGCTATCTATTTATACATTACAAATGGGCCTAAACATGGGTAAACCCATGGGCTGACATCCCCATTCCCGTTACATAATCTCAAAACCCAAAAATCCCTAAAAAAGGGACGAGATCCTGCGATCTATGCTTCAACTTGCGCTCCGCCTTCGACAGCCTGTCGAAGTCCCAAAATAGGTCAAACTTGACCAAGGATATCCAAAACTTGGTCAAGGGCCAACACATTCACTATCAACTGGCATGTCATTGGAGTCTTGTTTGATCATTATGACCTCCAGATTCCAGATTTTTGTATATGAATATGGTATACGATAAAGGATAAAAGAATACATAGTATATTGCAGTCTATATTGTATGTTATCACACACATGAAATTCAATAGTCAAAGAAACACTTATAAATCCTTCATCATAAGTCCACCCGATCAATGTGGTACTAATTCTTATAGCTATGAGATGATAAATGATTGATCATCTATCGAACCAACAATTCACATCCCCTACAGTCACGTTGAATCAAATTCTACATTTCCATGAATCGGTTTGGATTGAGTAATAGCAGAAAGGATAAATCGTTGAATTGAATAACTTGTTGATTGTTTCGTTATAAGTTTTAAATAAATTTACTTTTACATAATGATATGCACACTAATTTCTATGTTTGTATAATTTTCCATATTTATAGGAAACAAGAATAATCCTACTGACTAGAATAGCGGGCAGAGCGAGAGGATAAATGAAGAAGTGAACAAACTCAATTTGTTATACAACCAGAATTACTTAAATTAGAAAAAGCAAAACTTGTGTCAATATAATTGGTCATGAGGAATAATTATAGGAAATTTCAAATGATTTTATGAGTTGGAAAATCAAGAATGTTGTAACTAAAAGTCTCTGGAAATTGATTTTATGTAAGAATAAACTAGTTTAAAAGGAAGTTCTTTCGATAGGGAAGGGGGTGGAAAAATTTGTATTGAACCTATGTAATTTCTTATCAGTTTTAATAATAAAGAGAAGGCCAAATATATGTTTCAAAGATCTCTTGTACATGTAAGATTGTTCAATCATCATTTCTATGAGTTGATCTTTTTTCATGTTCTTTCTTTTCATGAAATTCCTTTCGTGAATTGGTGATTTCAGTGATAGATATTTATTGGATACAAGAATATTTATATCATATTTTTTGAATAATTATTTATTCATAAAATAGAAATGTATGTATCTGCACATAAATTGTTATTGAATCATGTAAACTATTTCCTTAGATTCAATAATAAATTTCTCTTCTTGTATCTAATTAAAATAGATTCACTCCTAACTATATAGGATTTATATTAGTTATATAGTGTATTAACTGTAGTTATTATATAGATCCTTAGATTAAGTATTTTCAATCAGATCGATATTTCATCATATCCAACTCTGTTTGGTGGAAACCAAGCCCACACACCGGTGGAGATTTCTACCCAAAATGAGAGTGATTGATTGGGACTTGCCATTGAGCAATCCTCCATTGTTGTTGGTGTAATTTTTCCGACCATCAACAATTTTTGGCATTATAAGGAGGGCCAAATGATTTGAATGGTAGAAAGAACATCATGAACCACCAGGCCATCTAAATCTACTCGACCCACACCTCAACAAAAACCATCATCTACAAAATCATCTAAATAAACTGCACAACCTTGTAAATCAGGTGTATCATAACCATCTGTACATTTACTTGTACCACATGAACTTGAATCTCAAAGTAACCATGTTATAACATCTTAAGCTGAAACTATTGATACAAGTTTAACTACAGAAAACTGGTTGTATAATCTACCACCATCACCTCATAAAATTCCTCTAGAGTCTCCACACAATTTTCTTGAGCAATCACCTGAAGGCATTCCTAATCACACTCATAGATCTTTTCAACCACTTGGTCCAAGAAGGTCACCACCGAGGAACATGGCTAATCAACTAAGGAGTAGTAGTTGTACTAGGGAAATTACATGATTTTCCAAAGCACCCAGAGAAGTTTATTTCCAAATATGATCCATATGCCAAAGAATCTCTAGAGGATCATGTAATTAAATTTATGTTAGTAGTTAATTTAATGGTTGTTGAACAAAAAGACATTTTTTGTAGATTATTTCCATTTACCTTTCAAGGAAAATAATCTACATGGTATTTCACATTACCTTAGGGATCTATCACTAATTGGAATGAGTTCAAAATTGCATTTCTTAAAAAATTTGGTGAAGACACCAACAACCTTAGTTTTAGAACTATCTCGAATCAAAATGAAACCTAAAGAAAATATTAAGGATTTCAATCAAAGGTTTTCAACGTTAATGAAAAAAACAACAAAAGACTCGAGACCTACAACTAATGTGACTATTGAATTTTACACTACTATTCTCCCATCCTCTATTGAAATATTTTTTAAGAGAGTAGGAAAGACTGATTTAGCTGACACATTTGAAGAAACTCTAGTTGTAGAAAATCAAATTCTTAGTATTGCAGGCAAGTCTACAATATAAGAAAAAAATAGTTTCCCAATGTAAAGAAAACAAAAACAGTTGAGAAGGAGACAATGAATATGGACAGTTTACAACAAATGATTAAAAAACTGTCCAATGACATAATTGACCTTAAGAAAATATCAGGAGAAGGAACCTCTTTTAGGATATTGTGGAGACCTCCATTCAAAAGAACTAATCCACCTCCAAACAATCAAAATCCTCATGTTGATGAAATTCATCTTGCATATTTTTCTCAAGAAAATTTCTATAGAGCTCATAATGCTAGCCATTTAGAGAGGACATGCCCTAGATTTCTAAATATGGTGTAGGTTTTTACTAAGATGGAGGAAGTAGAACAAAACAAGACTAATGAAAATGAACAAGAAGATGAAGAGACCCATGAACCATAATTTATCATTATTTGGGATATTTCTAGAGGCATAAATGATGAGGATGAATAGGAAGTTTAGGAAATTTGCATGGTTCAAACCAAAAGCAACAAATAGAGGATCTCCTTCTACATCTTATCTAGTGAACAAAACTTCTTCAACAACAAAACAAATTCAGGTAGGGGTAAATCTAGTTTAATATATGATCAGTTAGATTGTGATATGGTAGAAGACATAAAAAAGACCAAAGCTAATATATGTTTATTTTAATTGTCTAAAGTAATACAACAGAAAATTAAATTACTACTGGCATTAGATAGTAACAATTATGAAAATAATACATCTAGTGTTGCTGAAAAGGACAAAGGAAAAACAATTCTAAGTCCTTTACCACAAAGCAAATCTAATGTAAATACAACATTAATAGGGGGGAAATATAGTTCACATACTCCACCATTTTTATTGACATTTGAAATACATAATTGAAATGTTCATAATTGCTTAATGGATTTAGGGGCATCATCCAATACGATGCCATATTTTGTTTGTAGAAAACTTAATGTTGAACCTAAAAAGACCATTATCCAAATTATTCAATTAGATCGATCATGTGTCAAGGTGTTAGGAGAATTAAAGGATGTGTTGATTGGATTATCCTCTAATGCCAAAGTTCACCATATTATAGACATTGTGGTTGTAGACATCCTAGAATCTTACTGTTTCTTTACTTAATAGAGATTGTTCTGAAAAGTTAAATGGGTATTTTGCAACAAATTGGTTACATCTAGTGTTACCTTACAATGGCCAACCAAATAAAATTAAAGTGGGATGTGAAACATATGAGACACATTGTAACGGATTTAAATGATCATAATGAGCCTGTAATGTTCTCACAATCTATTCTTGGTAACTACTGTTTAGATTCATTTTTTGGTAATTTTATCGCTAAGTGGTCACTTTTTGCAGATTCATGTCAACAATATGAGCTCCTTCATAGTACTCAGGTTGGTGTAATTAATTGTACATATTTAGTTTCAGATAATGTAAATAGATTTATGGCTTTTATATTTTGATGGATTGAAATCAAGTGAGAGTGCTAGTGTGGGATGCATCCTCAAGGGCCGAAACAATATTAAACATATGATATCTTGAAGATTGGAGTTTCAATGCACCAAAAACATCGTTGAGTATGAGGCATTGATTCAGGGTCTCAAAAAATCTATTGATTTAAATGTGAAGCAATTAAAGGTTATTAATGATTCCAAAATTTTACTCAAACATGTGAGAAATTTAATACATTGTCTTTCAAATTGCTTGAAAAATTATTAGCATGAGGTATGGAATTCAATTCTTAATTTTGATGTATTTAATATAATTTATTTACATTGATCTCAGAATTCAAATGCTGACTTGCTCGCTAATGTAGCATCAAATTTAACCCCTTCTATTGATTTCTCATCTAACAAATTCTCTGTTGAAATAATTTTCTAGCCCTCATTCCCTACTAATGTAACAAACTGGAGTGTTTGATGATGATAATAAATTTTTAGAATTCCTCACACATGAAGATATGTTTAAAAATTACGTCATTGATGGTAGCAACGTGATTCAAAAATAAATGAATCATCTCTAGAGTCAAAAACCACAATTGAAAATGTCATTCCAAGGTTAGTGGTTTGTCTAGAAAACATTTATGATCTTCAAGATAAATTCAAAGGAGTGAAAAATTGTAAAATGAACAGTTCATCCATGCAATAAGAGGCAACAAATATATGCACTTATGAAAATCCTCAGAACATCAATCTAGGAATTGGATATACACCTACAAAAAGAGCTACATTCATTTGACTTTTCAAGGCGTATAAGGACATTTTCTCTTGTTCATATAGTGACTTGAAAACCTATGACACAAAAATAAATCAGCATGTGATACCATTGAAAAAGGATGCAAAACTAGTCCAAAGGAAATTGAGAAAATTGCACCCAACAATGGAATAACAAATTAGAAAAGAATTGAATAAATTGTTCAAAGAAAATATCATCTTTCATCTTCGACACTCGCAATGGGTTTCAAACATGGTTCATTCTAGAAAAAAAAACAGAGAACTTCATATTTGCATTGATTTTTGTAACCTTAACATGGATTCAAACAAAAAAAAAAATAGTATGTCTCGAGCTCAGAGATGTTATCATTGTTAGATGGGTTTTTCGGTTATAATCAAGTCCTAGTCTCACAACTAGACCAATTAAAAACTACGTTCATAATGAAATGGGCACCTATGCCTATTATAAAATGTCATTCTGTTAAATCAATGCAGGTGCTACATTTCAAAGGGAAATGGATTCATATTCAGAGGTTTAATTAATAAATCAATGATTTTCTATTTAGATGATGATACTGTATTTTCAAAGAATAGGAAAGATCATTTACATCATCTAAGGCAAATTTTCAACCGTTGTAGAAGGTATGGAATTTCATTAAATCCAAAAAAGACTATTTTTGTTGTTAATGATGGTAAACTTTTGGGTTTCGTTGTCTCTAATTTTGGAATTGTGATAGAAATTGAAAAAACAAATTTCGTTTAACAAATTCCATTCCACCATAATAAAAAAAATCAATGCAATCATTTTCAGGGAAAATTAATTTTATGAGAATGTTTGTTCCTATCTTCGCATAGATAGTAAAGACATTACATAATATGATTAAGAAGAATGTTATGTTTAAATGCGACATTAAAGAAAAAGAATCATTTAGTTATATTAAAAAAGAAATATCACAAGCTTCTTCATGGATGAGTCCTTATTTTAATAAAGAATTTATTTTATACAATTTTTCTTCTGACTCATCATTTGTTACAGTATTGACTTGGAATAATTTAGAGGGAAATGAAGTGCCAATTTCATTCATGATTTTAGGATTGTGGCAAGATGAACTTAAATATCCTGAATTAGAAAAACAAGCATTTGTTGTCGTAAAGGAAGTAAAGCATTCTAGACCTTATCTACTCAAATCTCACGCTAAAGTGATTGTCCCACACCTTTCTGTACAACATTTACTAGTCTGGAAAGAGCTAGGAGACATGAGAGCGAACTAGATGACTACGCTCCAAGAGTACGATTCGGAAATCAAACCTACAAAGATTATTCAAGGACAAGGACTTTATATATTGGTAGAAGAATCCAAGGGTTGACATTAGGATGAAGAAACAAGTTGGTAAAATGAAGTAGAAGTGAGTATTAAAGAAATATATTATATGCATGTTTTGACTAACTCGTGGTACAATGAGCTAAAATTTTATTTAACTCATCGTACTGCTCCATAATATTTAGATATTAAAAATAAAAGATCCTTAAGATTAAAATATTCCCAATATCAATTGATTGATGGATTGGTGTTCCACAACAATTATGTTGGTGTTTTGTTATTAATATGTTTGGAGAAAGTAGATGTTGAAAAAGTATTGGCTAAACTACATGATGGCCCAATAGGAGGATACTTTGGTGGTGATACCACTACCCATAAAGTTATGTGTGATGGCTATTGTTGGATAACACTATTTAAAGATGCTCACTCTTATTCAATAAAATGTAAAAAAATTCAGACATCTGTTGGAAGAGAGAAAAAACCAGCATTTCCATTACATCTTGTTGTGATAGAAAGCCATTCGAATAGTGGGGACTATACATAATTGGAGAAATTACTCCAAATTCATCTAAACTCCATAAATATATCCTCATTGCAAAAATTATTTCACAAGGTGGACATAAGTTATTCCTCTTAAAATTGTTAATGAAAATCAGATGATCTATTTCCTAGAAAAAAACATTATTACAAGGTTTGGAATTCCTAGATCGCTAGTCTTTGATAATGCTTCTTACTTTTAATCCTTAAAGTCGACTAATTTTGTTGTTGATACAAGAATCAAAATTAAATACTCTACAAATTATTACCAGCATGGTAATTGTTTAGCAGAATCTACAAACCAAATTTAATTAGGATTATTAAAATGACTGTTGATGAACATAACGAAATTGACACAAGACTCTTCTCAATGCATTATGAACAGGCAAAGTTACTCCCAAAGAAGCATTAGGAAATTATCCATTTTTCCTTGTCTATGGCACTGAAGCTATTTTACTGCCTAATGTTTTATTAACCTCTCTACAGTTAGCGCAGTCTGTTAAAAATGATAATTGCCCAATAATGCAGAAAAGAATTGAAACACTATTTAAATTAGAAGAAGAGTGGGAAAAAGATAAAAACAAATTTAATATGCATCAACAAGGTATTAAGCATTAGTTTGAAAAAGCTTCAGTCAATAATAAGGATTTCCAAGTTGGTGATTTAGTACTAAAATGGGATAAAGCTCATGGCGTAAAGGGAAAACACACCAAATTTCAACACCTCTAGCTAGGTCTGTTTCAAATTTCTGAAAAGGTTGGCTCTTTAACTTACATTTTTCAATCATTAGAGGAGGAGTTAGAAGGCCTCCCTATGAATGGTCAAATATTAAAGAATTGTTTTGCATAATTTCATTTAAAGTTTTATTTACTTTTGTCAATATTGTATCTATTTTAATAAATTTAATTGCAATATCTTTTGGTTATGTTGTTTATAATTTAGTTTTAATTTCTTTATGCAGTTTTGATTGCAAGTTGTTGAAGTAGAAATTAATTTTGGTTGAACCATTAATAACTATTCTCTAGTCATAAATATCAAGGGATTTTATCTGAAAAACTTTTATAATAGTTTGAACTTCATCAACATTTATCTCTTACAATGATGAATCATTATATTTGATTGAGTATTATCTTTTAAAGTGTGATTTATGGGAAAATTGCTCTTTTATTATTTTTATATAGCATCTTCATTAACATTTATCTCTTACAATGATGAATCATTATATTTGATTGAGTATTATCTTTTAAAGTGTGATTTATGGGAAAATTGCTCTTTTATTATTTTTATATAGCATCTTCATTGACTAAACACAATAAAGTAATTTTTAAGAGGATTGTAAGTGAAGAAAATCTTTTAGACTATTTTTTATGCACCAGAAGTTTTCCAATCAAAGTAACTCATGTATCACCCCACTTCTTATCACCCATATTCATATTACAAATAAAAAGCGTGAATGGAATGTTATATAAAATAAATAGGAAGTTGAAAGCACTCTAATTAGTGTGGAAATAAAATAAAACCCATCAGAGCTATGGATGCTCGTTGGCAGCGGGTCCATGCTTGTATGATACTAAGGCATCTTCATCGGGGCTATGGGCGCTTGTCTATAAGAGGGCCATGCTTGTATGATGCTAAGGCATATTCATCAGGGCTATGGATGCTCACGAGAAAGAAAGCAATGTTGGGTATTAAGGAGACGAGGAACAAAAGTATGCAAACATTGGTTAGTAAAAAAGCTAAATCTTGTTGACTTATTACTTAATCATCCAATGTATATTTTAAATTTAACTAATACAATAAGCTCTATTGAAATAACATTTGAGTTATGAGTACTTGATATTAATAACTTGTTATTTGCAGGTATCATGTATAATAGATTCGTGTAATTTTAAAATTGTAGAAGCAGAAGACTAATGTCTTATTTTTCATATATAAAGGTCATGGAAGAGATTATTTGTCCATTGGATGTAGCTTGGGTGGTTGGGAGGAATTATTGTTACCCTCCCCACCCAGGTTCAATTCCTTGTGAATGATATTTTGTGCCCTTAAATGGGTATGGACTTGATTGACAACTTGTTGATTTAATTGTCTCAGATGACAGACAACTTAATAGAAAGCGATATGTATTTGGATATGGGAAACAATTTATTGTAACACATTTGAACACCCCATATACCATGGATACCTAATATCATCCATCATCAATTATATTTAGATCTGTAATGATTACTCATAGGAGTTATTTTAGCACACCAGATGCCCTGATGCCAAATAATTATTTCCCAAGAGGCTTGCATCTAGATCTTTAGGAAGTTAAGTTTGAAATTATTTGAGTTTTCCAGACCTCGAATATTGGATATTTTTGCAATTGTATCCAGATTAGGGAGTTTAGTGATGAATGTTGTCGTGACATATCAGATGCTTCGGATACCAGACACCTCTACACAATTGATTTACTTGTGGCATACAGGTTAAGGGTTGTAGAGCTCATCTCAAATCACCCAGATATCTGGATATCCATATATCTGAATTGCCATCGCATATAGGGATGCATCTACGCTAGCTACTAGTCGTGTACCACATCATATTATGTTTTCAAGGTTAACCTATGTGGTTTCTGTATTTTATCCTATGTGTCATTCACTATCAGCTGATGTGTCATTAAAGTCTTGTTTGATCATTATGACCTTTTGATCTTGGATTTTTGTATATGAATACAGTATATGATCATGGCTAAAAGAATACATAGTATAATGTGGTCTATATCGTATGTTATCATGCACATGAAATTCAATAGCTAAAGAAACACTTATAAATCCTTCATCATAAGTCCACTTGATCAATGTGGTACTAATTCTTATAGCTATGTGATGATAAACGATTGATCATCTGTTGAACCAACAATTCACATCCCCTGCAACCACGTTGAATCAAATTCTACATTTCCAAAAATCGATTTGGATTGAGTAATAACATAAAGGATAAATCATTGAATTGAATTACTTTTTGATTGTTTAGTTATAAGTTTTAAATAAATTTACTTAGAATTCATTTTACATAATGATATGCACGTTGATTGCTATGTTTGTATATTTTTTGCAGATTTATAGGAAATAAGAATAATCACGCTGACTAGAATAACATATAGAATGAGAGGATAAAGGAAGAAGTGAATAAATAAAGAATTGTACACATTTGATTTTATCAATCAAGCACAATAACGTGTATAACACATTTCAATTTGTTATACAACCAGAATTATTTAAATTAGAAAATAGAAAACTTGTATCAATATAATTGGTCATGAGGAATAATTATAGGAATTTTCCAATGATTTTATGAGTTTGAAAATCAAGAATGTTGTAACTAAAAGTCTATGGAAATCGAATGTATGTAAGAGTAAACTAGTTTAAAAGGAAATTCTTTCGATAGGGAAGGGGTTGGAAAACTTTGTATTGGACCCATGTAATTTCTTATCACTTTTAATAATAAACAGAAGGTCATATATTTGTTTCATAGATCTCTTGTTCATGTAAGATTGTTCAATCAAAATTTCTAAGAGTTGATATTTTTGCATGTTCTTTCTTTTCATCCTTTCGTGAATTGGTGATTTTAGTGATAGATATTTATTGGATACAAGAATACTCATATCATATTTTATGAATAGCTATGTATTTATAAAATAGAAATGTATGTATGTGTACATCAACCGTTATTGGATCCTGTGAATCATTTCCTTAGATTCAATAATTAATTTCTCTACTTGTATATGATTAAAATAAATTCACTCCTAGCTATCTAAAATTTATATTAATTAGATATAGTATTGATTATAGTTATTACATAGATCCTTAGATTAAATGTTTTCTATCAGATCGATATTTCATCGTATCCAACTCTTTTTGGTGGCCATCGGGCCCACATACCAGTGGAGATCACTACCCCAAACAAATCTGAGTCTGGTTGGGACTTGTCATTGGGTGATTCTCCCTTATTGTTGTTAGCAAAATTTTGCTTACCATCGACATTAAGAAACACTAGATCTATTCAAGTGTTCCCTTACTACCCTATAAATTAACCATTTTTTTTTTTTAATATCATGAGTCATCTATTGATAAAGGTAATTTCATAATAGTTCTTCCATTCTATGCCATTGCATTCCATATAGTTTTCGACTTTTATAATATCTTGGAATTACATTTAAGTCCAAAAAGAAATATTAATCTTATAATATGTAATATTCAATAATAAGCAATATCCAATATTGAAAGAGTATTTATGCACCTCATGTACCTCTTCCTAAATGAAGTATGGTATTTGGCATGTATAAAGACCTTAGTTAGCATGTCTAAGGCATTGATAACATTTCATATGAATGTATCATCTTCCTTCCATGAATAGTTGGTTTCCAAACACTTAACGATATTAGCAAGTGGTTTGGAGTACTTAACACTTTTTTTAACTACTATCAATCAATTGTGTAGAGTGCTTGAAACTTTTTTTTTGAAATTTATTTTTCTTTGTTTTTTTAAACCATATTTTTGCTTGACTAATTTCCTTAATTATCTTACATATTTTGGAATTCATCAATTATAGACCTTACTTCTAAAATATCTTTCAGGTATGCAAGGGTTCCACTTGAGTTCACACCTCTCTAGGAAAGCATCCATCCATTACTAAATATTGAAAGTGGGAATTTTGGTTGACTAACACCTTTTTCTTAGGTTTTCACCCCTCTGAAAATATTTTCCTTCCTTTGACCTTTGATTCTTAAAATTACCTTTGATTCTTAGAATTATAGAGTTGCAAACCATAATTATGGATGATTATAAACAAGAAAATTAATAGTGGAGAAAAATCAAGCTAAGAGAAAATGAGAAAGGTGTATATCATCCATGAATATAAAGGAGAGGGTGTAGTAAATTTGCATCAAGTTTAGAAGATAGTCCTAAATAGTTTGTATCAATGACTTATGCATGCATGCATATTATTTTCATATATTCACCACGCATATGAATGCGTTTGAAAAAGAATCTAGTTGATGATGAGATAAAGATGAATTGGTTTTCATATTATTTCCACTATTGTAAGTTGTCAAGTGTGGGGTTTACCTTATTAGAAGTTGTCAAGTGTGGGGTTTACCTTATGTTCTCAATTCAATACATTTTTTAAGTATTTATTTCCAATAAACCTATTACATAATAGCACCCAAGTGTTCGTTATATGTTTATTTTTCTGTATTATTTGTTGGTTTCATATATTGGACATGGTATTTCGATATTAAAGTGGAAAACATGAAAGATATTCAAGTTGAGACATATTCTTTATGTGAAACAAAGAAGAATTCTTTCGACATATATTTTGTGTAAGTTGTCCTATTTGATTATATGCCAATGCAAATTTGTAGGATGTAATGACACATGATATTTTAAAATTAAAGTAAATACTAATTTTTATATGAATAATGTATGTGTGTTTTGAAATATTTATTAAATAGAATTGTTTATTCAGTTTCCTAATTAAGTATCCAACTTTTCCAAACTCTTCATCTTCATATTACCTTTTTTTCATGTCCAATTTGTTTTTTCAAGTTTTTCTGGAACTCTTCATGTTTATTTCATGATTATATTGTAATATTCTAATTAGGATATCATGCTTACTTGTGTATTTGGTGCTTCATTGCTTGCATAAATAATTGCCCACCTGCATCCATGTTTCATGGTTATTTTATTTATCATTTTTTCAATATTTTTGTAGGGTGATAAGGGGAATAAACCGATAGAGAGTGAAATATTGCATTAAAGGGAAATAGTATAGGTTCACAATGTGCATAGTCAATCACTTTGCACATAAATCCTCAACCATCACAGACAATATATTATTCAAATATCCATATTCAATGTTGAAGTGGAAGAATTGTTGGGTTTATTGTCTCAATTTTTAACAAGCACTACTTATTTGATGTTGTGAAAGCACTATCTATTTAATGTTTTATGTTACTTGGTTGATCCCCCATCCATAAGGAATGATGTCAATGATTATGAAATATTTATGTTGACTCTTATCTTTGAATAAAGCATGATTTGGAGAATATAAAAAATATATAGTTACATTTTATCAAATTTGATACTCTTGAAAGCATCCATGAACAAGCTAAATTACTAAGGATATATTACTATGAAATTAAAATTAATGAACATAATACGTTTTTTATGAGTAAACTCAATGTTTTTTTTCTAGTTTCAAAAAATATTGACACTTTTTTTATTTGTTGTAGCAAATTTTGGCCAATCAACAAACTGGTCCTAGTACTAATCCTTGACCACCATGAGATGTACCATTCACCATTCCATATGCATATTACGAAACCACACCCACATATAACCCCCAACCTCCATCTCATGACACCACACCCAAAAATAACCTCCATCTTCCATTGCAAGACACACCTATAAAGAACCCCCAAACTCTATCTCATTAGACTTTCACTGTCTATGATCCCAATTCTAGTACTACCTACTCTTTTTCTCGAGTAACCATTGTTTGTAACATGGGTAAAATAAATACCCATAGACTTGCATTCAGACAATGATGGAGTCACCTTAAAGGTGTTGATGTGGCTGAATTCTCTACATTAACCATACAGGTTCACTTGGGGAAAGGGCCCAATTATACCTTCCACTATTTGGAATGGTGAACCCTTTGATTTATGGCCAAGATTCCATTATCGATTTTATGATTTACATTTTACAAATGAAGAATGCAATCCTACAACTAAACTGATCTATTTTATCATAGCCAAGAATTAAAAACCCAAGCATATACAAAATCAACAAAAAAATACAAATAGTTTACAAAAATTTCAATATAACCACAACAAACTGAGGTGAACCTACAATTAAAATTAAAAGCTACAGTTCCATATCCATACTGTTAACACCAATTATACACAAAAACTAAGAACATATAAAACAAGCTTGAGAATGAGTCTAAAATTATAATATTTAATATTAAAAAAATTCTAAAAAGCTATGAGTAGAAAAGAATAATCCAAGCCAACAAATACACCAAAATTCTTCAAAAAAGTGGCCAAGAAGGATTCTTAATTAACAATGAATTCCATTATAATGCCAAGCAAAAATCCCCTATTGCGTCTCCATACATATTACTTAAAAAAAAATGAGAGCATGAGAAAATGAAGTGTTTAGGATCTTTGACTCTTCATATTCCCGCTAACTACTAAGAGACCCCTTTTGCGTATTTATTTTGTATTTTACATAGTATTTAATTGGATTAAAAAAAATTATGATTTCACTAGAACATGGATAGTGATGTTATTCTAGTAAGGCTTGATTGGGAACTAGATTATCCTCTTACTTATCTAACTTTCTTTCAAACTTAAGAAATAATTTTTTTAATATGCTCATCTCCCTAGTTGGAGTGGTAATATATTTTTTTATTCATGCTTTTCTAATGTTCGGGTTTTTCCCTATATTAATCCTTTCCAACATTTCTCTTACTACCAAAGTAATCATCAATCCTTTCCAACATTTCTCTTACTACCAAAGTAATCATCACTTCACCTTGTGGTACAAATACTTGATTGGTTCTAAATGGGGGTAAGTGGCATGCATGCAAAATGACCTTTGTATCTTCTAGGAACTGATCATAGTAATTTGGTAATTCTTTGGTGTCTTCTTATGACCATCGACAAGCTAATTTCCAACGTTCAATACTAGCATTGTCTCTAAGGAAATTCATTTATCTGTATGATATTTAGTTAATTATTATTGCCATTGCTTTAATGAATCAATACAATTTTTCCACCCTTCTTGTCATCAATTTCAATCTTTGAATTATGTTGCAATGTTAGAGCCTTATTTATATTCGTTCTAGTAATTATGTAAATTTTTTTGAACATCTCTTTCTACCACATTTATCTCATCTTAGATTTATAAGTAATTCCCTACAAACTTTGACTTTATAATATTCAAGTTAAATTTCCAAACATTTTACTCATTTCTTATAGTCCTCCACAACCTTATTTATATTAAGAAGATTAAACCAATTTGCATGAGATGTTGTCATTCTAATAGAATCCAATGCTATAGGATTAGTTCATCCACATCCATTATAGTAGTTTCTATAGTCTTTACCAATTCTTGATCAATATTGATATGTCTACTTCTGTGGGTTTGATTAGCAATGATCTTTCTCCTTTTATGGGTTTGTCAAAATATTTTCACTTTCCTCTTATCGAAAGTGAATAATTTTAGTAGGTCACTTTAATTTTGGGCATGTCCCTTTCCATGATTTTTTGTAATCCTAGGCCCATAGGGGATGACAACTATCTTCTTATAATCTTTACCATAGAGTTCATCACCTTGCTAGGTGTTTTCTCACACAATGATCCATTTCCACCATCTCCTCCCAATTTTTCTCTTCTTCCTACTTCTTCAAGTCTCTTTCTTTCTACTTGATCTTCTTGTATTTTCTTCTCATCACCTTCCTCTTCAATTATCATTCTTTGTTTTTTTTAGCTTTATCTTTTCCCTTTTTCTCAATTGTTGTTCTTGCTTCAATTTAAGCCTTTTCTTTCAAGTTTTTTTTCCTTAGAAGCTATTTCTTATGCTTCTACTTCAACTATCCTTTTTTTTAGCTTCGTCCTTCTATATTCTCTTCCTTGCCTCTTCTTCCTTTATTTTCCTTTCATTAGCTTCTACCTTTTCATTTTCTTCAATTTATGTTATTTCTTTGCCTTGGCTTTAGCTTGTTGTCTTGCTTCCTCCTCAACTTTGTTTCTTTTCCCTTTAGCTTTTGCTTCAACTACTTTATTCTAGATATATTTCTTTATTTTTCTTTTCTCAACCTCCACTTTTTCTTTTACTCTTTTCTCTTCCTTAGATTTTCTCTCTTGTTGAATTAATTTTTGCAACTCTTCATATAAGAGTTCCATTATCTTGACTTAATTTTCCTCCCTATGCTCATGATAGTAGGGTTGGGAAATAACCACACAAGTTTGATGGTTTAAAATTACTTTTTTAGGATAATGTCTCTTGAACCTTTCTTCTCCAAAATGATATTCTTCCATTCTTTCAAATGTAGAATTAGACAATCCATAAAATCCTAGATAGAGAGAATAATATTGACAGAGATTATTTTGTTGAGCTACTAATGAGGAATTGAGGCTATGCCGGATGGTTTGATAATCTATCTCACTAACTACTACCCAATCTAGGAAATGCTTTGGAATAATGTGGGGAGCTTTAGTGGTTCCATATATTCTAATAAATGTTATTTTTTCTTCCATATACCAATCTTCAATTTGATCTAATAGTGATACAACCTCCTCCAACAATCTTGGGCATGGCTTGGAAAAAATCATTTCATACAATGAAGTAAAAATTTGATATTATATATTTAAGTAATGCCCCATATACGTGTGTCCTATAGGTCTTGGAAATAAACTTGGACAGGTGAAAAATATATCTTCTAGTTCCATCATATGCCCAGTGTAATTCCCCTCCTTTCCTAACTCTGTTTAGAGAAGGATAGGAGGTTGATCCAAGGGTTGAATGAATATTCAATGACCATGCTTTTTAACTAAACATCAAGGGATGTGGAATTCCACATGCAAAACTACAAACATGTTAAGAGTAAAATGTCACCTGAAAGTGATTTGGTTATATTATTGTTATGTTTTTTATATGCATGGGTGCATATTTGGGTAGGGTACAGGGTGAAGCCTTGCCAACTTTCCAACACTTGGGTGTGACCCATAACCAATAACTACTTAATAGAGACATGGAGTCTCAACTAAGGCATGGAGTCTGTAATTGAAAAATATATGGTCTTATGATTCAGGGGTGGCACAGTAAGGTGGGGTGACCTTACTCCCCAACAGTTAAATTCTTCCAGATATCTAAGTAAGCTAAGGAAACATTTAAAGACCCCATGGTTGAATTAATCCATAAAGTGATTACCCACTTTTAGGGGACTCTTCAAAGTATTATTATTTTATTTAAAAAAGAGAATTTCTATCTTTTTTAAATGATTAATTAAGAAAAAGAGGGGAAAGAGTGATGAATAATACAAATTAATTAATTAAAATTAAAGAGAAAAAACATAATTTTTCATGAGGGGGTCAAGTGGATAAGCTCAATGGGTTTATAAATAGATGGAAAAATCCTTGGTTAGAGGGAAAACTAGGAGAGTACAGATAAGTTGCACAAATTCTGACAACATGGGAAACTTAACGGGATGGTCAATGGAATCTAGAAGGAATCCATCTTGATTAATTTGGATGTTTTATGGTGGATGGTAAAATCTAAGTTGTTAATATTATACATCTAATACTAGTTATGGGCTCACATATCTCAGGGGTCTCAGGGAAAGTAGTTTTCCGTAAGTATGGCTAGGAGGAAAACGATTTGCACTGTTGGATTATTCATCAATACTGGGGGGGGGGTTAATCAATATTGGGCATATTTAACAATAAATTTTCTCTTTTACCACTTTAACTTAATCATCACAGAGTTAATCATAAGTAATGAAGAGAATTACATATCAGTGTAGATCAACACAAAGGCACAATAAAAAAGTATTTTATGTGGAAACCCAATAAGGTAGAAAACCATAGAAATTTTCTCTTATAATAATCAAGAGTTACATTATTTACATGCTTCAACTTGCAAGGGACACCAATCATTGTAGTAATCACCCACTTACAATTTTTAAAGAACCAACTTGACAAGAACCAACCTGTTGATCTAATGAGGACACCAATCCTCAATGTAAGCACCAATTTACAGTCTACATACGCCAATCTTTCAGGAATCAACCTATTAATCTGTTGAAGACACCAATCCTCACTATAAGCACCTATTTACTATCTGTAGGCACCAAATTTTCAGGTAGAAACCTGTTAATAAATATTAGGACACCAATCCTCTTCCTTGCACCACCCTTCCACCCTGAAATAAATATGCTTCCAATTAAACTATCTTGCACCACCCATACACGTTCCTCTTTCATTCTTATTGCTACTATTCTCACCTTTGGTTCCGCAAATTTGGATTCTTCGTTACATATCTTCACAATACTACTTCAAACTCTTTGAGAGCAAAGATATTTATACGAAAATATTTACCCAAATATTTGTCCACATAGCAAAAGAATACGGGGTTGGCTCTAGATATCCACAAAACTAGGCTTAACACAATTGTACACATTCCTTCTTTTCCATGCTTGATTTGGTCAAATAATGATCTCAACTTACAACTACCATCGAATTTGTTCCTGGATTCAATCGTGTCCGTCGATTTACTTCATTGTCCAAAAAAATGCAAAATACACCCTCAATGCTCAACTTTCATCCAATCTGTCCTTGATCTTATCTCAGCCATCAATCTTCTTAGCATATTGGGACCATATGTAACCACAACTTACAACCATCATTTGATTTATACCTCTATTTAATCTCGACCATCAATCTGTCCTTTACAAAAACTTAGACAATTTCTTGAAGACTTACCATGGGTGTGTAGGTCTAAGCCACATCTCTTCATACCTCTATGATGTCCATATTGCACCCCCAAGTTCTGTCACACTCATTTTTCACCCACACTTAGGCTTATTTCAAGACATTTCACTGTGGATCATCTGGATCGTCCAATCTATGACACATGGCAATTTTTTGGGTTGTTGGATTAGATATCTGACTAGCCAAAACCATCAATATGTTATCTTGATACTTACCCAATTATTTGAGGTTTCACTATGTGTTTCAACACCTTTTCACATACCTCCAATTATCCACTGTACTCACATCTTTCCAATTGATTCTCCATACTTAGTCATTTTTCAAGCTTTCAACACATCTATTTAGCTCTCCATACTTAGTCGAGTTTTCTTCTTCTTATCACAAGTTAATGGGTCTTTGGGTTCATGCTCATTTATTTACATAAAGTAAAGGTGGAGCTAAATAATTTACAAAAAAATCATGGGCTTTACTGAAGTTTGGGTGCTCTGTTGAAAACTTGATGTAGGGGTAAGTGGTCCTTAGTTATAAAGCTTGATATCTAGATTTAAATCACTCTAAGAATCATCACTTTCAAAAGGCTATGAAATCTCATAAGTTACTCCACTCTAGAATTCATTATCCTCTTTCATCTCAAATATGTTCCTTGTCCTCCTACATATATGATCCAGTGTCTCAAAAATCCTTTGACATAGTTGTTCTAGATAAGAAGTGTCCTTATATGGTTTTTTCTTGTGACCTTGACTTCTATTCTTCTTCAAATTGGTTCTCTTCAAAGAAGTAGTGGAAGTTCTCGAAACTGAAGAATGTTGATGTCCATTGAGGTATGCATCATTTTCCCTATTTTCTTCAACAAAGGCACCGACCATATGATTATATGAGTCTACCCAGGCTTCTTCCATACATCGGAGTGACTTGTAAAATTGCTACAACCTATGGAAAATAGGCTTTTGATCTCCCTTTGAGGAAAAAAAATGAGAATGTTGAAGGATTTGTTGTGATG
>ML804626.1:100673-160092 GCA_009831015.1 Picea engelmannii | reverse complement strand
CTATAATCTCAAAATTAAAGGAAATACACCCTATCCCATCCTCCTCGTAGAAACAAGCCTCTCCCCCATTGAGAGCATGGCTATGACTAGATACTTAATGTATAAGAACAAGTTAAACAACATGGAAGACAAGAGGCTACCTAAAATTACTTCAAAATCAAGTCATAACCACCATCGACTCAAGCGAGGATGGCATAAAGACACCCGATCTTGGCTAAATTATTGGGGAATCATGGAAGAAACCATTTTGCAGAATAAAGATACCATTAAAAAAAAATTTCAAATCAAAATTTAAGGAAAAAATGTGGTGTGATAAAGAGTTAGAGGAAAAAAGAAAATTAAGATATTATAAAGATGTAATCAACCCTAATCTAGAATATCAAAAGTATTTATCTGTTTTGCCAAGTGTGAAGAAAAAAATAAGAATTGCTAAGATAAGAACAAATTCTCACGAGCTCCATAGTGAAACTGGGCGTTGGTCAATTCCTAAAACGCCATGGGATGAAAGAGTGTGTCACCTTTGTGACACTAAGAAGGTTGAAGATGAAAATCACTTTCTCTTAGATTGTCCAGCCTATACCCATATTAGATCTCATTTTCAAAATATTGATCACACTACCAACCTTCCTAACCTCTTAACTCAACAAAAGTATGGTGATCTTGGAAAGATTCTCTTAATGCTTTTTGAGCACATAAACAAAATTCTAAAGAATCGCAACTAATCACTTACCCTCTTAAGATCTGATAGACCAATTAGATCTTAATGGATGTTAATCATCATCATGGTAAATAAATATTTTTTATGAGAAAAATTAGAAAGAAAAAGGAAACAATATTATATATATATATATATATATATATATATATATATATATATATATATATATAATCAATTTATTTATATAATAATAAAAAAAATAAAAAATAAAAATACTTTCATTTAATTGTTTACATAAAATAATATAAAAAAATACATTAATACATTAAATAACATATTAAAAGGATTGATGATAAAAAAATAATATGTACATATTTATCATGAATATAAAATTTCAAATAACCAAAACATTATTAATAATAGAAATAATTTAATAATACATATTATACCAAATTCACCATTTACTTCAGCTACTACATATTGTAACTAATCAATAATATTTAATATGCCAATTTCATCATTTACTTTAGGGACATCTTAAGTTTCAAGTGTTGTGTTTTCTTGGACATTTTTATGTGATTTCATTAGATACTTTATCCCTACAAGTTGTCTAAAGAGATATTTTAAAAAAAAAACTTTCAATGGAGGTCAAGGTTATAAAAAGTTTGGCAAGTTTGCAGGAACTTTAAATAACATTAATTCTTTGCTTGATCAAACTACATTGTAAGGTGTCTTTTTCAATGCATATACAATTCCTTCCTTTATGTAGGCAACATATTAATAACATAACATGTTTTCTTTTGTCGATGGGAAGCTTGGAAAAACTTTTGGTAGTAGCATCATTGTACCCGTTTATGTTATTGTTAATTTGTTTTGATACAACAGTGGGAAAAGTTCTGTCCGAATATATATAGATCTTATGTTTTGCTGATTTACTTATAAAAGAACAATTTATATTTAATATAAATATAAAGCATAATTTTATGTGGAAAAAAAAAGCAACATATTAATAACATAACATAACTAAGAAGAAATAAAAAAAACAAATAAGTAAATTATTTTAAACAAATATAAATCTAAATGATAAAAAATCAAATTTCACTTTCATATTTATTATATCATAAATCTCACTTTAATATGCTTTCATATTTATTATATCATAAATTTCACTTTGATACGAAAGTCCAAAACCTACTCTCATTCAATTAAAAATGTGTCTATGAAATAATAATCAATTATCCTCGCTTTTGATAAATGTTTAGTATATCTCCATGACAAACCTTTTCCTTATAGATTAGAGCTTCAACCAAAACATTATAATTCAAAAATTGGTTATGATTAGCTCCATATTTACCATTTAAAAGGATAGGATCATAATTCTCTTGTGCCCAACATGTAAGATGTATGATTTTGATGTCATTCATAAATGGGTCATTAATGGAGATTCATATATTAGTTTTTTCACTGTAAAACAAATAAATTAATATTTTGAATTAATTATAAATAATTAAAATTCATTTCTAATAAATTAAAAAAAAAAAAAATAGAATGTATATCTCTTACTAATAAAAAATTTCTTTGAATTCAATTTACCCTTATAACTTGACATCACTTATCTTATTTGTGGTTTTAATTTGAAAAACAAAAATATTTCAAGTGGTGATATACCCAACATTCTAATGATGAGGGATATCAACAATAACTAAAGAGTATTCCCTTTTAGGAACATGATCTTCAATGTTTTCATAATTACCTAATATTACTTGATATTGCACAAGCTAGAGCCTATTCTAAATAGTGTGGTCCAATATATCATCAATTAAACATTTTCAAGACACCACCTTCTTTCTATTTCCAATTTGGATTTTTGAATATGGTTTTTAAATGTCTCTGGTATTGAATCTCCTCTATTATTATGTGTGTGTGTGTGTGTGTGTGTGTGTAATGGAACCCATATTTTTCCAGATGGTAAACCCACAAATAAGCTTGATCAACCCTCACACACTTATGTGTAGAATGGGGTTCCTTGGTACCTTACTAGTGCCATAAGATAATATACTCGAAGGATACATCAACAATATTAAGCATAATCAATAGCCACATCCAACAAACCCCATGTAGGGGAGGAGCATGCCCACCAAGATCTGAACCTACCTTAACCTCCCTACTTAAGGCTACTTAGGAGTTAGTTAATTAATATATGGGGTCATGTTCTTTGAATAAGGAACACTGGGTATTTGATGTTTTTTAATTAATGTAAAAGGGTCATCTTTATGGAATAAGTCCCACAATGTAGTCGGTATTCATTAATGTTGGGACCACTAGTGGTTGGGATTTGGATAGTGAGAAACTATTTATAGTGGTAGGAAGTTAGGTAATGGGTATGAATGATTATTTTTGTATTTTATATTTTCCCAACTCAAGATCGCCCCATCAAAGAGGCAAGTGAAAATTGTTGACCTTTTTTCATATCAATAAAGGTTATATTTATGCAGGTCATGCTATATTCTAGTTTGTCTCTCATTGTTTTCATGTTGTTTACACTTATTTATATATTTCTCTTCAATTATTTGTATATGCTATTTAAGTACACTACAAGTGGTATCAAATAAATTTCCAATGCCAACATGCACCCTAATTTCATAGAAATGTTTTTTTATGCTAGAGACATGTTCTAAAGTTAATAAACATATATATATTTGTTGTTTAGTGGGTCAACCAATAGTTGGGAAGCATACACATAGGCAATACAAGTGGGGTCACCTAGTTTTCGACACCCTTATATAAATTTGTAGAACTTTAGTGAGTAACACCACATTATATAAAACTTGTTCATGGATTCAATCTTCCACATTCCCTCAGGTAAATTGAAAGACCCCTAGGCATATTTGAAACTACCCTTGCAAAAACATTACAATTGTTTGTCACTATAGTATATCAAACATAACACTCGAGCATATCACTCTTGTGTAACAAGAAATAAAGTAGTTTGTCTAAGCATATGGTTGATCCTCCTTAGTTATAGCAATGAAATACCAACCACATAATATAATTGGAAACCCTAAAGTATATTAGAGAACTATACCACTTGACATTGACTCTATCTTAAGACCCTAATGAACCTCTACTGCACAAGCAATAAAATTCCAAAATAACTTTAAATATCCAAAATTTGAAAATTTCATTAGCACCCTAATGTTTTGGCAGTTAAAACAAATTCTAGAAGTGGTTCCAAGCTCACTTAAACCATTGTGGGGCTAGGATTGTGGTGTGGTTGTTATATTTTCCATGGTATGCTTATGTTATGAAAAAATATGTATAAAAAGAAAATGCATAGTAATATCCATTGAAAATATTGCTTGAGAAGCAACAAGGGGACCATGATACCAGAAGAGGAGAGGAGGAAACAAGGTGCATGTGTGATACGACTTGAAAATTGTCCTTTGAGGTACAACCTCCCTTTCCCATTCTTCCTTACAAACATTGCCCATCAATCTTTGACTTGGGTGGACCTTTGGATGTTTATCCATGCTTCTTGGGAAGGACACACTTGTCTTATGCAACTCTTTGGGGGAAACTGTTTTTTTTTTTAAATAAAAAAGGGGGGGTAGTACCTTCTATATTAGATAAGCACAAAACTTAGACAAAAATACAGAGTCATGGCTAAAAACCACCAAAAATGTTGCCGGTATCCGGAAACCAGCATAACTGAGGGGCTGATAGCAGTTTTAGCAATAATACATATAGTTGAGAAGCCCCTGTCCTGCCCGGAGGAAACCAGGACAGGTGCTAATGGTCTAGGAGTACATAGAACATAAAAGCAGTAATCAAAAGCCAGGAAACGAAAAAACCTAGTCACCCGGTGCTTCGTCGCCTTCACCCGCCTGCCAAGTGGACCCCGCCGGAATAGCAAACTCCTGTGCGCACAGGGGACACTTACACTGAGCTGGAGCGCCGGAGAACGCGTCGAGGAGAATGTCTATACGCTGGCTCTTGAGGAGCGTCCTAAGTTCCATGTCCGCCGAGAGGCTACGGAGCTCGAAGACCAAGGCTANTCGTCGCTGAGAAGACAACCATGCAATCCGCCACCCAAGCCGCTACGGGGAGCAGTCCCCGAATCCATAACCTCATCCATGTCAGCCGCTACCTCCCTCTGCTCCGCGCTAACCTTAGTATCCGTAGTCTTTTCAGCATGAAACGATGGCAAGTCGCCCGGCCAAGGAGTTTCTTCAATGATACAGCCTGGGAAGTCGTCTTCTCTGGCCAAAGCGCGAACGGAGCCCTCCATGGCTCGGGGCTCCTCAATGCATAGCAGGTCACCCATGGACGGGTCCTCCTCCACGATGCAGGTGGGAAGCGCAACCTCGGACTCGGCCTCCCTCACATTGCTCAAATTAGAAATCAGACCTTCCCTGCTGCAGTCATCCCTCTGCTCAGAAATAGTGTCGAGCAGTATCCGCCGCTCAGCTCGAACCTTTTTGCGAAGAATGGAGGATGCCAAAGCTAGAGCGCACTCCAAATGCTTCTTCCTGCGACGTTGCGCCTTGTGGGCATCCCAGGCCGAGCCCCGACGAGGCCTGGCACGCTCTCTAACCATTGAAACCGGGTGGTGAATGCAGGTGCCAAGAAGATGCAACACAAGACTTACAGTCCCGGACGAGAACGACAGCAAGTGCAAATCGCGAGCAAGTCGTCTCAGATGAGTTTTTCCCGAAGACAAAAAACCCTGGAAGGCCTTAACAAAGTGCAGAGAAGAAATGGTGAACGTCCAAGCGAAGAACATAGCAAACCTGCTCTGCCCTGGCTCAAAATAAAACCCATAACTAGGCTCCAGCGTCATCCGTCCTTCCAAATCCATGTCCGATCTGAACTCGCGAGAGGTGTAAATGGTCGCGCGAGGGAGCCTCGCCTTCATATGATCCCTGCTATGGCCATCCACCATCGTTAATGCTAATGCGTGGGTGGCGGCCATCAGCAATTAAACCTGCACTTAGTGCATGTCCCGGTGTCACCGCCTCGGTGCTTCGTGTCACCCCATCTGGGGTCTTTGGGGGAAACTGTTATTCACTCTTATTGATGGATCATTCTTACCTTCCTCCATTTGAATAGGGAGAATTCCTGCCTCATGAACAATCTCCATTATCCCATCAAATGTTTTCCCTCTCCTTGTTCATGGAGGAAGTTGTGTGAAACCATGGTTGTTATCCTTGCAAATTATTGAGAGAACCCCATGGAATTATGGTTATTGATAGAATGTGGAAATGGGGAATTTGGTGTTGAGAATTCAAATAGGAAATGTGATGGTTTTAATGGTAAAACCATGGTTGGAATGTCCATAATAGTTGAAGCACACACCACAAGCTTGCAACTCTATTAGTGTTTCTCATGGAAATTTTGATTCAAGTGATCTCCTCTAGGTCACTTGAGGTGGGAAGCAAGTAGTTTTGGACTCTTTATACCTAAACTATAAGGGAAGAAGGTACGTGAGATACTGTGGAGTAGAGAAAGGGAAGATATTCCTTGTGTTGCGAAGGAGAAGAGAGTGCCATGGTGGAGTAATGGTTGGATGATGGCCGAAAGTTCATGAGAGTGAGCATATTAGATTTTCATGAGATATATGGGTTTGGATGAGTGAGGTTAGAGCCTTGTATAAGCTTCCTTTTCCTTGGTGGTATCAATATTTGTTTTGGGTATGGAATCCATAGCTTATTCCTATTGTTGGGTGGTGGATTTCTCCTCTACAATTGATTTGGTGGACATGCATTTATTTTAGATAAGTATTTGTAATCAAATTTGTGTGGAATTATTTCTCATTGTAGTTTTTTGTATGAATTCATAGAATTAAACATGTAAAAAATGAATTAAAAATGTGCATTGTTATTTTCACTATTATGTGTTTGTACATATGAATTTGAAATAGTATTTTCTTTAGAGTTTGAATTTAGAATAATAATTTATTATCAAAATAAAGAATGTTTGCATGGTGTGTCTTGATGGCCAAGGAAGGCATTTGGGTACATGGGATGTCAATGTCAGACCTCAACTTTATAACATTGGGATAGTATGAGTAGTATATGTGAGTCGTGTGAGGAAATTTTCAATTGCATGCCCACTATTTGACAAAATGCCTTAGTGAAAATATATTAGTTCTATCAATTTGAATACTCATAGTGATGAGCTAATGGTTAATGTGTAGATTTTAGATTAGAATCAAGGCATATGGAAGTGTTATGGAAGTGAATTCGATAAGAATTCATGAGACTCAAGTGCCAACTTAGGATTTGAATGTATTGCAATATCATTAAGTTTATCCTTCAAAGAATTGGTAATGCAAAATTCTTGAAATAAATTGGGCCTAACGCATTCGAAGTTGAATGGGTTTGATGGTCTAGTATAAGGGCCATTCCCCTTAAGTTTCCCATTATTTCATAAATGGCCCAAATTTTCAAAATTTCCCAATGGGAAATGTTTTAGAATGGCTTGAGGAGCTTAAGTTCAAGCAAGACCGGTGGATTTTGCTTTGAAGTGGGTCATTGCTTCAAATTGATTGGATATTGGATCCTTTTACCATTAAAGTTCCCAAAGTTTTGAAATTTTACAAAGTGTGGAAATGGCTCGATGGATGAAATTAGAAGTATGGAAGAGGCCCAATGGCACTCGTTTCAAAACAGATTGATGAATCGATGTTTTAAGGATGGTTGATGGGTTTATTTCAAAAGGGGATAAAGTGAACTCTTTCAAAGTAGGTTGGAAATTTTATTTTGAAAATATGTCGAAGTACCTTCTTTCAAAGTGGCCCAAAGTGCCTTCTTTCAAAATGGACAAAAGTGCCTTTTGTGAAAGTGGTCTAGTGAGTCTTTGCTCGAAGTGGCTCAAAGTGTAAAAGGGGGTCAATGTTTGAATTGGATCGAAGGCCTTATGTTCAAATATGAGTCAAAGTTTGAAATCCCTACAAATTCTCAAAAAAGTTGAATTTTGAAAAGTACCCAAAGTTTCAAAACGAGATGAAGTTCAAAAAGTACTTGAATTTTTAAAATGGGTTGAAGTTCAAAAAGTGTCCAAAGTTTCAATTGTATCTAAAGTGATTTCTTTCCAAATGGCCCAAAGTTGTCTTCTTTTTAAATGGCCCCCAGCATTCCTTTAAAACAAGATCAACAAATCAATTTTTCAAAGTGGCAAAATGTGCATATTCTTTGAATTGGGTAAATGGGTAAAGAGAATGAAGTTTTGAAATTCCTCAAAGTTTCAAATAGACTTGAAGTTTTATAAGTGGTTGAAGTTGAGAAAGTGTTTAAAGTTGGTAAAGTGATTGAAGTTTGAAAATGACTCAATGTGTGATTGTTTTTAATTAACCCAAATTTTGGTAGGGGCCTAGTGGCCAAATTTTCAAGGGATCTTGATGGGCTTTAGTTCAAAGTTTCCTAAAATTCATAGAAGATCATTGATTCGATGTAGAGAATAGGCCTAATGGACTTAGTTTGAAGGAAGGGAAATGCTTCAAGGTTTTGAATTGGCCTGATGGGCGATGGTTCAAGAAGACCCAATGGTTGGTGTATGGAAAATATGAAATACCCAAATGGGACCATTCTATTAAAGTTTGAATCAAGGTTGATGACCTTGATTGAAAAAGGGCCAATGGTATGATGGTTCAAAGTGGCCTGATATTTCAAAAGGGGATGATAATTTGAAAGAACCTGAAGTTCGAAAAGGGATGATTCCCTTAATAAAAAGAGGGTTAAGGATTTGAACTAGGTGATGGATGAAAATAGGTCAATTCCTTCATGTAAGAGAGGCCTTTGACACCTGCAAACTTTTGAATTGTTTCCATGTGGTGGAAAATAAACAATTACAAAAAAACTTAAACCAAAATCATATTTTGGGAATCTAAAGCATATAAAATTGGATAGAGTTAAAATTTCAAGTGGAATTCCATATTGATAGTATCTATGAAAATTTCCTTAAGCATTGGTTTGTAGTTTCAACACCGAAATCCTAAAAGTTAGATAAATGCATTTTTTTGAGGATGAGATGATACTTTCTATTGATTATCTATTTATGATGAAATTTGGACAAGAAGGACTATGGGTGGGGACAAGAAAAACTAAAAAACAATTTGAATGGATTCAAAGGGATTCCCAATGATATTGATAAAATGGGGCCAAATCCACTATTCCGAGACATTTTTTGGTGGTTCTAAAAATTGCATTTGAAGGAAATGTGAACTGAGATAGTAAATGTGGAAAAAATTTCTTAGTCAACATTTGATATCCTCAATAATTTGGACAAATTTTTCCTATTGAATATTTCATGAATCTTTACAGTGTGAAAGATGGCAATCTTCACCAAATATTATGACAATGGATAAACTGCCAAAAATGGCAAGTTGTCATCTTCATAAGGATGTAGAAAATGAATGGAATAATATATCACTAATATGAAGGTTGTTGTTTCCACATATGATAATATTATCAATTCATGATATAAACGTTTTCCTAGATCTCATCAAATTTTCTTCCACTAGTAATGGAAGATGGTCTTTGTTCTTGATTTGCACTTGCAAAAATAGTAGAAAATGAGTGAATTGTGAACTTCTAGGTGTTGTAACTTTAAATCGTGAACTCAGAATGGGACAAGAGTACATGAATTGGAAAGATATTTAAGAGGAGAGTAGATAATAAGACTTAAGTTTGGAAAAATGTGCTTCTAGTTACTTTAAAATAATTGCATAATAGAGCCTCTGTGTTAGATTTGACAAGGAAATTGTGAATGTGAATGACCCTCAAAGTATCTTAAACTTGGGGAAAGAGGTCTATGATGAATTAAGAGCAACCAAGATGTAGAAATGACCAAAAATGTATGCATATATAATTCCTTCATTATGTTGTGGGCGAACAACTGGATAGGAAAGAGCAAGGCAATCTAATGTGCATATCAACCATGTTGATTGTTGGGATGGCTAGGTGTACCTGGAACATTTGACTTGAAGTTCAAGAATGGCAACGAAAAGGGACCAAGTTTTTTAGAGAAATTTTAAATAAATGCATGAAATGCATTTTTTTGCAATAATCGCATGGAACATTGACTATATAAAACAATTCTAAATGCTCTTGGGTATAAGAACCCTACTTCTAGAGAAGGGGGTTAGGCAACAAGACAACAAGCCAAGGTAGAAGTGCACATCCATATGGTTACTTAACCATGCTACTTTGGGAATGTATGTTGAAAGAATGCTATGTTTGGTTGAGATTACAACCAACGGTGTACCATTAGAATGTTACCCAAACAATGGGAACATGACATGCATACACACATGTGATGGATAAACCACTTAGTGGATGATGTACATGTGTTTGAAAATGAAAGGTTATGATCGACATCAGGATTTATCATGAACTTACCATTGAAGGCCATGTAGGTGGTGGAAAACATGATAGTTTGGATATGAACAAAAAACTTGTGTAAAAGGAATGTGAAGTTAATTTCAAACTTCATATTTCCTAGGAAGTAGTTGATTGGATGAAAGACATAGTTATGCTTGGGTTGGGATTGCTTGAGGAAAGGTAAATAATTTTTTTAATAATTAGATGGAATCTAAAAGCATCTTGAGATAATATGATGGTTGTGAGTTCCAAAGAATGGATCAACACTAGAGCTAGACATGACCAATAGTGCAATTATGACAATCAAGGGAGTTTCTCACCTTAGTTTTCTATTTTTCTTTTATAAGTCATAGTGCAATATTCAATGTATAAAATATATTAGTGTATATGGATTATGAATTGTTACTTGGGTGAGAAAGTTAGAGATGATGTTTTTTGTGTGTGCACATAGTAGTATGTCCATGAATTGGATCATTTTTAAATTGTGGAAACCCTTTCCAAGCATAGAAGTTAGAAGGGAGTTTTCTTGAACTCATCTCTTGTTGTGTTTATATTTCTCTGGCTTGATAAATCTGATAGTGAACAAATATTTAAGGCATAAAAATGATGATAAATGTAAGAGATTAAATCTATTGAAATATATATGCACCACTAAACATATTGAGGGATAAATATGTAGTAATGTGCATATAGATAAGCATAGGAATATGTTCTATTGCATTGTAATAAGTGTGGCACTATGACTAATTATTGTTGTTGTTGGTTGTGTACCCAGGAATGAATTAGGGAAATAAGATATTTTTTAATAGATTTACGAAGGGATGTTGTGAGCTCCAATGAGGCATGTTAACCCCTAAATTGTGGAACATTACCCCTTAATTGGGGAATATTACATTATTAATGTTATTTTATTTATGTCGGCTTGGGTCCATTAGTTGTAATTGTACCTCCTAGTCTTCTATATATACCAAGGAGACCTTTTCATTTGAAATAATCTTGTAATGGAAAATTTATGTGGTGTATAAGGAGGTTTCCCCCTCGAAGAGGCTTGTTATATGAAATTATCTCTTTGTCAAGGAGTTGAGTACTTATTCTGAGGTTTTTTGTATGCTATTTTGATATTTGGTTCTTAACATTTGGTATTAGAGCTCAAGGTCTCGGGGTTTTGCTGCTACATCTGAGTCACCTTGGAATTTTCACTATAACCTTTTTTCTATGACATTTCAGAAGGAACCCCTTGGAGGATATTTATTAGACGGACCAAGGTATGTGGGGTTCAAATTTAATATCATGAGGCCTTATACTTTGGGAGATATATCCTATGTAATATAGGGTTCTGGAATCATCTTGAATTTAGTCATCACAAAATGTTCGTTATAAATTTTTTTATGTGACGTTTCAGACCCTGAAACCTGGAGTATATTCATAGAAATTATCAAGGTATATGTGATAAAAATTTCAGCTTCTGGGTCATCCTCCTTTTGTAGATACCCCCTGTGCAAGATAGGGTATCTAACTACTCATATTAACTAGTCTCAAACATGTGTTCTAGGTAAAACAATGATATCTTCTTTAGTGAGTATCAAAATTAAGTGAGATTAGTTTCATTGGACATTGGATAGTCTGTAGTATTTTTGGTGCAAGTTTGTAACATCTCGCTCTTGCGTACAATGAGAGAACTTATTCTTTAAGGACACTTGTGTGCAAGTGATCCAGGTCATTATACTATTGGTTGTTTTGATTATGATTATGAGATACTTTGGATTTGATGATATGTTATTTTGTTGTATTTACATAGACAGGTGCTATTGACTGGGTTCTCATGAGTTTGCAGAACTCTGGACGTTGAGGATATCAAGGCATCGATGAAGCCCCTTGGACTCTGGATCGAGTCAGGGAGTGGATTGTTAGCGTTTGAATGTTGTTAATGTGACATACGTACATATGATTAGATATTATGATGTTGATTGTTATTGCTGACATGATTCGTTGATGGATGCAGGCTGACGATAGATGGTCGATTAGACTCACATTAGGATTAGAGGAGTCACACACGACAATCAGATACATTGAGGGAGAGGCGTGGCAGTAGCCCTGCCACAACCTACTAGCACTCCCGCCATGCCTCGAAATGTAGGTTAACAATTACCTAGTTCAAGAGACCCGCAATGTCGCGAGGGTAGGTTGTGACAGTCGCTCATCATGATTCTAAGGGGTGCACAATAAGGCATGGTCCTTATTCCTTAGAGGCCCTTAGTTTTCCACAAGATCACCTGACAGAGTATTGACTTCAGGGGTTGGACGTCTACCAAATTCAGTCAAGAGGCGAGTGGCACCCTTGGAGCACGTAGTGCGTCTTGAAGGGCACGTCGCACAAATAAAACACAAAGAGGCGAGTGGCACCCTTGGAGCATGTGGTGCGTCCTAAAGGGCACGTCATGATTTTAACTGGTAAGTTAATAAGCCTAGTGTCTATAAAACTATGCATCCTTAGGATCTGGTCGACCTTAAAATGAATGATGTGATAAGTAAAGTTAATAACAAATTTTCCCTTAAAAAAAGTCACCGAGCCTAGTGAATTGAAAACCTAGGTCTGAGTAGAACCTTTGAACAAAAAAAAACTAATTAGACATGTAACAAGAAGGGAGTAAAGAAAATTCAAGCAATAATAATTAAAGTGGAAATTTTAATAAAGGTTTAATTAATAAAAGGGGTATTTGGTTGTTTTTGTCTAAACCTGCTAATTTTGAACTTAGTTATAAAAAGGGGAAACTTTAAGAAAAAGGGGAAACCTAAGGAAAAGGGGAAACTTAAAAGAAAAAGGGGAATGTCTAAATTAGTAAGGAATCTAGCCTTTGGAACCTTCTATTTATGAACTCAACTAGGAATTAAGTAAGGTGTAATTCATTTAATAATTTTAAGGGAATAATGGGAAACCGAGGAGCGTTTTTAGGAACGCTTTTAGGTGGGTGAGGGAGATAGAAAAAATTAACTAATTGATAAAATTGATTTTCTAGTGCAACTAGGGGATCGGGCGAAAATTTTACGGGGGAGGTTTTTCAAAATTAATTAAATGAAAAAGGAATCTAATGAGGGTTTTGGGAAACTAATGACTAAGAAAACTCTATAAAAAGGATGGCGGAGGAAGAATAGAGAACACATCAGGCTTGCGTAACGTCATGCTACCGAATTTTATCTTGGTTGATTTTCTTTTGTGGGAGTTGGGATACCCGGCTCGGGTAACAAGGGCTAGCTCGACCTGCGAGGTGAGCTAGGAGCTAGAATTCTATGGTATGGTGTGCATGTCCCATTTACAGCTCGGGGGGCTCAGGGAAAATAAGACTACCCCTAGTGTTGGCTGGGAGGTACCAGTGAGGTCACACCGGTTGGCAAGCGGGAGTTGGACAGAGCGCACGGGGGACAACGAATTCAGAGCATTCACATTTGGATATGGTACGCATGTGTATATTTTTATTGAATGGTAGTTAAATTCCATGTATATGCATCTCTCTAATGTCGAAATCACGCGTGTGTCACTGTGTTAAAAATTTAGTTAATTTTATGTCCTGGGAATTTACGCTTGTGAAATTTGGTTGAAGGGTAGTTAAATTATGTTCCTGCACCTTCAGTTAAGGTACTTCGATTGTGTTGAAGTTTATGTTTTATTCAGCGTAATACTATCCAGATATTTTTTTATTTTTTTTCCAGCGAATTTGTCTTGATGAGCCCAGTGTTTCATGCTGAGAGAATTCAAAGTTATCCTAGTCTTATGCTCACTGTACCTTTGATTTGATTTCCAATGATGAACCCAAACTTTGAGTGAAAATGAATTCTCTGCGTTTTTTTTATTGTTTTTCATACAAAGAAAATTTTTGTTTTTATCTTCTATTCCTTTATCCTTTAAGTTATTAGCTTGTACCTGAGCAGTTGGCTAGGAGCCGAATCAGCTGTCTTTCACTCTGGTGTTAAAGATTTAGATTCAAATGCTCTGTTTTCATGTGCATGGATAATAAGTGTAGGATCCTTCTTTGCCCAACAAGGAATTGTCTCATGGGCATTTATTCCCTCCTTAGCCTCTGTGATTATTGTGATTTATTCTCTACAAACTCGTGCTTCCACACAATGATTTGGGGATGTCTCTCCAGTTCACCAAACGTTTTATCTTCTCTTCGACTCGCATCTACGTTTCATTACTGTACTTTTTATTTACTACATGATGACTGTGTTGTTATTACTGTGTTGATCGAGTGTTGGATGGTTCGATAGATCGTTACCCTTAAGATGGTTGTTCGTATTATTCTAACGACGGTGGGTTTCGAACTGTCTCATTCATAAGGGTATCCGTATCAGAAACATATACACTTTCCAATCGACATTGGAGTGTATGTTGTGTTGCGGAAATTATCCAGATCGTATTACTATCCCACTGAAATTTTGTTGCAATTACAGATCGTATTACTATCCCATTCCGTTAATAACCATTGGAATCGTATTGTAGATAATATTACTATCCCATATCGTATTATTACTGGAATCTCATATGTTATGTAGCAGTAATGTTCCATTTCGTATTATTACTAGAATTTTGTTGCAATTACAGATCGTATTACTATCCCATTCCCTTAAACACCACTGTGTTTGTATTACAAATCGTATTACTATCCCATATCATATTATTATTGGAATTTTTTTGCAGTTACAGATCATATTACTATCCCATTCCTTTAATAACCACTGAATTCGTATTACAGATCGTATTACTATCCCAGATCATATTATTACTGGAATTTGTATGTTGTGTAGCAGTAATGTTCCAGATCTATTTTCAGATTTATGTGGTGAGGAGTTTCAAAGTTGTTTGTCGGATAATCCACAATTTGTGTCATTTTTGTCATTGACGTTTCGAATCCGAATCGGGATTCATCATCAGGGCTAATCGTCAATTGATAGTTGTTGATCTTGGTCAATTAATAGTTAAGAAGCAGGACATTTAAAGATTATACCTAGGTTAGTTGTCTACAAACTTAATTATAGAGTTAAACAAAAATTGAAATAAATTAATAACAAGTTAATGATAGTTCCTAATAATTAATAATATATCATAACTATTCCTAAGGTTGAATGAATCTAATATTTTGTTTAATAGTGTTTAAATTTATATATGTATATCAGTCTAGGGTTTAGAATTAGATTGAGTTATTATTTCTTTCATTAGTCCTTTTAGATTGATTGTATTGTATTTATATTTAATGTATGAAGGAATCTTTTTTTTGTTATGGTTTAGGTTGTTTTAGGGTTAGAATTAGATTGAGTTTTTATTTTATTACTTATTAGTACTTTTAATTGATTGTGTTATGTTTATATTTAATATGTAAAGTTTATTGAACTAGTAACTAGATTATGGAATGGTTTAGGTTTTGGTTGAATTAGAATAAATCCATGGTTTCATATGATTGTTTTTAATAATGTTAGATTGTGTATTTAATATGATTTTAGTATTATTAGGTCTATGGTGTTATGTATATATAAAAATGATCAAGGGTTTGGAAATTCTTATTTTAGGATAAGTAGTAGGGGTTAATTAGTGTTTTAAGTGATTAAAATGTAAAATAGTAGGTAAAATATAGGAGAAACTAGGGTTAGATTGAAAAAAATGAGTATTAATATATATAGTGTCGTATGATTAGGGTAGATGTAACTTATTTATTGATATATATAGTACTAAGTTTCTATAATTAGAATTTATATAGTAGGTAATACAAGGTTTATGATTTATAAACCAAATCTACATTTGGTGATATACTGACTATTCACCTCTATCCTAATTGGGTTTTTCCTATTTGATATAAAGACAATGGGTCCTCAATGTTTATAATTTTTGGATGTCTAATACAACAATTGCTATTGAAATTGCTATTGGAAAGGGTTATAAAAGTTGGGTTGTAGTTTTACAACCATAAATGTCTTCTTTTGACACATCCCCTTTCCCCTTGACAATTTAGAACCTTTTCCTTCACCTTACCATAAATTACGTTTGGTCATAGTTCTTTTCTTTACCTTATTTATAACTCTTTGATTTGATATCAGTTTCGTAATATGTATTGGTATTTACTAAGACCTTGTTTTAATGTGAAATTTTTTAATGGAATAAGAAAATCTTATAGAAGTTAGACTAAGATTTTGTAGCTACAAGGTTCCTTACTTTTAACACTTCTCCTTTCATTTACAACTTTAAACCGTTCTCCTTCAGTAATAATGTATGTCAATGTCAATAGAATTCAGGCACGTTGGATCATATATTTGGTTGAAGGTTTTTGAATAATTTTGTTACGTGTGGCTCGCTAACGCCCTTGTCGCATTGTTGCAACGTGTTACCTTATGATTGGGTCTTTGCGCACATTAATCGATAAGCATGGATGAAACCTAGCTTAGGATCTTGCACCTCCCGCTGTGGATGATGTTGTTTTTATAAGAAAGGTTGTACTTGTTGTAACGTTATGGTGTTGTCTCTCACTCGTCGGGAGGGTTCTAGTTATTGGTCATCAAAGCGGTCGTGTTTGGATTGATTGATGTTGTCTTTTAGCTTAGTCGACTTGGAATTAGTGTGTCGGGCGGGATGTAGACACCTCCTTGTTCCTCAGAACAGTCACCAGCCTTGAGACCTTAATTGGTCAAAATTGATGGGAACTTGGGCTTGAGCATTGATTATGTGTCCTGGAGGTTCTAACCTTGCAGTGTAGGACGGGCGGGTAATCGTTTTTATTTTGTCTAATTGATTATCGCATGTTTCGTCCAGTTGCATGATGTGCTAGTATAATGGGTCGTTGTTGTCTTTTTCCTGATTAGTGTGCATTGTGTTCGTCGTCAAGTTGTGTTGTTGTCGTTGTTACTTTCCTGCTTTAAAAAAAAAAATTGCACTCGCTTTGCGTCTCATGTATTCATAACGATGGGGTCATTACATATGGTATCAGAGCCAGTTCGACCCGCGACTTGGGATCACTATGGATTCCTTGATTAAATACTTGATTATAATGTCGCTAATTAAATTGATATGTATTCGTGTAGGTAATAATGGTTAGAGGATGTCGCAGAGGCAGACGACGGGGTGTTAGGGGAGGAGGCGTGATGTCCCCAGTAGCATCCACGCTTGAGGGCTCTAACCCCCAGGGAGACGAACATGTTGTCGAGCAGGAACATATAGTTGTGGGTGATGTGGTTGGGTTGATGAGGTCCTTCCAAAGGATGTCTAAGGCACTGATCATCCATTTGGATAGAGGTGAGGCCAAGGTGTCGGCACCCCCTGAGGTTCCACCGCGCGCTTTGATCGGTACTGGTAGCATTCACCAAGAACTCAAGAGGGTCAAGTTTCTTGAGTTCTTTGGTGCCCCGCACAGTGTAGCAGCTGAGGAATGGTTGGAGAATATGGAGATGTGATTTTCACTTCGTGACTATACCTCCAACATGAAGGTATGCATGGCATTCTTTCAACTGAAGGGGAGCGCTCTTCTATGGTGGAAGACGCTCTTGCCACAATTGAACATGGTCCTTGAAGACGTGTCATGGGAACTGTTCAAGGAGCAATTCCGAGAGAGGTATCTATCTGAGGAATTCATTGAGAGTTAGCTCAATGAGTTCAACACCTTGCGACAGGGCATTCGTATGGTGCCCAAGTACGAGGCCCGTTTTATGGAGCTGCTTTGGTATGATCCGCACTTGAATAACAAGAAACTTAAGGTCAATAGGTTTGTGTTTGGTATTAATGTCAATATTCATGCACATGTTAGGATTTTGATGCCTCAAACCTTACATGATTTTGTCCAAAAGGCACTCATAGCAGAGGAGGAGCTTATCAGTGGGGGTCAGAGAAGGACTCCAGTGAGACCAGTGGTGAAAGTGTCGTCTGGTGCGCAAAATCATCAGAGACCAACTAGACATTCACCAGGATATTGTGGCTTCCATAGAGGATCCACTTTCACTACACCTCGGCGACCAATGCCTCAGCAACAGAATCCTTACCTAGGACCACAACACCAGCAGCAACGTCGACCGCAACAGCATCAGTTTAGGCCTGTTCAACAGAACAGATCAGGGTTCCAGGCCAGTGGGACGTCAGCTTCTACTTCGGGTACTAGGAGTACTGGACCAAATAAAGGGTGGTGGACATGTGGGGAGCCACATTACCAGCATGACTGCCTAGTGGAGAGGACCAGAGCATATTTATCAGTCAGACCCACTACTGTGGGAGATTTGTGCAAGGCCCATTGGATTCATGCAGTGGTGAATAACCGCCAGGAAGAGCACCATTCGACTGTGCCCGATACATCAGGTACCATTGCTGACCATACCCTTAGTATTTTGATAGATTCAGGTGCTACCGAGAGTTTTATTTTTGGTGCATCACTAAAAAGAATTAAGGTAAAGGCAGCCGAACATGACGAGTTTATCTTGGTATAAATGGCTTTGGTAGCCAAACAGAAGGTTGGTGGGAAGGTGACAGGTTGTAGCCTTAAATTGGGAGTGTTTGTCACAAGGGCCAACCTGTACATCACAATCTTAGGATCTTATGACACTGTGATCGTTATGGACTGGTTGGAATCGCATGAGGCGATACTCAACTGTAAGACAAAATAGTTGATCTTGGTCGATGAAGAGAGACAGAGACGTGTGATTGTAATTCGGAACCAGGGAGTCTCCCTAAGGTTCATCTCTTCCTTGCAGCTACGCAAGAGCATGCGCAAGGGATGTAAGCTTTATACGATCCTTGCGTTAAATGATAAGGGAGTAGTGGAAGGTCTAGAAAACCTTCTGGTGGTGCGAGAGTTTACAGATGTCTTCCCTGAGGAGTTACCTAGGATGTGTCTAGAGAGGGAATTGGAATTTACCATCAACCAAAAACCAGGAACTGAACCGATAGCAAGAACTCCTTATCGGATATCGACCCCTGAGTTACAAGAGTTGAAAATGAAACTGAAGGAGTTGTTGGACCTAGGACTTATACGTCCAAGTGTGTCACCGTGGGGTGCGCTTTTTATTTTCATACGAAAGAAGGATGGGTCGTGGAGACTCTGCATTGACTACCATCAATTTAATAAGGCAACGATCAAGAATCAATATCCATTGCCAAGGATTGATGATCTGTTTGATCAGATGAAAGGTGCGACGGTGTTTTCCAAGATTGACTTGAGATCAGGGTATCACCAGTTACAGATCAAGGAGGATGAAATCCCTAAGACCACCTTTAAGATGAGGTTTGGACATTACCAGTTTATTGTTTTACCGTTTGGACTTATGAACGCCCCAGGGGTATTTATGAGTTTGATAAATGGGGTGTTCCGCGAATACTTAGACAAGTTCGTCCAAGTATTCATTGATGATATTTTGATTTACTCTTGAACTATGGAGGAGCATGACGATCACTTGCGCATGGTACTACAGTGTCTACGAGAGAACAAATTGTATGGGAAGTTGTCCAAATGCTCATTTTATCAATCGCAGATTCATTACTTAGGGCATGTCATCTTTGATGAAGGTATCGTTGTGGATCCAACAAGGGTTGAGGCTATTATGGAATGGCCTATGATAACGAATGTCCCTAAAGTGTGTATCTTCATGGGTTTAGCAGGATACTATCGATGGTTCATCGAGGGTTTTTTGAAGATAACAAATCCAATCAAAGAATTGAAGAATAAGTGCAAGAAGTTTGTTTGGACCGAGAAATGTGCAGAGGCATTTTAGAAGCTCAAGGAGATTTTGATGACAGAACCGATACTAAAGGTCCTGGACATGGATGTGGACTTCTTGGTATGCTCCGACACATCCAAGGAAGTCTTAGGAAGAGTCTTGATGCAAGATGGTCGAGTGATCGCTTACATCTCGAGAAAGTTGAGAAGGCATGAGGAGAACTATGCAACGCATGATTTGGAGTTGTTAGCCATTGTTTATGCCTTGAGATTTTGGAGACACTACCTTATTGGATGGATATTTGAACTAAAAACAGACCATTGTGGACTACAACACATATTTATGCAAAGCGACTTGAACGCGTGACAACGATGTTGGTCAAAATTGCTTAGAGAGCACGATTTTGATATTACTTACATAAAAGGAACAATGAACAGAGTGGCGGATGCGTTGATTCGGAGACCACACATCTTTTCGGTGATGCCTCTTCAGACGAATCTATGTGAAAAGATCCTAACTTTACAACGTGACGATGATTGGTACAAAGAGGTCAAGGATTTTATCGAACAAAACACAATGATGGTACCAAAATTTGAGGGATTTACTGTGGACAACGACGAATTATTGATATTTAAAAGTTGAATTTACATACCACCCAACGATGAGTTGAGGATTTTGATCCTAAACAAGGCTCATAGAGTAGTGTACATGGCTCATCCTGGAGTCACGAAGATGAGGGAAGACCTTAAACCCTAATTCTTTTGGAAAGGAATGAAGGCATACATAGTCAGCTACATGGCTATATGCCTAGAATGTCAGCAGGTGAAGGCTGAACATAGACATCTGGCAGGATTACTACATCCACAGGCTATTCCAGAATCAAAATGGGAGGTCATTTTGATGGATTTCATTGTTGGAATTCCACTGAAGACAAGGAGACACGACTCGATTTTTGTAGTAGTCGACACTCTGACGAAGAGTGCTCATTTTATTCCTATGCATACGACGTATCAGGCACCTGACTTAGCTAGAGTTTTCATCAGTGATATTTTGAGGCTGCATGGTGTGCCTAAGAGGATTATATATGATAGAGGATCGATGTTTACTGGATGATTTTGGACTAGTTTCCAAGAGTCCTTGGGAACCCAACTTAAATTTAGTACCGCATATCACCCGGAAATAGACGGGAAGACCGAGTGAACAACCCAAATCTTGGAAGATATGTTGCATATAACAACATTTATCAAAGCACCATTAATATGATGCCTTTCGAGTTTCTTTACGGGTGACCGTTTCAGACGCCTTTGCGTTGGGATCGGCTTGAGGATAGGGTCCTGGTGGGACCAGAAGCGATCCAAGAAATGGAAGATCAAATGAAAACAATAAGACAAAGGATCAAGGAAGCGCATAATTAGCAGAAGAGTTATGTCGATGCGCATCATGTCGATCGTAGTTATGAAGTTGGCGATCGAGTCTTCTTGTGAGTGAAACCGCATAAGAGATCGATAAAGTTTGGAAAGGGTGCTAAAATCTCTCCTAGGTTTGTGGGACCCTTCACGATTGTGGAAAGGAAGGGGTCTGTGGTCTATTGACTATCCTTTCCTGATTCTTTGAGGCGTATGCACGATGTTTTTCATGTATATGTTTTGAGACATTATGTTAGTGATCCTACACATGTTATTGACATGAGTTCCTTGTAGGTATCGGATGAGGGTTCTCTTACGATGGAGGCAATCCGCATCCTGGACCATTGCATTCGACAACTACGACGTCGAAAAATAGATCAGGTCAAGGTCTAGTGGGACAACTATAGTCCTCACTCGACGACCTGGGAGGATGCATATGATATGCGTCATCAGTTTCCATTTTTGTTTGGTAGCTAGACCTATGATATTCTGATACACTTTATTTCGACACTTACATTCTGTGAAACTTTGGGACGAAGTTTGAAACAAGAATGGGTGTATGTAACATCCCGCTCTTGCGCACACTGAGCGAACTTATTCTTTGAGGACACTTGCGTGCAAGGGATACAGGTCATTATACTATTGGTTGTTTTGATTATGATTATGATATATTGTGGATTTGATGATATGTTATTTTGTTGTATTTACATAGACAAGTGCTATTGACTGGGTTCTCCTGAGTGTGCAAGACTTTGGATGTTGAGGATGTCGAGGCATTGATGAAACCCCTTGGACTCTGGATCTATTCAGGGAGTGGATTGTCAGCGTTAGAATGTTGTTGATGTGACATACGTACATATGATTAGATATTATGATGTTGATTGTTATTGATGACATGATTCGTTGATGGATGCAGGATGACAATAGATTTCTGACCAGACTCACATTTGGAGTAGAGGGGTCATGCACGACAGCCAGATAAATTGAGGGAGAGGTGTGGCATCAACCCTGCCACATCCTACAGGCACTCTCTGTGTGGCTCAACTGTAGGTTAATGATTACCTAGATCGAGAGACCCACGATGTCGTGAGGGCATGTTGTGATAGTCTCTCATGATGATTCTAAGGGGTGCACAATAATACAGGATCCTTATTCCTTAGAGGCCCTTAGTCTCCCACAAGATCACCTAACGGATTATTGAGTCTAGGGGTTTGACGTCTACCAAATTTAGTCAAGGGGCGAGTGGCACCCTTGGAGCATGTAGTGCGTCTTGAACGGCATGTCGTGCAAATAAAATGGAAAGAGGCGAGTGACACCCTTGGAGCACGTGGTGCATCCTGAAGGGAACGTCATGATTTTAACTAGTAAGTTAATAAAACTATGCCTCCTTAGGACCTGGTCAGCCTTAAAATGAATGATGTGATAAGTAAAGTTAATAACAAATTTTCCCTTAAAAACTTTCGCCAAGCCTAGTGAATTGAAAACCTAGGTCTGAGTAGAACCTTTGAACAAAAAAAAAACTAATTAGATATGTAACAAGAAGGGGTTAAAGAAAATTCAAGCATTAATAATTAAAGTGGAAATTTTAATAAAGGTTTAATTAATAAAAGGGGTATTTGGTTGTTTTTGTCTAAACTTAGTTATAAAAAGGGGAAACTTTAAGAAAAAGGGAAACTTAAAGTAAAGGGGGGAACCTAAGGAAAAGGGAAAACTTAAAGAAAAGGGGAAACTTAAAAGAAAAAGGAGAATGTCTAACTTAGTAAGGAATCTAGCCTTTGGAACCTTCTATTTATGAAATCAACTAGGAATTAAGTAAGGCGTAAGTCATTTAAGAATTGTAAGGGAATTATGGGACACCGAGGAGCATTTTTAGGAACGCTTTTAGGTGGGTGAGGGAGATAGAAAAATTTAATTAATTAATAAAATTGATTTTCTGGTGCAACTAGGGGATCGAGCGACATCTGTATGGGGGAGGTTTTTCGAAATTAATTAAATGAAAAAGGAATCTAATGAGGGTTTTGGGAAACTAATGACTAATAAAACTCTATAAAAGGGATGGTGGAGGAGGATTAGAAAACACATCAGACTTGTGTAACGTCACATTGCCAAATTTTATCTTGACTGAGTTTCTTTTGTGGGAGTTGGGATACCCGGCTCGGGTAACAAGTGCTAGCTCGACCTTGCGAAGTGAGTTGGGAGATAAAATTCTCTGGTATTGTGTGTGTGGCCCCTTTGCGGCTTGGGGGGATCAGGGGGAAGAATATTACCCCTAGCGTTGGCTGGGAGGTACCAGTGAGGTCACATCGATTGGCAAGCGGGAGCTGGATGGAGCGCGCGGGGGACAACGTCTTCAAAGCATTTTCATTTGGCTATGGTACGCATGTGTATATTTGTATTGAATGGTAGTTAAATTCCATGTATATGCATCTCTCTAATGTCGAAAGCACACATGCGTCGTTGTGTTAAAAATTTAGTTATTTTTTTGTCCTAGCAATTTACGCTTGTGAAATTTGGTTGAAGGGTAGTTAAATTATGTTCCTGCACCTTCAGTTAAGGTACTTTTATTGTGTTGAAGTTTATGTTTTATTCAGCATAATATTATCCAGAGATTTTTTTTTTCTTTCAGCGAATTTGTCTTGATGAGCCTAGTGTTTCATGATCAAAGAATTCAAAGTTATCCCAGCCTTATGCTCACTATACTTTGATTTTATTTCCAATGGCGAACCTAAACTCTGAGTGCAAATGAATTCTCTACATTTATTATTATTATTTTTCATACAAAGAAAAAATATGTTTTTATCTTTTGTTCCTTTATCCTTTAAATTATTAGTATGTTCCTGAGTAGTTGGCCAGGATCCGAATCGACTGTCTTTCACTCCGGTGTTAAAGATTTATATTCAAATGCCCTGTTCTCATGTGCATGGATAATAAGTGTAGGATCCTTCTCTTCCCGGCAAGGAATTGTCTCTTGGGTGTTTATTCCCTCCTTAGCCTCTGTAGTTATTGTAATTTATTCTCTACAAACTCGTGCTTCCACACAATGATTTGGGGATGTCTCTCCAGTTCACCAAACGTTTTATCTCTTATGAGACTCGCATCTACATTTCATTACTGTACTTTTTATTTACTGTGTGATGATTGCGTTGTTATTAATGTGTTGATCCAGTGTTGGAGGGTTCGATATATCGTTACCCTTAAGATGGTTGTTCCTATTATTCTAACGATGGTGGGTATCGAATTGTCTCATTCATAAGGGTATCCGTATCAGAAACGTATACACTTTCCAATCGACATTGAAGTGTATTTTTTGTAGCGGTAATGTTCCAGATCGTATTACTATCCCACTGGAATTTTGTTGCAGTTACAGATTGCATTACTATCCCATTCTGTTAATAACCACTAGAATCGTACTACAGATCGTATTACTATCCCAGATCGTATTATTAATGGAATCTCGTATGTTGTGTAGCGGTAATTTTCCAGATCGTATTATTATGAGAATTTTTTTGCAGTTACAGATCATATTACTATCCCATTCCTTTAATAACCACTGAATTCGTATTACAGATCATATTACTATCCCATATCGTATTATTACTGGAATTTTGTTGCAGTTACAAATCGTATTACTATCCCATTCCTTTAATAACCACCCAACGATTTGATGCATTACACAGAGTTTTTATTATTATTTTACAGAGTTCTATAAACGCCTAGAAGATTTAATTATGGAGCGGTTAAGAACTGGCAGCATTATGTAATTGGAAATGTTTTGTTTTGTTTAATTATTGAGTGGTTAAGAGCCGACAGTGCTTTTGCAATTTAGAATGTTTTTTTTTGGCAGCGAATAGCACTGAAACTTTTATTGCTATTGAATTGCAGTTATTACTACATAGATATGTTTATTTCCATTGAACTCCAATCATTACTACACAGGGATTTTATCTGCTATCTCGAATTATTCAAAACGGGTATTAGATCTGTAATATGTATATGAGCATTTTAAAAAAAAAGAAGAAACATTAGTTATAATATTTTATTTAAGATTGATAACACCAAATTTTTTTCTTGCATAATGCGGTAAATGATTTATAAACCAAATCTACATTTGGTGATATACTGACTATTCGCCTCTATCCTAATTGGGTTTTTCCTATTTGATATAAAGACAATGGGTCCTCAATGTTTATAATTTTTGGATGTATAATACAACAATTTCTATTGGAAAGGTTTATAAAAGTTGGGTTGTAGTTTTGCAACCATAAATGTCTTCTTTTGACACATCCCCTTTCCCCTTGATAATTTAGAACCTTGTCCTTCGCCTTACCAAAAATTACGTTTAGTCATAGTTCTTTTCTTTACCTTATTTAGAACTCTTCGATTTGATATGATTTTCGTAATATGTATCAACATTTACTAAGACTTTTTTTTTAATGTGAAAAATTTTAATGGAATAAGAAAAGCTTATAGAAGTTAGACTAAGATTTTGCAGCTACAAGGTTCCCTACTTTTAACACTTCTCCTTTCATTTACAACCTTAAACTGTGATCCTTCAGTAATAATGTATGCCAGTGCCAGTGAAATTAGGCACGTTGGATTATATGTTTGGTTGAATGTTTTTGAATAATTTTGTTACACGTGGGTCACTAACGCCCTTGTCGCATTGTGGCAATGTGTTACCTTATGATTGGGTCTTTGTACACATTAATCATAAGCACAGATGAAGCCTGGCTTAGGATCTTGCGTCTCCTGTTGTGGATGATTTTGTTTTTATAAGTAAGGTTGTACTTGTTGTAATGTTATGGTCTTATCTCTCGCTCACCGGGAGGGTTCTAGTTACTGGTCGTCGAAGCAGTCATGTTTGGATTGATTGATGTTGTCTTTTAGCTTAGTCAGCTTGGACTTAGTGTGTTGGGTGGGATGTAGATACCTCCATGTTCCTCAGAAAATTTGTCGGCATTGAGACCTTAATTGGTCAAAATCGATGGGAACCTAGGCTTGAGTGTTTCTTATGTGTCCTGGAGGTCCTAACCTTTTAGGGTAGGATGGGCGGGTAGTCGTTTTTATTTTGTCTAATTGATTATCGCATGTTTCGTCTAGTTGCATGATGTGCTAGTATGTTGATTCGTTGTTGTCTGTTGCCTGATTTTCATGTGTTGTGTTCATCATCAATTTGTGTTGATTAATTGTTGTTGTTGCTGCTTTCCTGCTTAAAAAAAAAAAATTGCACTCGCTTTGCATCGCATTTAGTCGTAATGATGGGGTCGTTACAAAGTGTCAGAATCAAATATCAGATATTGTGCTCTTGGCATGCTTTAAAAGTATGCTCTCCTGTAAGGGACAAAAATAAACAAGGTGTGGGGAAGTTACCATAACTTCCACTTGGAACATCTGATTTTGATCAGACCTATGGAATTGTAGAGAATAAGTATCAGAGAACTACTAAAAAAAAAAAATTAGACCTAGAAGGGATGAAATTTTGGAGATACATCAGAAGAAAGATCGTCTAGCAGGATCACCTCAAAATCAAGGTTTAAAAGTAATACTTGCCAAATGCCACCAAAAAAGGGAACTTATACACCAAATAATCCTCCAGATAGTCCTACTTGGACTCTTGATGAAGGTGAAGAAATGCGCAGGGACATAAATGATTTACAAAAGAAGACAATAAAAAAATATGAACTACAAGGGATGATGGATTCAACTAAAGCTAAGTTGGAGGAAATAATGGATACTAAGATGGATGGTTTAAAAAGGCAGACCATGGAAGGATTGAAAAATTTCCTAATAGAGATGCCACCTGAAAGTGAAAATGTATCCCTTGAAATTCATGATGAGGACACAAGAAGGATGGATCAAGACTGGAGAAACTCCAAATTCAGGTTGAAGACCAACCACTGTCCTAAGATCGATATGAGGAAGTTTGATGGAAATGATCCAATCATATGGATACTTCAAATGGAGCAGTTCTTTGATCTACATGATGTGCCAAATACAAAAAAGGTACAAATTGCTTCTTTATATTTAGAACCCAATCAATTTGTGTGGTATCGATGACTTTTTTCTCGAAAAACACTTGTCACTTGGAAAATGTTCTTAGAGGAAATGATAGCACACTATGAGGATACAATGATTAATATCTTCTTTATCCAATTGATAAATATCAAGCAAAAGGGTTCAGTTGCAAAGCACATTGAGAACTTCCAAATATTGAATATAAAGGTAACGGATATTCCATATGAGCACCTAATTCATGTATTCATAGGAAATTTAAATGATGACATTCAACATGAGGTTCTCCATTGAGAACCCAAATCATTGGAGAATGTGTTCAAGGTGGAAAGAAATGTTGAAATTAAAAATATGGCTATGGCTACTAGAAGGACCACTCTTAACATCTATCGAGAGAATAATGTTCCTTCTTCTAAAACACCTCAACCTACAAGGTTGACACCTCAACAATTGGAGGAAATAAAAGAAAAAGGCTTATGCTTTAACTGTGACAACAAGTACAATAAGGGACATAAGTGTGGTGAGAATACATTGTTCTACATAGATTGTGAAGAGGAAAAAGAACAAGAACCATCTCAAGATGAAAACGTAGAAGAGATTTCTTTTGAAGAGTTGACTCCCACGATATCATGTAACGCATTGGATAGAATTAACACTCCTCAAACCCTCAAGATTGAAGAATATATCAAAAAGAAAAAGGTAATAGTCCTAATTGATTCTGGTAGTACTCATAATTCCACTCACTATAAATTAGCCAAATCTCTCAATTTCTTTATATATCCAACGCCAAAGTTTCAAGTAATGATTGCAAATGGAGGAACTATCAATTTCTCAGGAAAATTCCATAAGATCAATCTTACTATGGGGGAATATGTAATGAATAGTCCAATTATTTCTATACCCATGGGTGGTGTTGATGTCGTACTAGGAGTCCAATGGTTACAATCATTGGGAGCAATGGATTTTAATTTTCACGAAGTTTTCATGAAATTTTCATTCGAAGGAAAGGAAATTGAGTTAAGGGGTATCAAAGGGAAACCCAATAAGGTGATAAGCTCTAATGGCATGAAAAAATGATTGCAAAAGGGTCATTAGGGTGTAATTTTACAACTATGCTCACTAGATGTTCAGACATATAATCCATCTATTCCCCTAGATCTCCAAGGGATCATTGATAAGCATTCCAAAGTATTTGAAGATATTCTCAAAGGTCTTCCACCCACTTGAAATCATGATCATGCTATTCACCTAATTCCTGGGATTTTTCCTCCTAACATCAGGCCTTACAGATACCCTTCTGCCCAGAAGAGTGAAATTGAGTGTATGGTTGAAGAAATGTTAGAGGATGGAATTATTAGACCTAGCCAAAGTTCTTACTCTGCACCGGTGGTAATGGTACTCAAGAAAGAGGGCTCATGGTGTATGTGTCCAAATTATAGAGAGCTCAAAAAGATCACTATTAAATATAAGTTTCCCATTCCCGTCATTGATGAATTGCTAGATGAACTACATGGAGCAATCTATTTCATAAAGTTGTATCTTCATTCAGGGTATCATCATATTAGAATCAAGGAAGCAGATATCCCAAAAACAACATTCTAAACTCATGAAGGTCATTATGAATTTTTTGTCATACCTTTTGGCCTTACAAATGCACCTTCCACATTCCAAGGGTTGATGAATTCCATTTTCAAGCCCTTCCTTAGAAAATTTGTGTTAGTATTTTTTTATGATATACTAATCTATAGAAAGTCTTGGGAGGATCATGTTCAACATGTTGACAAGGTGCTACAACTACTAAAGGAGAAAAAACTATCTGCCAAACCATCCAAATTATTCTTTGGGGTGAAGGAGGTAGAGTATTTGGGTAATATTGTATCTCATGAAGGTGTCAAGGTAGACCCTAACAAGATTAAGGCCATGATGGACTAGACGATGCCCAAAACATTGAAGAATCTTAGAGGATTTTTGGGTTTGAAAGGTTACTACTGCAAGTTTGTTTGGAACTATGGAAGAATAGAAACACGTTTAATGACATTAAATAAGAAGGATGCATTTTCTTGGACTCCAGAGGAAACTCAATCTTTCGAACAACTTAAAGAGGCGATGTGAAAATCTCTTCTCTTGACCACACCAAACTTCACAAAAACCTTTATTGTGGAATGTGATGCCTCGGGAAATGGAAAGAAGGAAGGCCCCTTGCTTTGAAAGTTGGTCGCCCAAGGGAAAGGACTTAAACAAACCCATTTATGAGATGGACATGATGGAAATACTACATGCATTGAATAAATGATGCCCTTAGATAATAGATAGGCACTTCAAGGTCAAAACAGATCATGATAGTCTTAAATACTTCTTGGAACAAAGACTATCTTCAAAAGACAAACAAAAATGGGTGACCAAGATGTTGGGTTATGATTTTGAAATCATATACAAAAAAGGTAAGCAAAATGTTGTGGCAGATGCACTCCCAAGAAAGGATGAAGATGTTGAGGCCTTTCTTTGTGTTATCTTGATCATCCAAACCGATTGGATAATATAAGCGAGGGATGAATGGAAGAATGATGAAAACATGTGGACTCTCATTCAAAGGTTGTAGAAGGATTCCAATGCATCAAATACATTTACATGGAAAAATGATTCACTATGGTACAAATATCGCTTATATTTATGTAAGAAATCCCAAATCGAACAAAAGGTCCTCTTGGAATTGTACACCTCTCGAATAGGAGGGCACTCGGGATTTTTGAAAACCTACCATAGGGTCAAGAAGGGATTTTTTTGGGATGGCCTTAAATCTGATGTTCAAAGGATTTTGGGAATTTTTTTAGTTTCCAACAAAATAAGGTGGAAACAATTAAGACCTCGGGTCTTTTACAACCATTATCCATCCCAAGTTAGCGCTAAGAGGAGGTTTCCATGGATTTCATCATAGGGTTACTGAAGTGTAAATGAAAGAGTGTCATCACGGTGATTTTTGATAGAATGACCAAGTACGAAAAATTTTGTGCACTCTCTCATCCTTTCAAATCCATTACAGTTTCCACTGCATTCATGGAGACAATTCAAAATCTATATGGAAGCCCAAATATTATTGTAAGTGATAGATATCCCATCTTGACTAGACATTTTTGGACATAATTATTTTCTTTTTTGGGTACTCAATTGGCTCATAGCTCATCTTATCATCCTCAATTTGGTGGAAAACCCGAGATAGTGAACAAATGTTTGGAAGGATACCTTTGTTGCTTTGTTTCTAATAAACAAACACAATGGTTCAAACGTTTACCCTTGGAAAAATGGTGGTATAACACTTCCTTTCATACTGCAATAAAAATGACACCATTTATGTCCCTCTATGGATATCACCCACCTTCCATCACTTCTTCTCTAAAAGAAAAATCTAAGGTTCAAGCAATGGAACATCACATCAAGCATCAACAACAAGTTCTCCAACTCTTAAAGGACAAGCTGAACATGGCACACAATCACATGAAATGACAAGTTCTCCAACTCTTAAAGGACAACTTGAACATGGCACAAAATCACATGAAACAACAAGCAAATCAACATCGTAGTGAAAGAAGTTTTGAAGTAGGGGATTGGGTATTTTTAAGACTACAACCATACAAACAGATGTCCCTCAAGCAAGATAAGAAGGATAATAAATTATCACCAAAGTATTATTTCCCTTATAAGGTGTTGCAAAAGATCAGTACTATGGAATACAAATTGGAGTTGTCTGCATCTTCGTGAGTACACCCAGTTTTCCATGTTTCATGCTTAAAGAAGGTTATAGGTGACAAGATCCCAGTTCAAACTATATTGCTGAAACTTGACAAGGAAGTAAAAATCATATTGGAGCCTAAAGCTATCACTGTGATCCAGGTGGATATTGGTGGCCACCCACCTATTCCACTTGGACCCCCACCATTGCTTCTTTCAGTTTTTCAGTTTCTGCACAGTTTACTATTTTTAGCAGTTTTTCGGGTCCTGAACTTCCAGAGTCGTTTTGAGGCCTTAAACGATGTTTTTTTGGGAAAACGGAGAGCAACATGGATCTTAGATCATGTTGCTCACCCAAAAGTTGTAGTCCTCGGATAGATATTTCTAATGAGGTATGGAACGCATCAAACGGAGATCGTATGCCAAAGTTACATCCCTGGGAAGTTGATGTACCAACTTACCTAAATGGGGCCCATTGTCTTGGCGTTTCATCTCCTAGGGTTAGGTATTTGGATGTTTAGGGTTTTCCATTGTTTCTCAATAATAATAGGCCTTCAAGCCTCATTGTAACATAGTTCAAAGGCCAGTAGCCACCACATCTCTTCTCAGAGATAAGCTACCAGCGCCCTAGCTAGTTTATTTCCATTCTGTCTGTAAGCATATTTCAGTCATTTGTTATTAATGAAATGAAGTCTTATTTCCACTGCATCTCTATGTTTATGTGTATTTATGTATTTCATTGTGTTCCTACATAAATCCGGATCAGTGGTATCAGAGCGATCTGCTCATTCTCGATCCTTCTTTGCATGTCCCCAACGAGGTCGGGGTATAAGGAGTTGGGGCTCGATCTGGTTGAACCTTTGCAAGATCAGCCTGGAAAACCCCGACGACCGCCCATGGGGGAAGAAATGAAAGATGAGGGAGTAGGAGATCCTATCAAAATGTTGCTCAAGGAGGCCCTCGAGAAACAAAGGAACGCAATGATGGACAACTTTTCCCAGATTCTTCAACGGATTCCCACTGGCGGCGCATCGACATCCAACAGCCACTCTAGAGGCGCCACTCCTTTTAAGGTACAAGTAAACTTTAACATTCCCATATTTGAGGGCCAAATAGAGGCAGATGCCATAGATAGATGGTTGAATGTGTTAGAAGGATATTTCTCGGTTCATGACTTTTCCAACATAGGAAAGATTATTTTCGCACTCCTCAAAGCCGCCCCCCATGTCAAGGACTGGTGGGAAACCTACTCAGAGCAAGAGGGCGAGGGAGAACCCTCTCTATTCTCAGCTGCACCCACTTGGAATTATTTTTGAGATGCCATCAAGGAACAATATTATCCCATGGGGAGCTATGAGGACAAATACATACAATGGACTACGCTACGGCAACAAAGGGACCAAGATGTGCATGAGATGACGAATCTGTTTCATACCCTACGCACAAAGTTGGGTATCAAAGATTTAGAGAAAAATTTGGTGTTAAGGTACCACAGTTGTCTACATAGATACATTCAGGAGGAAATGGAGTTCCTCGACATCTCCTCGCTTGGTGTGGCATACCGATATGCTGCCAAGATTGAGTAAAATTTCAAACAGAAGAAGCGAGAGTATGGGTCTGCAAATCAGAAGCAAGGGAAAGGTACCCCCAAACCGCAGAACAAAGCACCAAGCCAAGGCGGGGAAACCTAGAACAACCCGCCAAAGCCACAAACAAAGAACAACACCACGAAGCCAAAAAAGGACACGGGGAAGTGGTGTGAGTTCCATAAGAGCTCCACTCGCAACACAAGTGAGTGTCGGGCCAAGCAGTCACTGGTAGCCAAGTTGAAGGATTTTGAATCAGATGCATGCTCCGACTCTGAATCAGAACCTGACAACGGGAATGATAGGGGGAAGAAGATTATCGATGCGGATCCCAACGCCACCATTTCCACCACGAAGATCCAGAAAGAGGAACCAAAAGATCCAGAGGAGGCGGAGCGTCTCTTCCATTCCAAGATGTGGGTAAAGGATTCCCCGTTGTAGTTCATTGTCGACAACGAGAGCCAAAAGAACCTCATCTCAGTAGAGGTCATGAAGTAGTTGGGCTTGTCGACCACAACACACCCACAACCATACACCATCGGGTGGTTGCACCAAGGAAGAGACCTCTGCGTCAGTCAACAATGTCGCTTTCCCTATAGCATCAAGCCCTTCACGGATGAGGTATTATGTGACATTGCTCCTCTTGATGTTTCTGATGTATTATTAGGCCAACCATACTTGTGGAAGTGACATGCTATGTATGAGTCCAGGCCTCATGTTGTTATTATCACTTTGGGCAATAAGTTGTACAGGATACCAGAGATGCACCGCCTACCACCATCTCTTTGGTTACTGTAAAACAATGCAGTAAGCTCATTTCCAAAACCAAGAAATTTGTTTCCTGATGATCTTCCCTCAGGGAAAGAGGAAGACCGTGGCCATGACCTCTAGACAGGGCCCCGCTACATGAAAAAAATAGATGGATAAGGTCGTGGAGGAGTACGAGGACATCTTCACCTCCCCCGCAGGGGTGCCTCTACACTTCCAGGTCAGGCACCCCATCGATCTGACCCCAGGTGCACTGCTGCCCAATGGACCCATCTACCAATGCTCTATCCTGGAGAATGATGAAATCAAGAGGCAGATTCAGGAGCTGTTGCAGAAAGGTCACATTCGGCCGAGTTCATCGCCCTGTGGGAGCCCGATCGTGTTGGTGCAGAAGAAGGATGGGGCTTGGAGACTCTACATTGACTATCGGGCACTGAACAAGATCATTGTCTGCAATAGGTACCTGATCCCACAGATTGATGACCTTCTGGACCAACTCAAGGGGGCGAAATATTTCAGCAAGATCGACTTGAAGTCTAGGTATCACCAGGTACCAATTGAACCCTTTGATGTGTGGAAGACTGCATTCAAATCCAAGGAGGGCCTTTTCAAATGGTTGGTAATGCCTTTCGGGTTGAAAAATGCCCCTGCAACCTTCATGAGGCTAATGGACGACATCCTGCGGCCATTCACCAACTCATTTGTAGTGGTGTACTTGGATGACATTATGATCTTCAGCCAGACTTAGGAAGAGCACCTCCACCACATCCGACAGGTCCTCCAAACACTGCGAAAACACAAGTTGTGTGCCAATTTGGAGAAATGCACTTTTGGCATAACCCAGGTTCAGTATCTGGGATACATTATTGATGAGCAGGGGGTGCATGTGGATCCAACAAAGATCCAAGTCATTCGGGATCGGCTAGCCCCGACCACCCTAACAGAGCTCCGCAGCTTTTTAGGTCTTGCCAATTTCTACCGCAGGTTTGTGTTGGGATTCTCTCATATCACTTGGCCCTTGAGTCAAGTCACCAAGGGAGGAGCTAAAGCAAAATTATTTTGGTATAAATCTCAACAGAAGGTGTTCGGGGATTTGAGGTATCGCCTCTGCTCTGCACCAGTTCTCACATTACCAGACTTGCAACAACCATTTGAGATCGAGACAGATGCCTCTGACTATGCTATTGGGGCACTCCTTACTCAACATGGGAATCTAGTGGCATATCACAGTGAGACACTTTCCGACACAGTCCGGAAGTATCCCACTTATGACAAAGAAATATATTTCATTGTGTAGGCTTTTCGGCAATGGAAGCATTACATTTTGGGAAAGGAAACGATCATCTAAACAGACCACCGACCCCTGCAGTTCATACAGACACAAGGGAAGTTGCAGAACGATCGCCATCAGAAGTGGTCCACATACCTGCAACAGTTTCATTTGAACATTAAGTATAAAAAAGGCAGCACTAATAATGTTGCAGACTTCCTCAGTTGACCACCCATCATGGCGCTAACCACTATGCTCAACTCTTGTGGGAACGAGACTTCTGATTGGCCACTTCTCTACACAAGTGATCTAGAATTCAGCCACACATACAATACACTCTTGGAGGGTAAGCAAGTTCCCAATTTTCACCTCCAGGATGCCCTGCTTTGTCACTTGGGACACCTTTGTGTTCCTTCAAGCGAGCGTGCCAAGATGATTTGGGAGGCGCACTACAGTTGGGTCGTTGGGCATTTCGAGGTCAAGAAAACCGTGGTAGTACTATAATAGTATTTCTATTGGTCAAACCTTCGACAAGATGTCGGGAAGTACATCAAGTCCTTCACTGCTTGCGTCATTGCCAGACTGACCATCAAGAAGCAAGGCCTCTATACTCTACTTCCTACCCCTAGTCTACCTTGGGAATCCATCTCTATGGATTACATGTCGGGCATTCCTTCTACTAAGAATGGAAATGACTGTGTTTTTGTGGTCGTCGACCGATTCTCGAAGATGTCCATTATGATGGCCTACAAGAAGAATATCACAGCAGAAGCCACTGCTAAACTCTTCTTTGAACGAGTGTGGATACACTTTGGGATCCCATAGTCTATCATCTCAGATCAGGACAGTAGGTTCCTCAGTACATTTTGGTCCAGCCTCTGGTCGATGCTGGACACCAAGATCACCAAGTCCACAGCTTTCCATCCGCAAACTGATGGCCAGACAGAGGTCGTCAACCGAATGATCGTACACATTCTACGAATGTAAAATGCAAATCATCTACGCACATGGGATGAGAGCCTCCCCTATGTACAACACAACTACAATCGGGCTCTCCATATCTCAACCAGCCACAACCCCTTTCAAGTGGGCTTGGGATTCCATCTACTATGTCCCATTGACATAACCATGTCATTTGTGGCTACTCAAGAAGATTCATCTCATGTCCAGTTTGAGGTTGATAAGGCAAAAAAATTCATTGAGCACATTCAACACATCCGCCAACAGGTTCATGACATCTTGGACAGAGCCAATGCTAAGTACAAGCAGCGACATGATCAACATCGGGTGCCACACAACTTCCATGTGGGTGACAAAGTGTGGCTGCATTTGCAAAAGGAGTGCCTCACTGGACCCCACCGCAAGCTTCATCCGCTCCGATATGGGTCGTACACCCTCACCAAGGTTGTAGGGGAAAATTCCTTTGAGCTCAACATTCCACCATTCCTTGGTTTGCATCCAATGTTCAATGTGGTCCACCTTTGGCCCTACTTTCCACCTCTACTAGACACATCCGACATGGCAGAACAACTCACACCAACAGAGTTAAATCCAGATTGCATGGAACAAGCCATAACTGATTAGATCATGGATACATAGATCAGTCACACCCGAAAACAAAGGATACCGCTATATCGAGTTGTCAAAGCAGGCCAACTCCTTCACCAAGGAAAATGGCTCACCAGGGACCAAGTTCAGCAGAAGTTTCCTCATCTCATGGAGGAACTCAATGCAATGGGGACCATTGCTTCCTAAGGGGAGAGGAATGATCCAGGTGGATATTGGTGTCCACCCACCTATTCCACTTGGAACCCCACCATTGCTTCTTTTAGTTTTTCAGTTTCCGCACAGTTTACTATTTTTAGCAGTTTTTCGGATCCTAAACTTTTGGAGACGTTTTGAGGCCTTAAACGACGTTTTTTTAGGAAAACGGGGAGAAACATGGAACTTAGATCATGTTTCTCACCCAAAAGTTGTATTCCTCAGATAGATATTTCTAACGAGGTATGTAACGCGTCAAACGAAGATCGTATGCCAAAGTTACGTCCCCGGGAAGTTGATGTACCAACTTACCCAAACAGGGCCCATAGTCTTGGCGTTTCATCTCCTAGGGTTAGGTCTTTGAATGTTTAGGGTTTTCCATTGTTTCTCAATAATAATAAGCCTTCGAGCCTCATTGAAACATAGTTCAGAGGCCAGTAGCCGCCACATATCTTCTCAGAGATAAGCTACCAACGCCCTAGCTAGTTTATTTCCATTCTATCTATAAGCATATTTCAGTCATTTGTTATTAATGAAATGAAGTCTTATTTCTGCTGCATCTCTGTGTTTATGTGTATTTCTGTATTTCATTGTGTTCCTACATAAATCTGGATCACACTGACAAAAGAATTCACCAGCTGAGGAATAGATCTATTTCAGAGTATCTCATTAAGTGGAGGAAACTACCTGTTGAAGATTCCACTTGGGAAGATGATTCTATTATACAGAAGCATCCATAATTACTCAAGCATTGCGGACAACACTTGTTTGAAGGGTAGGGGCATGTTAAACCCTAAATAGTGGCACATTACCCCTTAATTGGGGCATATTACCTTAGTAATGTTACTTTATTTATGTCGGCTTGGGTCGATTAGTTGTAATTGTACCTCCTAGTCTCCTATATATACCAAGGAGACCTTTTCATTTGGAATAATCTTGTATTGGGAAATTTATGTGGTGTATAAGGAGGTTTCCCCCTCAAAGAGGCTTATTATCTGAAATTATCTCTTTGTCAAGGCGTTGAGTACTTATTCTGAGGTTTTTTTTATGCTATTTTGACATTTAGTTCTTAACAAGGCACCACGAACAAGTAATATCAAATATGTTGATGGTAGTTATTTAGGTATGATAGACCATGCCAATACTATACATGGGTGATGAATGTGATTTAGGTAAGAATTCCTTCAATTATGTTTGATATCATGAGAGTAATTGATGATATTATAATGCATACATGTGATTTATACCTAGTGGGGGGTATGGTAAAGGAAATAATCCTTGCACGTGTAAAATTGATGAAACCTTTGATGCATTCATGAAATAGAATAACTAATTATGAGAACATAACCAATGAAAGTGGATGGTTATGCCCATAATTTCAAAAAGGAATGCATATGAGATAGGCATGTGTGAGACCATGATGTTTTTGGGCTTGGGAAATACTATATCATTGTAGGGATATCCAATGGTCTCCCACTTGTTTCAATTTTCTCAACTATAACCTTCATGCTTATACTAAAGAGCACTAAAGGGAAAGGGTTCATGAGGGAATTTTGATGAGAGAAAGGAAAGGCATTTCACTATGTTGTGCTTAAATGAAGTGGAAGGTGTGTATATCATAAAATAAGAAATAAACAGGTGGTTATATTATGTGTCAAGGAATTGGTTAAACCCTCCAACTTGTCATGGTAGATTGCATGACATGGTGATAAAGAATTTAATGCAATCTAAATGTGAATAAGTAGACTATGCAAATGTGAAAGTTGTGGTTATTCCTACATAAATCCTTGCACATATGATACAATTCATGTTTTGAATGAAAATTTTGTCAATAAGGACATATTGTAGGCATATTTCTCTTAGATATGGCCATGAGAGTAAGTCCATGAATAAGACTAGTTATTACCTCATGTAAAGGAAAACATCATGAGATGGATATCATAGTTGTTGCATCAATGGAATTTAAGTGAAGCTTTGTAGAGAAAATATAAAACCCTTCACTTAAGAATAACCAAAATGTATCCAACCAATAGACAACACAAGAATATAGAGAATATCGTTAAGGTAGGTTAACACCATCATTACTCATTATGGAAGGAACCACTCCATAGCCATGCTTGTGACAATGCAATCCTTAACATATCTCTAGTCAATGATCCTCATGTGTATATATACTCATGAGTATTTGTAGGGGGCTATGCCAACTACCCTTTATTATCACATTTATTACCCAATAACTATTCATTGGGCCTTATTCTCATTAATTACCCCCCCTTAGGTACCTAATATTACATTAATTATCGTTCCTAGGTACATTACATTCCACCCCCCTTCACATGTTTCATCCTCGAAACATGAGTGGAAACCATATAATATTATATGTTAAGAAATGTAGTTTATTGGGACCAAGCAAGAGCATCCATCCATCCTAGTGAAATGTTAACATGTGGTCCAACTACTACCTTTCCACCTCAATCTTAAATATGGTTTCCCATTTTATTCCTTGTTGTAGATGTGCCAGTCTAATATCTCCATTCATTGATTTTATTCCTCTGTGTACCTCTATATTAGGTTATTTTTTGGTTCCATGTTGGTCCATAGTTTGTTGAATCTTACGACCTTGTCTTGATTACTGTTGTCTATATTGGTGTTATGGGTGTTTATATGTAGCAACTTTAGCTATTGATTCTTTTTCCTTTGGATCTTAACCATGTAGTTCCTTTGAGGAATGCAACTCTATAGATTCTTCTTCATTTTTATTATGCACTTCCCATGGATCTTCATCTAGAACTTATGTAAACTCGTCTACTGATTCAACCTTAAAATATTCATTTGATGTGTTTGTAGGTATTATAAATAGTTTCCCTACAATGACTACTTCATGTGCCGCCAAGGACCCTTTTTGTTTAGTAAGAGAAATATCCTACATTGTGATTTTGTTTTTGTTTTACTGACGCTTCATAAGCTTCTTTGGCACATTAATATTAACCATACCAACCAATTCCATTCAATATTACACAAAATTAATATCCACATCATCCATATCTATAGCATGAAAATATGAATGGAAAACATATTTATCCATAATAATTTACAATTCCAAAAAAATTGAACATGCTCACTCTTAACTTGTGTCCTCTAAATATGATTTGTTGGAATCTACAATGCTTTTGCTAATTCAACATCGATGAAATTTTGCTTGTTGATATAATTTATTGAAACAATGACCTTCTCCCATTGAATACATAATAGGAAGTATTCACATGAAAATAAACCCTTGAGACTATCTTTATCCTTCTTTGCAACATGAGATCACAAGTCTAAAAATATATATTCATATGCTTCATATAATATTTCCTTCATCTTTTCATAGTTAATCAACTTCCATTGTATGGTAGCATCAACTTTTAAACCAATTCTTAGCCAAGCTCTCTAATTCTTTGGGGAAAATGACTTCATCTATTATGACCCAATGGGGGCATATACGGGGGGGGTATATGGGGATAAATGTACATGTAATGTGTAAATATATATGTAATAGGGCCAACCTAATAGTAAACGGGATTCATGTGTAGTGTGTGAATAGGTATGTATAGATATCATGTATTCACTATTCGAGACGTGAATTGTGATGTATGAAAGTATTTGGTTATGTGGAGGAGGTTCTCCTATTCTTTAAGGAGTTATTATATAACTTATCTATCTTAGAGTTGTGCTCCACGCTCACATTATGTACATGGTGTGTACTTTTGTTTTGTTATGATATCTTAAAGGATTTGGATCATTACATTTGGTATGAGAGCATCGATCCTAGGGTTTTTCTTCCTCAAGAAAGTCAACTTGGAATTTTCACCATAACTTTTTTCGGGGGCCACTTCAGAAAGAAGGGATATTTTTAAGGATGGAAATTTATATTAAAATGTAGAAACCTGGGCTAATCTTACTAGTCCTTAATATAAAAAATGTAAAATGTTTGACGATACTTTTGTAAAAATATTTAAGTTTCTAAGGATTTTATATAGTTTCTATAAAATTTTGGCGATTTTTAAGGTAAAATAATTTTATTCTATGGAATTTGGGCAAATAGTTTTTAGAAAAAATTGAAAACGGTAAATCATTTTTTGGGAAAACCATGGAAAATTAGCCCATTTGCGAAATTTAGCCCTTAAAATCATCTATGTCAAAAAGTGAAACTTGGACATTGTTTAGAAGACTTATCAGGGTACTTGTGATATGAATTGCAACTTCTGGGTTGTTGTAATTTAGGTGATACACCCTGTGGAAGATATGATTTTTTACTAGTCCTATAACTAGTCTCAAACATGTGTTCTAGGTAAAAACGTCATATCTACTTCATAGAGGATCCAAATTCAGTGAGACTAGTTGCATTGGAAAGAGGATAGTTTTTTTTTATTTTGTGTGTGAATTTATGAATCTTGTATTGAATATTGGACAAGTGGCATTATGTATAGCTTCACTCTCTTGGAAAGGCCACAAATTAGCAAGGTTTGGGAAAGTTACCCTAATTTTCACTTGGCACATCAAATTTGAGCAGACCTATGGCATTGAAGAGAAGAGATTTCAGAGTAATACAGGACTAAATTTTATACTCATAGGGGACAAAATTCCATAAATACATCAGAAGGAAGTTTGGCTAGGAGGACAAACCCCAAATCAGAGTTTCAAAGGTATGTTTACTTAAAACTATCATAACTTTTGATTGGGATGTCTGATTAAGCTGATTCAAAAGTCATTGGAAAGAGAAAACATAGAATATAATATTGGAAAAAGGATTATAACTCGTTGAGATCATTATTCCTAATATATTAAGTTTGTAAGTTGAATGTTTTATTTAGACCTCAATTAAGAATTAATGGCAATACCCCTATTTAGTGGAGATGAAGATAAAGATGAATCAATCTCGGAGAATGGTTGAGGATGGTAAAGAATACTAGTTTGATTCCTTTTGGGGTATCTCTTGGTTTTTGGGGGGGATCTTCTAAGAGGTGGAATATATTTCATGAAGATAATATACTTTACTCCACACCAGAAAATTTTTAAGAACTCTTCTCAAATAAATGGATCAAGGATAAAAAATAATGGAGGAGATGCATAAAATTCAAGTTGAATTAAAGGAATCAAAAGAAAATGTCTCCAAATTGAAAAAGGATAATGAAGAGCTAAGAAAATATATTACAAATAAAAATGATGAGTTTGTCAATATGCAATCCCTTAATGAATCATTCATTAAGGAGGTTAACTTAAAGCAAGAAAAAAATAGCAAAGCAAAGTGGAGAAAGGACAAGTCAAAGGAAGAATTGCAAAATAAAGATGAAGAAATAGGTAGATTAAAAAACCATAATAAAAAACTATTTGATGAGCTCAAGAGAAGCATGGTAAAAAAAAATAAGAAACACGGATCTTGGATGAATAATCTACCAAAAGACTTGAAGAGGAAATTTGCAAGAAGGTTGAAAAATCCACGAATATTTATGAGTTAAAACCAGAAATGCAATCCAGAATTGAAGAAAGACATCATAATTTGATAAATGAGGTGACAATGCGGCTTCAAAAAGAGAAATAAAACAAGATTCAATAAGGTCACTAGAAGATACTTGAAAAAGTTGGACTCCATCTAGAAGATGTACATGCCAAATATGATGTTATTATATCCAAGGTAGAATAATCAAACAACAAGAAAGGAAGATAGCAAATTCCATTGTCTCTTAAAATAATATAGATGAAATGCACATGCAAAGTGAAGAAAAATTGTCAAAAGTGGAACCATATCGACACCCTCGTTACCAGGAAACATTTCAAGGAAGACAAGAAGGTCGGTATCAAAATTATCAAGGAAGAGAATGAAATACTTGTCAATATTAATGGAACAAGGCATCACAAAACCATATTATTAGAGACTAACAACCATTACAAATTGGAGAAGTTACAACAAAAATACATGGAATCAAAGGAAAGAAAATTATGCAACAACTAGACACCAAGGATTAAGAAATAAAAAATAAAAAAATTGGATGGATAGATCATCATAAATGGAATGAAGAAATTAAGAACATAATAAAATAATATTACTTGGTCTCATCACATGTGAAGCTTTTAATAGAAAATATTTGAGGACACAGAGTTTTGATGGATGGTACTATGTTATGACCTAATGGGTGCATATATGGGGTTAAATTTGTATGATATGACCCCAAGGGGGAGCATATATGGGACTAAATGTACATGTAATGTGTAAATATATATGTAATAGGGTCGGCCTAATAGTAAAGGGGTCTCATGTGTAGTGTGTGAATACATATATATAGATATTATGTATTCATTATTGGAGACATATGAGTTGTGATGTATGAATGTATTTGGTTATGTGGAGGAGGTTCTTCTACTATTTAAGTTATTATATAACTTATCTATCTTGGAGTTGTGCTCCACACCCACATTTTGTACATGGTGTGTAGTTTTGTTCTTTTATGATATATTAAATCACTTGGATCATTAAATCATCTCTTAATTTATGTATTCTTCAATACTAGGACCACCATCTTTCCTATAAATAATATCTTGATTGAAAAGGAGAAGAAGAAAAAAACAAGTAGAACTAGGGTTTTAAAGAAATAACTTACTTTTTAATGGAGCTCCTTTATGCAACTAGGGTTTTGGGGTGGAAAATTGGAGATGACCATAACTCCATTAATACAAACTCAGTTCCAAAATGCCACAACCACTTTGCTTCTAAACGAATGGGTCCTACTACAATCTAGTATACTAATTGAGAGAAGAGCACAACACAAGAATTTCCTAGGAGGGTTTTGAGTCACAACTTAAAAGAGTGTAACTTCTATGGTATTGCTTAGGATCACTATTATGACCCCAATTCTAAAATTCCATAACCACTTTTCTTTTAATGGAATAGGTCCTATTGTAATCTAATTCAAAAACATGAAGATAATCATATAGTAAGAATTTCAATTTGAAATGAGTGTAACTCCTACGATACTTATTTGATTCTCTTTTTTGACCCCATTTTTAAAATGCCACGTCCACTCTACTTCTAATAGCATTGGTTTAGCTACAATATGGGTGCTACGTTCAAATTTTTCAGTTGGTACTCAATGCTCATTTCAAACTTTTCCCATAAGTCTTACCATTGTGGTTTCTTAGCTGACAACTTTGGTTGGGTGGAAAATTAATTTGTTGCCACATTGTCTATATTCACAACAAACAATTTTCCTAACAAGTAGTGTTGTACATAGTGTCATTAATGTGTTTTCATTGATGTCAAATAGTATAACAATATGAAGAGTTCATGTCAAATAAATATATGCAGTATGACCGTATGCAGAGATTAAAAAGATCAGGAGGGTTAGCGACTGAAGATCAAATCAGGACTGTTGGATACGCAAGCGCCAAATCAACAGCATGGATTGATTGTAGAGTGCGAAGGGAGAATTAAATTACATATTATTTCCAATCCCGCAATTATTCTAGATCGTCAGATCTCATCGATTCAAAGATCAATGACTGTGGTCGACTCACCAACAATCGCACAATTTCAATTACGAAGTTTGGGCGATGAATTAAACCACTCACAAATTATGGTTCCACAATCCACGTCGACCGTTGGATCAAGTTAAGTGGAAGGATAGGATAAGTAAAGTCAAAGACCATTTGATATGAAGTCCCGAAGTAAACAAGGAGTGTCTGATCTATTCAGAGCGGGCCAAGGTAGCAATGGTCAACTTCGGCGTTGACCACTTCAGGAGAAAAAGGGTTGAGAACAAGTAAGATCACCCGAAGGCCGAAGTACCAAAGAAAATTTGAATCGTCTGATATAAAGAACACTTCGGGAGATATCAGGAACGTCAGATCATGTTTAGTGGAAGGAAAAAGTAAGCCACAAATGTCCTGAAATAAATGTAATTCGTCTGATATGAGGAAAAACTTCGGAAGATATCATGACCATCAGATAGAGGAAAGTAGAAGGATAGGATAAGCAAGGCCAAAGACTCGAAATACCAAATAGCCAAATTCTCGATAGTCGTTGGATCGTGTTAATCCTTTTTGGGTTAAAGAATGACCATTGGATGAAGTCAAGTTACTCGAGGTTTACACTTCGGGGAATCTCACTTCCGGAGACATGGGAAGTGGAGAAATCGAATTACCCAAAGTCCCAAAGGCTGAATTTCTGAAGTCACGAGGATAAGACATGTATCACTCACATTGAGAGCCCACGTCATCAATAGTGATGTTAGCAAGGACACGTGGCATAATCAGCTGATGAAAAGTGTCAAGGTCCCATAGGTACTTTAAAAATATGTAAGCCACAAATCTAGGTGACATGTGGCATCCACTCAAGAAGTTCCACATCAACAAGTGACGTTGGCAAGTTATGTCACTCCGAGAGTTTTTACTTTGGGAGTTTCACCACCAGCAAATGACCTAACTCCCAAAGTCTCAAAGTGGACATGAGTCATCCGATCTGAATAAAAATTTGGGAGCATTCTCAATCGTTGAATATTATGAACACATGTCTTTTATTTGGGATATTTTTAAAGAGGCTAGAAGTCGTGAAGGACGAAGTCCCGAAGTACCGTCAGTCGTCCATCTCATCAGGATATTAAAACGTGATCATTGATTTGATAAGTGATCAAGCACTCTCTTGGCCTAGCGCCTGGTCACTATCTGTGGTCATATGGAATAAGAGAAATAAAGGTAAAATATAATACATCGCTTAAATTGAAAAGCCTGTGATTTTTTCATTGTCAGTCATATGAAAATGGTGTGAAGGAAGCGCCTTTGCAGAACTCAGTTTCTGCAATATTTGCAAAGTTATGGAACTAAGTTAAATGAAATCGATCCATACCTGTGATCGATTAATAAAAAGAATTTTCATTAAATTGAAAGGGATTCTCAATAATATTTGGATAAATAAAAACAAACAAAATTATTGTTAAATGAAGAGGTGCGATGGTCCAAACAAAGGGACACAATGTTTCATAGCCCACACCAGTTGGAAGACTATATAAATGAGAAAGAGTGGTGAGAAGAGTGTGTCTTTGTAGTCCAGTGAAGAAGATCAAAACAAAAGTAGAGTCTAAGATGAAGAACTATTAGTTCTAAGGTGCATGTCAATGTCTTAATGAAGATCAAGAACAAAAGGAGACAGAGCAGTTATGCAATCCATTGTATGATACATAAGTTTTCCAGATTCACAAATTAAGGGTGGTTGGGTGGTGCAAGGGAAGGTTGGATCCTACAGGGGAGTAGGTTCTTCCTTTTCAATTGTAGCTGACTAAATAGGGGGTTGTAACCTCCTACCAGTTGGTGATCGTGAACAAGGGGATTAGGTGATTCCTTGTCAGTTGTAGCTAACTAAATAGGGGGTTGTAACCTCCTACCAGTTGGTGCTGGTGAACAAGGGGAGTTATGTGCTTCCTTGTCAGTTGTAGTTGACTAAACAAGGGGTCAAAGCCTCCTACGAGTTAGTGTTGGTGAACAAGGGTGTGGGTGCATCATGATCAGTGGGTGTTGATCTAAAAGGAAGAACATCTTCCTTCTATGTAACTTGTAAAAATAGAATTTTGCAGAGAATAGAAAAGTGTTTGTGGTTTTCCCAATTGGGTTCCACGATAAATATTGTGTTAAAATATTTATTTCATTAATAGAAGAAAAATTGATAAAATTATTTTGTCATTGATTCACCCCCCCTCTCTTAGTGACAAGGTCTCGTCTTTCAATTGGTATTAGAGCAGGTCTCTTCACTAAGTGTTTAAATCACTTGAAGAGAAATATACATCAGGATGGATCAACAGTTGAAGATGTCATAAAAATCCCCTTATTTGATGGTGAAGACTATGTTTTATGGAGTGTTAGAATGAAAAGCTATCTGATGTCCAATGGACTGGAAGTATGGACATTAGTTGAAAAAGGATATTATGTTCCAAAAGTCACTCCCACAGAAGCAAAAGACAAGAAGAAATTTTGGGAACATGCAAAGGCTTTAAATACACTACAAGCTTGACTGAGTAAGAAGATCCTTGCTAAAGTACTAAACTGTAAAAATGCAAAAAAGCTATGGGATAAATTGAAAACTATATATGCAGGAGATTCCAAGGTAAAGAGGGCCAAACTTCAGACTCTCAAAGTACAATATGAAGGTCTAAAAATGAAGGATGAAGAAAATATCTCAAAGTACTTTGAAAGAGTTGATAATATTATTAATGCAATCAAAGTTTTGGGAGTTGAAGTGTCAGACAATGAGCTAGTTGAAAAAATACTAAGAACACTACCTATGCTACACAATCCTAAAGTGTCCACTCTTGAAGATCGAGAGAATCGAGATAAACTCACCATGGATGAATTGTATGGAATCCTCACAGCCTATGAGTTAATATTAGGTCATGAGAACCTCCCACAAGGAGAGGCATCCTTCAAGGTGCTCAAGAAAATAAAAAATCAGAAGCAAAAACCTCAATCCAACCATCATGAAGAATCTGATGTAGAAGAAGCCAAATTTATTTAAAAACTTCAGAAAGGATCAGGGAAGTACAAAGGCAAGCTTCCTTTCAAATGTTTTAATTGTGGCAAGGTTGGCCACTTTGCGTCTAGGTGTCCCTATCCCAAGGAGGAACACGAAGATGAAGAAGATAAAAATAAACAATACAAGAAGAAGTAAAAGCCCAACTACAAGAAAAAGTTTTACAAAGGGAAAAATATTTTTTACTCAAAAGAAGAAAACAATAGTTCATTAGAGTCTAGTGACAGTGATGATGATGAAGTCATTTTTCTAGGTATTGAAGATCCTAATGAGATAAAATAAATTGAGCATGAGGAAAAGTTATAAATTGAAGCAGAGGTTAATATGGAAGGAGAACTTCTCAGTGCATTGGATGAATTAAGAAGATACAAAACCAGATATAGACATCTGAAAATTTTTGTAGTTGAACAAAAGGAAAAACATGAACAGAAAGAAAAAGAGATGGAGAAAATGATGAGAAACCTGAAAAACCAAATCCTAGAAGCAAATAGGATGGAAGAAAGTCTTGAAAAGTCTCTTAAACATAGACAAATAACGTGTGAAAGAATGGAGGTAGAAATAGTTCACCTAAGAAAAGAACTTGATGCAAAACTCATTCAAACAAGATATGAAAATAACTCTAAATTATTAGATAAGATTATTACCACATAAAGGGATTCAAGTAACAAAAATGGAGTAGGTTGTTCTCAAGAAGAAAACCAAGTTAACTCAAAATCTTATGCAGATGCTCTCCTCAGTACATTCAAGAAGAAAGATGAAGAAAAGACAAGTAATGATCAAAAATCCAGAGGAATACTTCCACCCATCAACAAGGAATATAAGACAACACCAAAGAAGGTTTATCAAAACAAGTATCCTCACAGTTTCTTTGGTTATTGCTTTGCATGCTCTAATTTCGGACACAAAGCTATGAATTGTAGAGAATATGGAAGGAAAAACTTGAGGGTTAAGAACTATAACCTTAAATATAACCAAACATTAAATAAAGTTAAAATCAGAAACTGTAAGGCCTTTGCACCTCTACAAAAAGGGAACCTAGAATGCTTCAGATGTCATAATTATGGACATAAATCCAATACTTGCAGATTAATGGAAGTCTCAGAAAAACCAAAGTTCATTAGAGAGAAAAAGAATATTTGGAAAGAAAAAACATCAAAAGAGGAATGTCTCATTGCCTTGAAATCCTAAGATAATAAGATCTTTGGTATGTTGACAGTGAGTGCTCAAAACATATGACAGGAAACAAGGACAAGTTTTTGAACTTAAATAAACAAAGGGGTAAAGTTACATTTGGTAACAACGCTTCAGGTAACATACTTGGGAAAGGCACCATGAGTTTGGGAAAAGACGAAGCCAAGGATGTGTTTCTTGTTGAAAAACTGAAACCTAGCCTATTAAGTGTCAGCCAAACTTGTGATCAGGGGCACATTTGCATCTTTGATTCCCAGAAATGTGAGATTAGGAGAGAGGACTTGGGAAAATTGGTTGGTACTGCTCCTAAAACTCCTGAGAATGTATATATACTAGATACAAAATTGAATGAAGAGTGTCATATAAATTTAGTAGATGAAAGTTGGCTATGGCATAAAAGTTTGGGGCACATCAACTTTGACAATTTAGTGAAAGTCAACAATCTTGGGGCAGTAAGAAATTTTCCAAAAATCAGAAAGCCCTCAAATCCTATATGTAGACACTGTCAACTAGGGAAGAAAACTAGAATAAGGTTCAAAACAAAAGAATACTCAAACTCAAAACCTTTAGAGCTTGTTCACATCAACCTCTGTGGACCTAGAAGGACCAAGAGTTTGCAAGGAGAGTCCTAATTTATGTTGTTCATTGATGATTTTACTAGAATGGGTTGGGTATGTTTTCTCAAGGAAAAATCAGAAGCACTTAATAAATTCAAATCCTTTAAGACCCTTGTTGAAAATTAAAAAGAGACAAAAATCAAATGTCTTAGATTAGACAATGATGGTGAGTTCACCTCAAAAGAATTTAATCTCTCATGTGAAACCCATGGAATAAAAACATATATCTTTGCTGCCAGAACACCTCAAAAAAATGGGATTGCTGAGAGAAGGAATAGAACAATCCATGAAGCTGCAAGGACTATGCTCAACGAAGAAAAATTATCTGATGGATATTGGAGGGAAGTTGTAAGCACAACAATATACATATTGAACAGAGGTCAGCTCAGGATTAATAGTAATAAGAATCCTTATGAACTATGGTTTGGAAGAGCTCCTTTGGTAAAATACTTCAAGGTCTTTGGAAGTAAGTGTTACATCAAAAGGCTTGATGAGAATATAGGAAAATTTGATGCTAGATATGATGAAGGTATCTTTCTTGGATATTCCTCTACCAAGAAAGCATACAGATGCTACAATCTTAGATTACATAAGATTGTTGAGAGTGCAGATGTAATGGTGGATGATTTAAAAAAAATAAGGATCAAACATCAAGAGACTATACTTGGCAATGAAGATGAATATGGAGATGATGATGAGTCAGTTGGTACACAAGCAGAAGAAGTAGAAGACAATAAAGAATAAATGGAATAGGATGTGATGGATACTAGTGAAGACGAGCAATATATTCAAGAAGAAGAGATAAGAGAAGAATCCCCAATAAGAGACACAAAGACACCCTCAATAATGACTCAAAGGAATAATCCTGAGGAACTGATTATTGGAAATAAAAGTGATGGAGTGCATACAAGAAGACAACTGTTTTATCAGACAGAAATAACACTTATGTCACATATTGAGCCCAGCTCAATCATAAAGGCATGTGAAGATGAAAATTGGGTCAATGTTATGAATGAAGAATTGGACCAGATTGAAAAAAATCAAACTTGGGAACTAGTTCCAAGACCAAAAAATAAAAATGTCATTGGAACTAAATGGGTGTATAAAACAAAAATGGATGAGAATGGGCAAGTAATTAGGAATAAAGCCATATTGGTGTGTAAAGGATATGCTCAGGTTGAAGGGGTGGACTTTCAAGAAACCTATGCACCTGTGGCCAGATTAGAGGCAATTAGGATGTTCTTAGCCTTCACCAGCTACACAAACTTTAAAGTATACCAGATGGATGTCAAGTCAACATTTCTCAATGGAAACTTGGAAGAGGAAGTCTATATTGAGAAACCAGAAGGATTTAAATTAACTAACAAAGGAGACTATGTCTGTAAACTAAAGAAAGCACTCTATGGGCTAAAACAAGCACCTAAAGCATGGTATGCAAGGCTAGATTCTTATTTACAAGTACAAGGCCTCAAAAGAGGATCAGCAAACAACAATCCTTATTGTAAAATTGTTGGTAACAACATGATTATTGTGGAAGTATATGTTGATGATATTATATTTGGCAGTAACGATGAAAAAATGAGTAAGGACTTTGCTAGGAGAATGCAGCAAGAATTTGAAATGTCTTTTCTTGGTGAACTGACTTTCTTTCTTAGATTACAAATAATACAGTCCAAAAGAGGAGTCTTTATCCATCAGTCCAAGTATGTTAAAGATATGCTTAATAAATTCCAGTTAGAGGATTGCAAATTTGTTAGTACACCTATGACAGTTGGATGAAAACTAAGCAAGGAAGATGAGTCCAAAGTTGTAGACCCAAAACACTACAAATCAATGATTGGGAGTTTACTCTATGTAACAACTTCCAGACCTAATGTCAAGAAATTTGTTGGGATGGTGGTTAGATTCCAAACAACGCCAAAAGAGAGCCATGTTCAAGGTGTGAAAAGAATCTTTAGGTATTTGAAAGGAACCGTAGATCTTGGTTTGTGGTACCCTAGCAAGGATTCATTCACTTTAAAGGCCTATTCAGATTAAGATTGGGCAGGTTGTGTAGATGACAGAAAAAGTACAAGTGGAGGAGCATTCTTCTTGGGAGAATCAATGGTAGCTTGGATAAGCAAGAAACAACCCTCAATTTCTTTGTCTAGCACTGAAGCTGAGTATATCGCAGCAAAAGAATGTTGCACACAAGTGGAATGGATGAAACAAACCTTATAAGACATCAAAATAGTGTTTGAAGAACCTACTACTATCTACTGTGATAATACAAGGGATATAAGTCTCTCCAAAAACCCTTTCCAACACTCCAAATCAAAACACATTCCCATAAAATACCACTATCTAAGAGATCGGGCTGAAAATAAGAACATTAAATTGGAATATGTCCCAACACAAGAACATGTTGAAGATATTTTCACTAAACCCTTAAGTAGAGATGTATTTAAATATCTCAGGAAAAGATTGGGAGTAATCCCTCTTCCAATCTAATCTCTCAAGAAAATAATTCATCAATTGGCACCAATTTAGGGGGAGACAACAATCAAAGTCATGAGGAGTCATTCAATTATGACAGGAAAAGTATGATTGCAAAAGGAGTTACTCGAGTTCAGATTCTGGTTAGAAGCATACAGACAGATAGAGATTTACCATAGGGGAACCAACCATTTGCCATTGATTTCAAAGGGGGGGAGTAACTTCAGAAGAGAGAAGCATCATCACAGGGGGAGATTGTGTATGAAATTGGTGTGTTTACATCAATGAAAAGGGGGGAGATTGTTGGACATAGTGTCATTAATGTGTTTTCATTGATGTCAAATAGTATAACAATATGCAGAGTTTATGTCAAATAAATATATGTAGTATGATAGTACGCAGAGATTAAAAAGCTCAGGAGGGTTAGCGACTGAAGATTAAATCAGGACTGTTGGATACACAAGCGCCATATCAACAACATGGATTGATTGCAGAGTGCAAAGGGAGAATTAAACTATACATTATTTCCAACCTGCAATTATTCTACATTGTCAGATCTCATCGATTCAAAGATCAATGACTGTGGTTGACTCACCAACAATTTCACAACTTCAATTGCGGAGTTTGGGAAATGAATTAAACCACTCACAAGTTATGGTTCCACAATCCACATTGATCGTTGGATCAAGTTAAGTGGACAGATAGGATAAGTAAAGACGAATACCATCCGATACGAAGTCTCGAAGTAAATGAGGACCATCTGATCTATTCAAAGTGCGCCAAGGTAGCAGTGGTCAACTTCAACGTTGACCACTTCGGGAGAAAAAAAGTTTAGAACAAGTAAGATCTCCCGAAAGCCGAAGTACCGAAGCAAATGTGAACCATCTGATATGAAGAACACTTCGGTAGATATCAAGACTGTCAGATCATGTTTAGTGGAAGGACAGAGTAAGCCACAAATGTCCCAAAAAAAAGTAAGCCATCTAATCTGAGGAAACACTTCGGAAGATATCCTGACTGCCATATCAAGGAACGTAGAAGGATAGGATAAGAAAGGCCAAAGGCCCGAAATACCTAATAGTCGAATTCCCGACAGCCGTTGGATCATGCTAAGCCTCTTCGAGTTAAAGAATGCCCATTGGATGAAGTCAAGTTACTCGATATTTACACTTCGGGGAATCTCACTTCAGGAGAATTGGGAAGTGGAGAAATCGAATTACCCGAAGTCCCGAAGACCGAAGTTCTAAAGTCACGAGGATAAGACACGTATCACTCACATTGAGAGCCCACGTCATCAATAGTGACGTCAACAAGGACACATGGCGTTATCAGCTGATGACAAGTGTCAAGGTCCCATAGGTACTTTAAGCATACGTAAGCCATGAATCAAGGTGACATGTAACAACCACTCAGGAAGTGCCACATCAACAAGTTACGTCACTTTGGGAGTTTTTTCTTCGGGAGTTTCACCACCAGCAAATGACCTAAGTCCCGAAGTCCCGAAGGCCGAAGTCTCAAAGTGGGCATGAGTCTAATTTGAAGAACACTTCGGGAGAATTCTCAATTGTTGAATATTATGGACACGCTTCTTTTATTCGGGATATTTTTAAAGAGGTTGGAAGTCGTAAAAGATGAAGTCTCGAAGTACCGACAGTTCTCCATCTCATAGGGAGATTAAAATGTGACCGTTGATTTGATAAGTGATCAAGTACTCTGTTGGCCTAACACCTGGTCACCGCCCGTGGTCATATGGAATAAGATAAATAAAGGTAAAATATAATACATAGCTTAAATTGATAAGCCTGTGGTTTTTGCGTTGTCGGTCATATGAAAATGGTGTGAAGGAATTGCCTCTCCAGAACTCGGTTTCTGCAATATTTGCAAAGTTATGGAACTAAGTTAAATGAAATCAATCCATACCTGTGATCGATTAATGAAAATCATTTTCATTAAATTGAAAGGGCTTCTTGATAATATTTGGATAAAGAAAAACAAATGAGATTATTGTTGAATGAAGAGGTGTGATGGTCCAAACAAAGGGACACAATGTTTCATAGTCCAAACTAGTTGGAAAAATATATAAACGAGAAAGAGTGGTGAGAAGAGTACATCTGAGAAGTCTAGTGAAGAAGATCAAAACAGAAGCAGAGTACAAGATGAAGAATTGTTAGTTCTAAGGTTCCTGTCAATGTCTTAATGAAGATCAAGAACAGAAGGAGACAGAGCAGTTATGCAATCCAATGTATGATATAGAAGTTTTCCAGATTCATAAATTAAGGGTGGTTTGGTTGTGCAAGGGAAGGTTGGAGCCTCCAGGGGAGTAGGTGCTTCCTTGTCAGTTCTAGCTGACTAAATATGGGGTTGTAATCTCCTACCATTTGGTGTTGGTGAACAAGTGGAGTAGGTTCTTCCTTGTCAGTTTTAGATGACTAAATAGGGGGTTGTAACCTCCTACCAGTTGGTGTTGGTGAACAAGGGGAGTAGGTGAATCATTTTTAGTTGTAGCTGACTAAACATGGGGTTGAAGCCTCCTACCATTTGGTGTTGGTGAACAAGGGTGTGGGTGCATCCTGATCAGTGGGTGTTGATCTAAAACGAAGAACATCTTCCTTCTATGTAACTTATAAAAGAAGAATTTTGCAGTGAATAGAAAATTGTTTGTGGTTTTCCCAATTGGGTTCCACAATAAATATTGTGTTAAAATATTGATTGCATTAATAGAAGAAAAATTGATAAAATTATTATGTCATTGATTCACCCCCCCCCCACCCTCAGTGACTAGGTCTGGTCCTTCAAGTAGTGCCTCCAATCTTGTAGGCAATGTACAATTATATGCATCTCTTTATTATGGATAGGGTACCTCGATTCATGATCTTGTATCTTTCTGTTACCATAGGTGACTGGATGACCTTCTTGTAACAAAACTCTTACAATGGAAAAAATCAAAGTGTCCATATAAACTTCAAATGGCTACTCAAAGTCTAGATGATTCAACATATGTGCCAACACAACTATGTGATTCAATTTGAAAAATGCTTCATGGCACTTCTCCATCCAATTCCGCATTTTTTTCTTCTTCAACAAATCACTAAGTGGTGCCGAAATATTAATATAAACTTAAGAAAATATGCGATAATAGTTATCCAAACTAAGGAAACTCATTACCTCATGAATTTGTCTCGGTTCTTCTAAATCCTCAATCACCCTTATATTCACAATATCCATGTGCATACATCCTTGTCCAATCTAGTGGCCCAAGAATGGAATGTTGGCATACCCAAAAACACACTTGGACTTCTTCAATTATAACTTTTTCTACCTCAAAGCCTCAAAGGCTTCTACCAAATTAGTCTTATAATGTTCCATGTTCTCACTAAACACCATAATGTCATCTAGGTAGACAACCATTGCATTTCCAAAGAATGGCACAAAAACATGCCTCTTAACGTATTCCATGTTCTCACTAAACACCATAATGTCATCTAGGTATACAACCACTAGATTGCTCGAGAATTTTCTGAACACATCATTTATTAAGGAGAAAACGGTAGCTAGATCATTGCAAAACCCAAAAGGCATAACAAAGAATTCAAAACTTGCATACCTTGTCACAAAGGATATATTTTTCTTTTCTCCTTATACAATCCTTACTTGGTAGTATCCTGGATTCAATTCCAACTTTGAGAAAACCTTGGTCTTAGCCAACTTGTCAAAACAATCTATTGCTAAAGGTAATGGGTACTAGTTTTTAATGGTTTGCATGCATGATATTCCAAGCACATCCTAAATTTTGGTGTGTCCTTCTTCTTTTGGAAGAGGACCAATGCACCATATATGGACCTAGAAGGTCTAATGAATCTGATTTCAATGATCTCAGTCAACTACTACCTCAAATATTCCAACTTGGGTCTAGGAAGTTGATAGGGAGCTCTATCCAAAGGATGCAACCCCAGTTCAAGATCAAAACGATGGTAAAAAATACACCATAGTGGAAACACTTTAGATAAAGAATCATGCATCCAAACTCCAAACTTTTCCAACACATTGGTAAGTGTTTATGGAATATGCATCCCTAGTCCACCCTCATCCACTTCTCCAATATTAATTGTTGTAGAAAGTTAAAATTGTAGACACTTTTCCACCCTCTTCATGCTCCGTGCAAATACAATCCACACTTATCCATATGTCTTCCTTTATATTGTGTGCACAACATGTCTTCCTTCCACTAAGTATCACCAAATTGTGCGCAAATGGCATGATAATAGATTGTGTTCTCCTTATGAATTCCTACCCAAGAATAATGTCAAATACATCCATCTACAATACTATAAATTCCACATGGCCCTTCCATTTATCTAACTATATGTGAACTGCGTATACAACCCAAGTTGTTACCTTATCCTTAGAATTGATTACCTTGATTGATGCACCACATAATTTAACACTAAGTTCGAGTTCACTTTCCAAATTCTTATTCAAAAAGTTGTGCAATGCACCAAATCCACCAATTCTTGTACTATCCTTCTATTGACGATTAGATCCACATAAAAAAACTAATTGATATTTTTCCTTTGGTTTCTATCCAAGGAACCTATTCACTACAAATTCTCCTCCAATAAGGGATTCTCCCTTCCATCTACCAAAAAAACTTGTTATGCACAATGTTTTGAAGGAGATGAACTGCTACAAGAAGAAACGAGGGTTTTACCTTTACCTGAAGTTGCCTACCAATGGGTACCATACAATACCATATTCAAAAGGTTTGTGGGGGAATGCCTAGGTCCAACTACATTTGAACCCAAGACACTCTAAAGTGCGTCCTCTATGATTTTTTTGTGCATCTAAACTTGGTTGAAATGCATCCTAAGGTGCATTGGGATGCCTGGATAGGATACTCCTAGATTGACCATGACCTCCAACAACAACTATATATCATCCTCTGCCTTCATCCGGTCTTTAACGAATACTTACATTATTCCAAAAAAATATTGAAAATGGGGCTACTCCAACACCTATGTTGATAGATGTTGCCTCAAAGAGCACCCAAGCCTCCCAAGCAACTTCCTTGTTGAGAAATAATCACAAATCTATCTCAAACCGATCGAACTACCCTCCCAACCTATTATTTCCTTTTCGAACATGGTGAAGAGCTCTCAACAAAGTTCTAAAACCAAATTCTTGTGGAAGTTGAGATTTGATACCATCTATCAAAAATCTAAGAGTCTAGCTCGAAATGTTTATTTTCTTCATATTCAATCATGCAACACTACCTTTCCTTAGCCACAAAGGCTTGGTCAACCTATGATTACTACAACCAGACTACACCTCTTCACTTAAGGTCTACCCATAACTTCTCCAGACTCTATAATATGTTAGATGAAAAACTAAGTCCAATACAATCAAGTTCATCCAACAATAGACACACATCCAAATGCGGCCTTAAAACATCTCAAGACTACTTATACTTATACACTATTTCAATACTTATCCAACACAAATCAAAGAAATGAACATAACATTCATCCAAGTAAATAAACTACAATATACAAGTATAGGTAGCACCTAAGGAAAATGCCTTAACTTTATTTATATCAAGAATTTCACAATGTACAATAAAGGATCACGACCAACAACCTGTAGTTTGTTTAAAGACTACAATTACACTAGACACAACTACCTACAAGAACTTTCAATCCAACCCCTAAAGAAATCGTAGGCCTATCTTCTGTAGGTCCTTTCTTCTCCTTCTTTTCAATCAACCAATGAAATTCACCCTATTGTTCCACCCCTAGCATTTATCACTATCATACATCTCTTTTACTCTTTTGTGAATGATCAATAATTTTTCCTTCCTTAGCACCTTTAAGGAATCCTCCTTTTTATATGAGACTTGCCTTACACTTTTGAACCCGTTCAACTCTAAGTTGGACCCAAGTTTCATCCATCAACTTTTCTTCCTTCAGTGCCTTGTCCATCAATTTTCTACATCCAAAAAGGGCACCCAACAAGTGTGATCAAGTGCTCTCAAAGGTACATCCACTGATTAAGGGATGCTTAACCCATTGGGTCTGCATATCTGATTCGTGCACCCAAGGTGTCCCAAATAGTATAAAGGAAACATGGAATGGTTCACCACTCCAGCCATTGATCAGGAAAACAATGTTTGGCATTGAAACTTTCTATGGAAACTCTCTACGCCCATCTAGGCAATGTGCCTACTGCCATATGCAATGAAAGGAATTACACCCATCCTTTGGCTAGGTCAACAATAGTAAAAAATATCAAGATTAATATCATTGAATCCAAATGGTTTAGAAATTGAAGTTGATAGAATTCCAATCACCACAATATCTTACCATAAATATCAATCATAATGTAGTTACAAGGTGTTCTCAATCTATGTACATGCAACCTCAAAGAATGGATAGGTACGTAAGAGGTTTTTGTCCAAGATAGTAGAGTGCATGCTTTGAACCTATGTTTGCAATAAGTTTATAGAGGTCTTTAAACCCTTTGTTGATTTAATAAAAGAAACAAAATTGTTGAGTGAATTTATGTTGTTATTTTTCTTTGTGTTGTTGTTGTTTCCATTGTGTGATCTCTAATTTGTAGGCCTAGGCATTGCATCACAAAGGGTTTACATCATTTTGATGGTGATACACGAACCCAAATGGAGGCTACATTAGCACCTCACTTTTACTAATTAAGCAAGCCACTATTGACGATAAATTTACTTATATAGATAGATAGATAGATCGTTTTTATATATATTTTAAAAAAGGAAAAATATTAATAATTAATTAAAACTTTGAATAGAAAGAGACACTTTATATTTAATAATTAATTAGTATATACTAATAATAATTTATTAAAGTGTAGTCATGGTGTTCATTGTGATAAGACACATTTTATTCTATAGCCTAAGGAATTAGCTAAACTAGTTGTTGCCAATTTTGATGGGCATTTGGCTAGCTCCTTGCCAATAAGTGCTTAGTCCAACTCCTCCCTAGTGAGGCACACTAGTCTACAATGATTTATTTACAAGGGATTCCATACATGAATATGGAGAAGCATCCCTTAGGTTTCCCCACAAGGTTTTCCTTGGAAAAAATACATATTTTCTTCTACGTTTTTATTTTCTAATTTAAATAGAAAAGTAGACTTATTTCATCATTAGAAAAAATGGGATACACACACACACAAACAAACAAAAAGAACTACATATATCAAGTTATTTACATAAGTATGGTGATATATATTATTGTTATAAAAGATCGTGTGTAAATTAAAGGGGAACACCCCAATGGAGTGAACACTGCAAGGAAAACGCCAATTAGTGGAGGATTTTGTGGAACCACTTCTCTCTTGTATGTATTTAGTGGTGATTTCTAGCAGAGGAGGGTGGATAAAGGTTTTAGTGGATAATTTATTTATTTACCAGTGTGCTTGAACCATATTTCACACCGATGTGCTTGAATATCAAAAGCACTTGTGTGTAACTCTACCATGTGCATTGAGGTAGGTTAAAATATTATATAAAAATATCAATTATTTTTCAAAAAACTCCTTAGTAGTGATCCAAATAGATTTAATAGGACCAATGCATAACCATACCACATGCACTATACTAAAGCTATGATGTTTAAAAAAAAAACATTCTTCTTGATGTGGCAAATAGAATTAACCACATCAATGCATACCCCCACCTTGTGTGTCAATATATAAATATTTTATAAAAATATATTAGTTATTAAAAAAAATATTGTCTATGTGCCATATAGATTTAACTACACAAGTGTGTAAACTTACCACATGCACTATGGTAGGTTGAATTGTTTTATAAAATAATATAGGCCATTTTTTCAAAAACATATTTTCGATGCATCTAATATATTTAACCACATCGGTGCATAACACTACCATACACAATGATGTAGGTTAAAAATATTTAGAAAATATCACTAATGTGCTTTGTACTTAGAAACATACTAGGGCATTGGGATGTAAGGTGCATTGCAATAGGGTAAATAAAAAATACCAAACCAAATTTGCACTTTGTCTTTGATTAAATGCTTCAAACCCATATAAACATCAATGATCCCTATCCCCCTATGACTACCCCATTTTTTTGGTGCTATTCAGTTATCATATTTCTAGATTTCTTCGCTTTCATGGTGGATTTATATTCATTTTGGAATTTTGCAAATAGTATCAAATTTTTGTTTTTTTCTCTATGTAGAAATCATGCTTTCTCGAGGAAGAAGAGACTAGTTAAATTGATTGTTATCCCTTAATTTACATTTTAATGGTTTAGAATTTCAAATTAGACTTTA